>NC_069424.1:44800711-44855164 GCF_026875155.1 Cherax quadricarinatus
CACCATCCACCACCCCTGTAACACCGCCCACCACCCCTGTAACACCACCCACCACCCCTGTAACACCATCCACAACCCCTGTAACACCTCTCATCACTATAACACCACCCGCCACCCTTGTAACACCACCCACCACCCTTGTAACACCACCCACCACCACTGTAACACCACCCATCACCCCTGTAACACCAGCCTCCCACAAGATAGACGAAACTGATTTGCAACACACAAAAGAATCAGAATTTCGTCGTAGATTGCCTGGTGGGAACCTGCCACTGAGGCGGCGTCATTACCGGGAATCCTGATCCCCGGATTTCGATACCGGGAATGTGGACGCGGAACCTATCCGGATTTGAATGCTGAACGATGCGGGAGCGAAGGAGGAAGTGTTGCGCTTTATTAATTTACTGAGATCAATCTTAAAGCTGAGATGTTAGTTCAGTAGATCTTTATTTTTCTCAGCAAGTAAGTAAGTCGGGTCGTGTATGACTGAGGCAGCTGACTCACGAAATCGTAATGACACAATTGAAAACAAACCATAGGACGGAAGGGATTGAACTCGCGGCTGATGAGTCGTAAAACTCAAGAACGGCTTACTAGCCACCAGGTCAATCCCGTCCCGTACTCTAGTTTGAAGTAGCTGAGATAGATGTCAGGAAGACATTTGCTGACAGCCGTCTGAGATAGATGTCAGCAAGCCATTAAATCAGAAATAGACGACTCAGTCGTCAGCAAGAGAGAATGTCAGACGACACATGACTTAATAAGCCTCAAATTAAAATCGTACACTTAGCTGAAGAAAAAGTGAGCAATTATTTATTCATGAAATTAAGTCATCTCAAAATTATTATTTTGGTCTGACTCGTTGACCCATGACCAGAAAAGGTGCAAATGACATGTATTTATAATCAAGTTAATTAAGACGTGAAAAATGTATTGTCGAGGTTGTGTTTGACAGTTGACATAATCCATGAGCTGAGTCACCATAATACCATCAGTCACCTTTGATAATCAATTTTGTTTATTCTGGGTGAGTTTATTTTTTAACTCTGAGGAAAGTGGGAAGAGGTGTGTGTGTGTGTGTGTGTACTCGCCTAGTTGTACTCACCTAGTTGTACTCACCTAGTTGAGGTTGCAGGGGTCGAGTCCAAGCTCCTGGCCCCGCCTCTTCACTGGTCGCTACTAGGTCACTCTCCCTGAACCATGAGCTTTATCGTACCTCTACTTAAAGCTATGGATTCTGCCTCCACTACATCGCTTCCCAAACAATTCCACTTACTGACTACTCTGTGGCTGAAGAAATACTTCCTAACATCCCTTTGATTCATCTGTGTCTTCAACTTCCAACTGTGTTCCCTTGTTACTGTGTCCAATCTCTGGAACATCCTGTCTTTGTCCACCTTGTCAATTCCTCTCAGTATTTTGTATGTCGTTATCATGTCCTCCCTATCTCTCCTGTCCTCCAGTGTCGTCAGGTTGATTTCCCTTAACCTCTCCTCGTAGGACATATCTCTTAGCTCTGGGACTAGTCTTGTTGCAAACCTTTGCACTTTCTCTAGTTTCTTCACGTGCCTGGCTAGGTGTGGGTTCCAAACTGGTGCCGCATACTCCAATATGGGCCTAACATACACGGTGTACAGGGTCCTGAACGATTCCTTATTAAGATGTCGGAATGCTGTTCTGAGGTTTGCTAGGCGCCCATATGCTGCAGCAGTTATTTGGTTGATGTGAGCTTCAGGAGATGTGCCTGGTGTTATACTCACCAAGATCTTTTTCCTTGAGTGAGGTTCATAGTCTCTGGCCCCCTAGACTGTACTCAGTCTGCGGTCTTCTTTGCCCTTCCCCAATCTTCATGACTTTGCGCTTGGTGGGATTGAACTCCAGGAGCCAATTGCTGGACCAGGTCTGCAGCCTGTCCAGATCCTTTTGTAGTTCTGCCTGGTCTTCGATCGAGTGAATTCTTCTCATCAACTTCACGTCATCTGCAAACAGGGACACCTCAGAGTCTATTCCTTCCGTCATGTCGTTCACAAATACCAGAAACAGCCCTGGCCCTAGGACTGACCCCTGTGGGAACCCGCTGGTCACAGGTGCCCACTCAGACACCTCGCCACGTACCATGACTCGCTGCTGTCTTCCTGACAAGTATTCCCAGATCCATTGTAGTGCCTTCCCTGTTATCCCTGCTTGGTCCTCCAGTTTTTGCACCAATCTCTTGTGTGGAACTGTGTCAAACGCTTTCTTGCAGTCCAAGAATATGCAATCCACCCACCCCTCTCTCTCTTGTCTTACTGCTGTCACCATGTCATAGAACTCCAGTAGGTTTATGACACAGGATTTCCCGTCCCTGAAACCATGTTGGCTGTTGTTGATGAGATCATTCCTTTCTAGGTGTTCCACCACTCTTCTCCTGATAATCTTCTCCATGATTTTGCATACTATACATGTCAGTGACACTGGTCTGTAGTTTAATGCTTCATGTCTGTCTCCTTTTTTAAAGATTGGGACTACATTTGCTGTCTTCCATGCCTCAGGCAATCTCCCTGTTTCGATAGATGTATTGAATATTGTTGTTAGGGGTACACATAGCGCCTCTGCTCCCTCTCTCAATACCCATGGGGAGATGCTATCTGGCCCCATTGCCTTTGAGGTATCTAGCTCACTCAGAAGCCTCTTCACTTCTTCCTCGGTTGTGTGCACTGTGTCCAGCACATGGTGGTGTGCCCCACCTCTCCGTCTTTCTGGAGCCCCTTCTGTCTCCTCTGTGAACACTTCTTTGAATCTCTTGTTGAGTTCCTCACATACTTCACGGTCATTTCTTGTTGTCTCTCCTCCTTCCTTCCTTAGCCTGATTACCTGGTCCTTGACTGTTGTTTTCCTCCTGATGTGGCTGTACAACAGTTTCATTTTCATATTGTCTTTGGGCCTCCCTTCTTATCTGTGCATATTCGTTTCTGGCTCTACGACTGCTCTCCTTATTCTCCTGGGTTCTTTGCCTTCTATATTTCTTCCATTCCCTAGCACACTTGGTTTTTGCCTCCCTGCACCTTTGGGTAAACCATGGGCTCATCCTGGCTTTTTCATTATTCCTGTTACCCTTGGGTACAAACCTCTCCTCAGCCTCCTTGCATTTTGTTGCTATATATTCCATCATCTCATTAACTGGCTTCCCTGCCAGTTCTCTGTCCCACTGAACCCCGTTCAGGAAGTTCCTCATTCCTGTGTAGTCCCTTTCTTGTAGTTTGGCTTCATTCGTCCTGGCCTTCCTGCTTCTCCCTCCACTTGTAGCTCTACTGTGTATTCGAAACTAAAACCACATTGTCACTGGCCCCAAGGGGTCTTTCATATGTGATGTCCTCGATATCTGCACTACTCAAGGTGAATACTAAGTCCAGCCTTGCTGGTTCATCCTCTCCTCTCTCTCTTGTAGTGTCCCTTACGTGTTGGTACATGAAGTTTTCCAGTACCACCTCCATCATCTTAGCCCTCCATGTATCTTGGCCCCCATGCGGGTCCAAGTTCTCCCAATCGATCTCCTTGTGGTTAAAGTCACCCATGATCAGGAGCTTTGCCCTGCATGCATGAGCTCCTCTGGCCACTCTAGCCAGTGTGTCAACCATCGCTCTATTGCTCTCGTCGTACTCTTGCCTTGGCCTCCTGCTGTTCTGTGGTGGGTTATACATCACTGCAATTACCACCTTGGGACCTCCAGAGTGAAGCGTTCCCGCTATGTAATCACTTTCTTCTCCGCTGTCTCCTCTCTCCAGCTCATCAAAATTCCAGCGATTTTTGATCAGCAATGCCACTCCTCCACCCCCCCTGTTCCCTCTGTCTTTCCTCAGGATTTGGTATCCCGTTGGAAAGATGGCATCTGTTATCATACCTGTAAGCTTGGTTTCTGTGAGAGCTATGATGTCCGGTGATGCCTCTTTGACTCTTTCATGCCACTCCTCCCACTTATTTGTTATTCCATCAGCGTTTGTGTACCATACCTTCAGTTTCCTTTCCAACACTGTGGTTTGTATGTGTGTGTGTGTGTGTGTGTGTGTGTGTGTGTGTGTGTGTGTGTGTGTGTGTGTGGGGTGTCTACGTAGGTGTGTGTGGTTTTGTGTGTGTGTGTGTGTGTGTGTGTGGTGTGTGTTTTGTGTGTGTGTGTGTGTGTGTGTTGTGTTTTTGTGTGTGTGTGTGTGTGTGTGTGTGTGTGTGTGTGTTGTGTGGGGTGTCTATGTAGGTGTGTGTGTGGGGGGTGTCTATGTGTACTCACCTAGTTGTACTCACCTAGTTGAGGTTGCAGGGGTCGAGTCCAAGCTCCTGGCCCCGCCTTCACTGGTCGCTAATAGGTCATTCTCCCTGAACCGTGAGCTTTATCATACCTCTGCTTAAAACTATGTATGGATCCTGCCTCAACTACATCGCTTCCCAAACTGTTCCACTTCCTGACTACTCTGTGGCTGAAGAAATACTTCCTAACATCCCTGTGATTCATCTTTGTCTTCAACTACCAACTGTGTCCCCTTGTTGCTGTGTTCCATCTCTGGAACATCCTGTCTTTGTCCACCTTGCCAATTCCTCTCAGTATTTTGTATGTCGTTATCATGTTTTCCCTATCTCTCCTGTCCTCCAGTGTCGTTAGGTCGATTTCCCTTAACCTCTCCTCGTAGGACATACCTCTTAGCTCTGGGACTAGTCTTGTTGCAAATCTTTGCGCTTTCTCTGCTTTTCACGTGCTTGGCTAGGTGTGGTTCCACAATGTGCCGCATTCCAATAGGGTCTACGTAACGGTTCAAGGTCCTGATGATTTCTATTAAGTGTCGGATAGCTGTTCAGGTTGCTAGGCGCCCTATGCTGCATGCAGTTTATTGTTAATGTGGTTCAGGAGATGTGCTGGTGTTATACTCACGCCCAAGATCTTTGTTCTTGAGTGAGGATTTGTAGTCTCTGGCCCTTAGGACTGTACTCGTCTGCGGTTTCTGGCCCTCCCCAATCTTCATACTTTGCACTTCGGGGGTTGAGCTCCAGGAGCCAATTGACTGGACCAGTCTGCACCTGTCAAAGCCTGTCGTAGTTCGCCTGGTCTTCGCCCGATGATTCTTCTCATCACTTCACGTCATCTGCAAACGGGACACTTCGGATTCTTTCTTCCGTCATGTCGTTCACAATACGAAAACCTGGTCCAGGACGACCCTGTGGGACCTGCTGGTCACAGGCATCCACTCTGACACCTTCGCACTCTACCATGACTCGCTGTTACTCACCTATTTGTACTCACCTATTGGGTTGCAGGGCGAGTCGTAGCTCCTGCCCCGCTTCACCGGTGCACTAGCCCTCTCTCTCCCGCGCCATGAGCTTTATCATAACCTCGTCTTAAGACTGTGTATGGTCCTGCCTCCACTACGTCATTTCCTAGACTCATTCACTGCCGTGTGTGTGTGTGTGTGTGTGTGTGTGTGTGTGTGTGTGTGTGTGTGTGTGTGTGTGCGTGTGTAGGGTGTGTACAATGGTGTGTGTGGGGTGTACATGATGGTGTGTGTGGGGTGTACATGACGGTGTGTGTGGGGTGTATATGTGGGTGACGCAGTAAAGAGGATCAAATACAACTATGCACGTTCAGTGAGCGTATTTAAAGAAAAAAGCCGCTCACTCTGAACGTGCTTGGTAGGATTTCCTCTTTTCTGCAACACTGCAGGTTTCTGATGCTGTGTTGACTGCAACACAGCTATCTTTCAACTCCCCCCCCCCCGTGTTTTTTTATCTTGCATCGCTTGTTCGCGTTTTTTTGCATATGTTACTATGTATAATAATTTATGTAAGTGTTTATGCTTACCTGTACCTTAACAATTATTCATTTAGTCCCCAGACGATGTGTGTAAAGGCACGAAAGCGATCAATCAGTTTACTTTGGTATTTAATCCACTCTGGAATATTTTCATTATCAGTAAAAAGAAAATTCCCCTCAAAAATCAACTGGCTACCTCCCTGCATCACTTAATTGACGTAAATGCAGCAAGAAGTTCAACTTGATTTCCTCGTCTCTCAACTCTCTGGACTACTGCAACCAATTACCACCTATTAAATGTTCCCTGCTTTAATCAAACACAGACAAGTCAAACTCCCGGCTGAGCCAGCGCTTGGCCTGCCACCCTCCCGGCTGAGCCAGCGCTTAGGCCTGCCACCCTCCCGGCTGAGCCAGTGCTTGGCCTGCCACCCTCCCGGCTGAGCCAGCGCTTGGCCTGCCACCCTCCCGGCTGAGCCAGTGCTTGGCCTGCCACCCTCCCGGCTGAGCCAGCGCCTTGGCCTGCCACCCTCCCGGCTGAGCCACCTTGGCTGCCACCTCGGCTGAACCAGCGCTGCCGCCACCCTCCCGGCTGAGCCAGCGCTTGGCCTGCCACCCTCCCGGCTGAGCCAGCTTGGCCTGCCACCCTCCGGCTGAACCAGCGCTTGGCCTGCCACCCTCCCGGCTGAGCCAGTGCTTGGCCTGCCACCTCCCGGCTGAGCCAGCGCCTGGCCTGCCACCCTCCGGCTGAGCCAGCACTTGGCCTGCCACCCTCCCGGCTGAACCAGCGCTTGGCCTGCCACCCTCCCGGCTGACCAGCGCTTGCCTGCCACCTCCCGGCTGAGCCAGGCCTGGCCTGCCCCCCGGCTGAGACCAGCGCTTGGCCTGCCACCCTCCCGGCTGAGCCAGTGCCTGGCCTGCCACCCTCCCGGCTGAACCAGCGCTTGGCCTGCCACCCTCCCGGCTGAGCCAGCGCTTGGCCTGCCACCCTCCCGGCTGAGCCAGTGCCTGGCCTGCCACCCTCCCGGTCTGAACCAGCGCTTGGCCTGCCACCCTCCCGGCTGAGCCAGCGCTTGGCCTGCCACCCTCCCGGCTGAGCCAGCGCTTGGCCTGCCACCCTCCCGGCTGAACCAGCGCTTGGCCTGCCACTCTCCCGGCTGAACCAGCGCTTGGCCTGCCACCCTCCCGGCTGAGCCAGCGCTTGGCCTGCCACCCTCCCGGCTGAGCCAGCGCTTGGCCTGCCACCCTCCCGGCTGAACCAGCGCTTGGCCTGCCACCCTCCCGGCTGAGCCAGCGCTTGGCCTGCCACCCTCCCGGCTGAGCCAGCGCCTGGCCTGCCACCCTCCCGGCTGAGCCAGCGCTTGGCCTGCCACCCTCCCGGCTGAACCAGCGCCTGGCCTGCCACCCTCCCGGCTGAGCCAGCGCCTGGCCTGCCACCTTCCACCTCCAATCATCACCCTTTGATGTTAATAGATTTTAACGCCTTGGATCATTTAATTGTTGTAACTTTACAAGTGGGTGAGTTTGGTGAGGTAACATGACTGTCTTGCGCGTGTAGCTCAGGTCAGAACCTCAACCAGTTCTTGAACTGGTAAGATTTGCTCGGATTTTTAATCCGGAATGTAAGCCACCCAGGATAACCCAAGAAAATCAGTGCGTCATCGAGGACTGTCTTATTTCCATTGTGGTCCTTCAGTCTAGTGTCCCAGGATGCCACCCACACCAGTCCACTGATACCCAGGTACCTACTTAATGGTTAAGCGAGCATGGCAAGCAGGTGTCTAAGTACCTGCAGGGTATTCTGGGGATCAACGCCCCCGCTGCCCGGTCCATGACCAAGCGTCAAACATATCCAACGTTTCTACCCTGCCAGGGATTGAACGACGGACGAAAGCGAGAGCGTGCCTACCAGGCCACGGGACCCGATCAACTTGCACGGGTTTATCGCTTCCCAAGATCATGATAATAACTAAATGTAGTTCGGTAGCTGCGCGATCAGAGAAAGGCATCCCTGGATTGCACAACCCCAATCCAATGTACTTCGATGCATGTAGCAGGAATAGTGCAGAGTGCGGCATAATTTTCTAATACAGTTAAATGTTGAAAATTTGTTGGGAATCAGAAGAGGCCTTCACAAGTTATCACAGAGAAACTAATATCCATTTTCTTCAACAAACAGGACAAATAAGAAGCGCATGACAACACAGTCTAGTTGAACACTGGTGTAGACTTAGTGAACTGTTTTTTTTGACATGGTGAAACAAGCTGGGTGGAGTCTAGGAGGTGACAGAGTTCTCAGAGTCACAAATATTTGGCAGCCTTCCATAAGTAATGAAGACAAAGTTACGTGAATTCACTCGAATTTTTGCCAAATTCGCGCAGTTTGTCAAATATCTTTTATTCTGGAAACGTTTCGCCAGCCAGTGGCTTCTTCAGTCCAATGGAGAGAAAGATGGAAGATGAGGAATTTCAGGAAATCAGTCCCTCAGCCTGGAGTTGGTGTGTTCAGTCCCTCAGCCTGGAGTTGGTGTGTTCAGTCCCTCAGCCTGGAGTTGGTGTGTTCAGTCCCTCAGCCTGGAGTTGGTGTGTTCAGTCCCTCAGCCTGGAGTTGGTGTGTTCAGTCCCTCAGCCTGGAGTTGGTGTGTTCAGTCCCTCAGCCCGGAGTTGGTGTGTTCAGTCCCTCAGCCTGGAGTTGGTGTGTTCAGTCCCTCAGCCTGGAGTTGGTGTGTTCAGTCCCTCAGCCTGGAGTTGGTGTGTTCAGTCCCTCAGCCTGGAGTTGGTGTGTTCAGTCCCTCAGCCTGGAGTTGGTGTGTTCAGTCCCTCAGCCTGAAGTTGGTGTGTTCAGTCCCTCAGCTGGAGTTGGTGTGTTCAGTCCCTCAGCCTGGAGTTGGTGTGTTCAGTCCCTCAGCCTGGAGTTGGTGTGTTCAGTCCCTCAGCCTGAAGTTGGTGTGTTCAGTCCCTCAGCCTGGAGTTGGTGTGTTCAGTCCCTCAGCCTGGAGTTGGTGTGTTCAGTCCCTAAGCCTGGAGTTGGTTTTGTTCAGTCCCTCAGCCTGGAGTTGGTGTGTTCAGTCCCTCAGCCTGGAGTTGGTGTGTGTTCAGTCCCTCAGCCTGGAGTTGGTGTGTTCAGTCCCTCAGCCTGGAGTTGGTGTGTTCAGTCCCTCAGCCTGGAGTTGGTGTGTTCAGTCCCTCACCCGGGAGTTGGTGTTTTCAGCCCCTCACCCTGGATTGGTGTGTTCTCCCTCCCGGGGAGTTGGGGGTTTTTTTTGGTGTGTTATCCCTCAGCCTAAGTGGTGTGTTCAGTCCCTCAGCCTGGATTTTGGTGGTTCAGTCCCTCAGCCGGGGTTGGGTGTGTTCAGCCCCTCGCCTGGAGTTGGTGTTTCAGTCCTCCCCTGAATTTGGGTGGTTCAGTCCCCAGCCTGGGGTTTTTTGTGTTCAGTCCCTCAGTGGTTTTGGTGTTTTCAGTCCGTCTTTTGAAGAAGTGCAGTTTTGGCGGAGACACAACGTAGCTCCATCTTTGAAAAAGTACTTCTATCACCGACAAGTTAAAGGTTTTAAAAAGACGGGGGGAGAGAAAAAAATTACTTCACAAAAGTTTCACTGATGTCCCATACCTTATTACACCTTATTCCCCCTTATTAACCTTATTACATTTTTTAACCCCTTTATTACACCTTTTACACCCTTTTTTCCCCCTTATTACACCTTATTAATCTTAAAAACCCTTATTAATCTTATTACCCCTTTTACCCCTTATTCACCTTATTACACCTTATTACCCTTTTTACCCTTTTTACACCTTATTACCCACCTTATTACACTTTATTACCCCTTTATTACACCTTATTACCCCCTTATTACACTTTTTTACACATTATTACACCTATTAACCTTTCTGTTTACGGGAAAGGACAGTAAATTACATGTAAAAAAATATAAAAGGGTTTTAAAGGGGCGTCCTAATTTCAAAAAAATATTTATATTATTTTTTTTTTTAAATATTTTATATATATATATATTATATAAAAATAATAAAATATTATATTTTTAAATTTTCATTCTATTCAAATGGGTCCTCTTTCAAAAAACACCTTAACAAAAAATTAACCAACACCATACAAAAATATACCATAAAACCGGGATACCTTTACCAGTTCCCCAAAAATTTTGGCCCCCCCCAAACGAAATTTTACAACACAACCGAGTGCTAAACCAATGGGGTTTTTCTAAACCCCAGAAGGTACAAATTACTGGCGCTGAAATCGCCATTATCTCCCCCTGGCTTTCCCGTTGTGGTAAACATGTAAAAATTTCTGCACTTTCCACTCATCACACAGCCCTACATTAAAACCCGGACCCAAATACCCTAGAGTACAAACAAAAATATCCCCAAAACCTAAACAACATATAATAATACCCAACTTTCATAACTAACCCACGACTTTATATAACAAAACACAAATACTGCCCCCTTTTTCCCCGGAACTGTTTTCTGGAAGTAGGCGGGGAAGATCATGATAATGTATACTTGGAAAAACCCAGAGGGATTAGTACCAAACTTGCACAAAAAATCACTCCCTAGAAGCAAAAGACTCGAAGGGGATGCAACTTTTCTCGGGGAAGCAGGGGGGGGGGTAGGGGTACACCCAAAATAAAACACAGCGTCAGGGGCCCCAAAACGTTTGTCTTCAAAAAAAGGGGTTGGAAGGCCCCCAAAATCAAATACTAATCAGCCGGGCTGTTTCGTACTCGGTTTACCCGGGCCCGGATAACAGCCCGGTTATTAGACCCCGATCCCACGAGGCCTGGTCTCAGACCGGCCCCAGGGGGGGTTTCCCCCGTACCCCCTCCCGGAAGCTCCCCATACTTACCTCTTAGGGGCCGGACACCACCTGTCAAAAACACGTCCGTTTGCCGTCAATCCGGTCCTTTGACACTATGTTCTTTAAAACATCTACTAAGTTTGGTTCTAGGCTTATGTGTTAGGCTCTATTAGTTGGGTTAGGTCCTTATTTTTCGGGCGTTAGGCTAGAGGCCTTAGAGCGTTAGGTTATGGTAGGTTAGGTTTAGGATAAGTCTCAGGTTAGGTTAGGCTAAGTTTAGGGGATGTGTGAGAGTTGGGGTGTGTGGGGATGTGGGATGTGGGTGATGTGGGTGGGGATTGCGGGTGTTGTTGTCGAACTAGAGATATCGAAAGACGTTATAAAGTGGATTGCTGTGTTTGTGACTTTTGCTGATGTTAGTTAGTGTGGCCCCTTATTAACTTTAATGAACTAAAAGGGTTAAAACGAGAAAAAAAAATTGGGGAAGGGTGTGAGGTGTTTGTGTGTCGAACTTTCGGATGTACTCTGTGTCCCTTATTAACTTTAATGTAACTTAAAAGGTTTGCTTTTAAACTACGAGGAAAAAATTGCGCGGGTGCTTGTGGGTGATGTGGGATGTGGGTGTTGATCTTAGTTTATGGTGATGAGTTCGGTGGCGCGTGTTTTGAGTGATTGTCCCACCAGTGGTGTTTAGTATTCATGGTGTATATGGGAGTTACTCAATTGGTGTGTTTTTGGAAGTGTTTCACTGTGTTGTTTGGAAAAGTTTTCAAAGTGTTTCCAAAGAGGTTGTTTTTGAGGGAGTTCAAATAGTTGTTTTTTGAGTGGTCAAGGGTGTTCAAGAGTGTTTTGCAGGTGTTCAACTGCAGCTCGTTTTTGGGTAGCTCTGAACGCGTGATTTTGAGAGTGTTTTGAATGTATTGCCATAAGGCTGTGTTTGAAAGGTGAACCAAGGTGTGTTGAAGGTCGTTTGAAGGGGTGTTTTGAGTGTGTTCAAGGGCTGTTTGAAGGTGTGTTGAGGTATGAAGGGTGTTTGATCTGTCATTCAGCGGATCCCTATGTCTTTAGTTAGTAACAGTGGTGTTGTAATAGGGAGAGTACTCAAAATTGTAGTTTTTTGGAAGTGTTTCAGTGTTTGATTGGAATTGTTCGAAGGAGTTATTTGAAATGTGTTAAGAGGCGTTGTTGTTTGATTTTGAGTGTTTTCAGGGGTTTTGAGAGGTGTTGAGGGTGTTTTGATTGATTCAGCGTGTTTTAGTAGTAATCAGATGTGTAATTGGGAGTAATCCAAAGAGTGTTTCTGGACACCTGTGTTTGGGTCGTTCTGTGCTGATGTGCCGCGTGTTAGTCGAGGTGTTGTTGTCGACCCCCCCCCTGTCACCCTTATCATCATGAGAGATACCGAAAAAAAATGGTTTATAAGTGGGTTAAGGTTGTTGGGGAGTTTTTCTGATGAAATTAGAGAATAAAGACCGGAGAACAAAATTGTTGTGTTGTGGGTTGTTGGAGATGTGGGTGTTGATCTTAGTTGTTACTGGTGATTTTAGTGGTCGGTTGCTGAGTGTATTCAGTGGTGTTTTCGTCTTCAGTGGTGATTTGGGGCTCATAGTACTCAAATGGTGCTGTTTTTGTGAACGTGTTTCATTGTTCGTTTGGAAAAGTGTTCAAAGGGTGTTCAAAGGCGGCTTTTTGAAGTGTGTTCACACAAAATGCGTTGTTATTCGCTGACGGTGAACGCAAGAGGTTGATTCGAAGGGTGTTATGAAGGTGTTCAAAGGTGTTCGCAAACGGTTGTTTTGAGTGTGTTCAAATGAGTATGAGAGTGATGTTTTGAATGTGTTGAAGGTGGTTTTGAAGGGTGGTATCAATGGTGTTTTTGAAGGTGGATGTTTGAAGGGTGCCTTTTCTCTTGTGAAGTGAGTTTCACAGGGTGTTTTGAAGGAGATGCAAAGGGTGTTTGATTGAATTCACGTCGGTGTCTTTTCCTACGTAGTAATCAGTGGTGTAATTTGCGGAGTACTCAAATAGAGTTTTGGAAATGTTCAAATAGGAGTGTCCAAGGTGTTTTGAAGGTGTTGTGAAGGGTGTTTTCGATTGATTGCAGCGGTGTTTAGTAGTATTCAGTGGTCGTAATTGGGGAATTACTCAAATTGTTGTTTTTTGGAAGTGTTCTCACTCTCTCTCGTAGTTTGATTGATGATCAAATGTTGTTTTTTTTTTGAAGGTGATCAAGGGTGTTCAGGGTGAGATTTGAAGGTCGCTCAAAGGTGTTTTGACGGTTATTCAAAGGTGTTTTGAGTGTGTTTCAAATGATTATGAGAGTGTTTTTTGGAAATTGTTCAAAGGTAGGGTTCAAGAGGTGTTCTTTGAAGGTGTTGATGGGCTGTTTTGATTGAATTCATCGGTGTTTCAGGTAGTATTCAGGTGGAGGAATTGGGGAGTACTCAAATAGTGTTTTGGAAATGTTTTTCAAAGGTGTTTTTGAAGGTGTTTCAAGCTAGTGTTGTTTGAAGGTGTTCACAGGTTGTTTGAAGGAGTCTTGTGACGGGGTGTTTTGAATGAATTCAGCGGTGTGTTTTTAGTAGCTAATCGGCGGTGTAATTGGCGACGTACTCAAATATGTTTTTTCGGGAAGTGTTTCCGTGTTGTTTGGAAAATGTCAAAGGTGTTCTAATCAGGTGTTTTTGTGTGTGTTCAAATGTGCGGTTTATTTTGAGGTGATCCACGGAGAGTTTCAAGTGTTGTTTTGACGGTGTTCAAGGTGTTTAGAGGTTATTCAAGGTGTTTTTGAAGGTGTTCAAGGGTGGTTTATGTGATAGCTATTCAACGGATTAGTCGCGAGAGATTTTTGGGGGTGTTCAAAAGTAAAGTGTTTGGTTAGTTTGTGTGACTTTTATTTTTTCTGATGTATTGTGTCCCCGTACAGCTCTTAAATGAACTAAAAAGGGTAAAAAAACGAGAAAAATGCCTAGTCTGGACGCACTGAGGCGGCATGAGTTGTAATTTATGTGAAAGTGTACAGGGCAGATAAATTTGCCGAGATGTTCAAATGTGTTTGGCGAGAGCTAACTCAAATAGTGTTTGGAAATGTTTCAAAGGTGTCAAGGTGTTCTGAGTGTGTTCACAAATTGTTGTTTTTTTTGAAGGTGATGCAACGGGTTTGTTTTCGAAAGTGTTCAAGGGTGTTTAGGAAGGTAGCATCAAAGGTGTTTTTGAGGGTTATTCAAAAGGTGTTATATGAGGTTTGATCAAAGAGTGCTTTGAGGTGATCCAAGGTGTTTTGAGTGAGTTAAAATGTTGTTTTTGAAGGTGTTCAAGGGATGTTTCTGAGGAGTGTCAAGGGTGTTTTGACTTGTGTTCCAACAGGTGTTTTGAGGATATTCAAAGGTGTTTTTGAAGGAGTTCAGTAGTGTTATGTGAGTATCAAAGGTGTTTAGAGGATATTCAAAGGAGTTTTGACAGGTGTTATCAAGGGTTGTAAATTTGAGTATTCCAAAGGTGTATTTGACGGATTCAGGATTATTGAGAGTCCCTTCTGTGCTTGAAATGGATGTGACAAGGTATTTATGAAGGTGTTCTGGGAGTATTAGAGGTGATTTGGGGGTGTTGATTGTGATGCTCGTGCTTGGGGAGTATGAATTCCAGTTGTTGTTTGCGAACAGTAACGTAATCTGGTATTATGTTTGGTGTCGTTTTCAAAAGATTTATGAATAGTGTTTTGAAGAGCGTTCTCAACGAAAAGTGCGATTTAACTTCGTAATATGTAAAATTGTGGAGTAGTGGACTTTAACGAAAAGTGGATGTAGCGATGTGGGACTTTCTGATGCACTGTGTCCACTTAAAAATTGTTATGAACTAAAAAGGGTTTGAAGTGAGAAGAAAATTGGGGTTTATGAGTGAAAATTGTGAGGTGTTGGTTGAGTGGGAGGGCTTTGGGAGGTGGGGGGAGAGGAGGTTACTTCGTGGGGGAGTGAGCCTGAGATGAAGAATAGTTAAGCAATGTCTAGACGTGTGTTGATAAAGAAATCTCGTGAGCTAATAACGAAAAAAATGTGCCTTTCTGATGTTACTGTGTCCCTTATTAACTGAAAAGGGTTAGACAGATTCAGATGTTTGCGCGTGACGTCACTACTTGTTCCCTTATTATCTTGAATGAACTAAATAGGACCCGGACCTGATTCACACTCTGATGTGCTGGAGTAACATGTGACGTCACTGACCGCGAGTAAACACCCCCTTCTTAGGAACTGTAGTAAGCATGCATCCACCCATAGGAGGAGGTCTCCTTTTGAAACATGCTTACCCCCAGAGGGGGATCTGATCAACGCTTGATCCGAACGGAATTTCTCGAAAACCCCCACATAGAGGGGCAATACAAAAAACTTGATCACCAAGGAGATGGAGAATTTCGAAACCCCATAGGGAAGGAATCCAAAAAACTTGATCGAGGAGATGGAGACTTTCGAAAACCCCATGAGGGGGGAATCCAGAAAACTTGTATTGTCAGAGAAATGTTTGGGGGTAGGGGGGTGAAAGTGGGCGGGGGATCCGAGGAATTGGAGAATTTCGCAAAACCCATAGGGGGGGAATCAAAAAACTTGATCCGAGGAGATGGAGAATTTCGAAAACCTCGGGGGAATTCCAAAAAAGAACTTTGATCGAGGGGAGTGGAGTCAGGGTAATGTCGAGAAATTTGCGCCGGTTTGCTGGAATAGGAGGTCCACCAGGTACCAAAAATTTGATCCCAAGGCCGCTCGGGCGACTTTCGCTCACAAAAAAAAACCCCAAGGGCGGGAATCCAAAACACTTGGTTATCTCGAGAAATTTTTGGGAGATTGGGGGTGAAAAGTGGAGGGGGGCAACCTTAAACAACATAAGTCGAGGAGATGGAAGAGAGCGACAAGAAAATGAAATTCAAAAAAAAATGCGAGAAAAAAAAAATCGGGGGAGAAAAATGTCAGAGGCGCGGGGCGATCCGGACGACGCTGCAGATCGGCTGCTCGGGCGGGTCGCGCCGGCGCGGGGCCGGTGGCCCGCGGGGTGCCGCGCCGGCGGGCGGGGGTCCGCGAAGCGGCGCGGGCAGGATCGAGACCGCGGGCGGGCGCGCGGCGCGACGGCGGGGGGTCGCGAGGAGGAGTTGGGGGGGTGTGGCGGGGGTATTGGTTGGAAGGGGTGGGTCAAGGGTGAGGTTGTAGTCTCGAGGTGAAGGTCGTCTCGTGGGCGAGGGTCGATGGTTCAAACCAGGAAGTAACCCTAGGTGTGAAAAGGGTGCCCTCCAGCTGCTGTCCTTAGACCGGATAGACAGCATGCCCTCAGTGGAAGGCCTCTAAACGGATAACACCGCTCAGTGGAGAGGCCCCTAAACCGGATTACACCCGCTCAGTGGACGGAACGGCCCCCTAACCGGATACTCCGCTCTCTCAGTGGCAGGCCACTAAAATCCGGATACACCGACTCAGTGGCTACTGCCCAAAACCGGATCACCACAGATACCCTGTGGAAAACGCAACTACTTGTGTATGTGTGTTTGTGTATGTCGTGTGTATGTGTGTGTGTGTGAGTATGTGTATGTGTGTGGTATGTGTGTGTAGTGTAAGTGTGTATGGTGTGCGCAATACAAATATAACAACCAATACATAAGTCATGTAGAAATCAACACGGGTCAGCAGCAGAAACTTGTACAAATTTAATAAAGAGGAGAAGCGGCTTTTTTCGCTGGATAATTTTATATATGAAACTTTGTCAGCACCCGATGATTAACTTGTTCATAAGAGAGATTTTATTCTGAAACAAAACAGAAATGATAAGATGAATTTTTAGACTAGAACATTTTCAGGAGGAAAAAAAACATCTGTGAGAAATGAGATTAGCAAAATCTCAAGGGTGCTGAGTACACGTGTTACCGTACCAAGGGCTGTGTTCTCTCTAGTCTTTATACCTAGAATCCTAAGGGTGTGTTCAGTGTTGCTCCAGCCCAGAAGCGGAGTGCTTCACGTCGTTACCAGACAAGGGTGTGTTCAGTGTTTACCAGACAAGGGTGTGTTCAGTGTTACCAGACAAGGCGTTGGTGATTCAGTGCTTACCAGACAAGGCGATGTTTAGTGTTTACCAGACAATGGTGTGTTCGTGTTGTGACGCAGACAAGGTTGTGTTCAGGGTTACCAGGACAAGGGTGTGTTCATGGTCACTAACCAGGGTATGTGTATCGTATTCCCCGACACGGGTGTGCTCGCCAGTGTTCACATAGAAAGGGTGTCTTCTTGTGTTCAATGTTGTTACTCCATCGGACAACAGGGTTGAGTTAGTGTTACCAGACAAGGGGTGTGTCTCACGTACTTCATCAGACCACTCAAGGTTGTGAGTTCACGCAGTGCTTCACCGACAAGGGTATAGGGGTGTGTAGTTCGCGCAGTGTTAAGACAGACAAGGGTGATGTTCCGTGGTTGTGACACGAGACAAAGGGTGTGTTCCAGTATTCCCAGAACAAGCCGTGTCTGCCTGTTCAGGTTGTTCCCGACAATCGGTGTCGGACGAAGATTCACAGGCTCAAGCGGGCGATCGATCTCGTGTTCCGGACAGGGTGTGGTTCTAGTGAGTCACCAGACAAAGGGTGTGTTTCAGTGTTCACAGACCTAAGGGCGCATGTGATGTCTGTGTACTCACTCGTAACAGGAAAAGCTTATGTCCTGCCGCGGGTGCTCACTGTCAGTACTAGCGAACTGGACATGACACACAACGGAGAGAGAGAGAGAGGATGAGACTTGATGACGATAGCATGCCAAGAGCGCAAGAGGACCGCGGCGCCCGCCCCCGCCCGCGGCCCGCCCGCGCCCTTTGCAGCGTCGTCCGGATCGCCCCCGCGCCTCGAATGTTTGATCGATTTGTTGACGAATTTTTTTTGAATTTCATTTTCTTGTGCTTCTCCATCTCTCGGTTCTCCAAGTTTTTAACGGTTTCCCCTCACCGCCTTTCACCCCATATCCAAAAAATTTCTCGATAACGTACCACAAGTTTTGGATAGTCCCCCCTATGGGTTTTTCGAAAGTCTCACACCATCTCTTGAGATCAATTCTATCGCGGATACCTCCTCTTCACCACCACAACTTTTCTCGACCAATACCTGACTCCCATCTCCTCGGATCAAGATTTTGGATTCCCCCCTATGGGGAGTTTTGCGAAGATTTCCATCTCCTCGGAGTTCAGAAAGTTTTTTGGATCTCCACCACCTATGCGGTTTTCGAAATTCTCCAATTACGTCGGATCCCCATCCCACTTTCACCCCCAAACCCAAAACATTTCTCGTACAAATAAATTTGTTTTGGTATCGCACCACCACCCTATGGGAGAGATTTCCGAAAGTCTCCACACATCTTCAGTCGGTCTCATGCAGTCTTTTGGATCCTCCCCTATGGGGTTTTACGAAATTCCCATCTCCTTGGATCAAGTTTTTTTGGATTCCCCCCTATGGGGTTTTCGAAATTCCTCGGATCAACGTTTTTGGAATCCCCCCTCTGGGGGTAAGCATTCAAAATAGACTTCTATGGGGCATGCTACTACAAGGTTAGAATGAAGGGTGTTTACTCGGCGGTCGTGACGTCAGTGTTGACCCAGACACAGGTTGAATCAGGTCCGGTCCTTTTAGTTTCATTCAGATTAATAAGGGAAACATAGTAGTGACGACCCAGCGCGCACACAGGCTGAATGTCTTGTCTACCCTTTTAGTTGTAATAGGGGACACAGTACCTCAGAAAGGCACATTTTTTCGTTATAGCAATTTCTTTAACAACACAGTTAGACATTTTTAACTATGTCATCTTCTGGTCACTCGCCCATCGAAGTAACCTCTCCCACCCTCCCAAACCCTCGCATCCAACCACAACCTCACAATTTTCACACATAAACCCCAATTTTTCTTCCTTTTAAACCCGTTTAGTTCATTAAAATTAATAAGGGGACACGTGACATCATAGAAGTCACCACATGCTTACATCATTTGCCGTTGTGTCTCATCACTGTACTCACCAATTTTCTACATATATACGAAGTTAATTACGACATTTTTACTTTGAACATCTGTTCAAAACACTCATAAATCATTTGAATATCTCACCAAAAATACCTTTATCCAATTTCCATCTACAACATGAAATCTCCAAAACATCATCTCGAACACCCAAATCATCCTTGAATACCTCCACAGCAACACTTCATAAATACTCTTGCCACATCTTTGAACTACACCTTCCTAAGTACTCTTCATAATCATTTGTACACCTCAAAAACACTGTTAGAAATACTACACTAAACCACCCTTGAACACCTTTCAAAACACCTTTGATAACCTCAACAACACCCTTTGAATTACTCACAAAAACACACTTGAACACCGTCAAAACACTTTGAATAACCTCAAACAGACCCTTTGGAACACCTTGAAAACACCCTGGAACATTCAAAACACCCTGCAACCTTCAAAAAGCGCACTTGGAACGCAACACTCAAAACATAACCTTTGCAACAGCCTTCCACGCCTACTGTCCTTGACCACCCCCTCGCACAATCATCATGAACACCCTTTTGAATAACCTCAAAACACACAGTTTGCCATCACCATGTCAAACCACCCTTGAACCCCTTCTCAGAAGAACACCTTGAAACACGTCAAAAACACATGTGAACACCTCCTCCACAACTTTGGACACCTGTTGAACATTTCCAAAACACTATTAAGTCTCCCAAATAAGATTTGACTTCCTATAATTTATCTGCACTTACACATTTATTAAATTAAAGTCATCCCTCAGAGCTACAGTAGGCATGTTTCGCGTTTTAGCCACTTTTAGTCTTAAGTCTCATCGTAAGGGGGGACCCAATCAGTCCTCAGGAAATATAAAATCCTGTAACGCTCACAACAACTACCTCAAACCTTACTTGAACACCCCAAAAAAACACGCTCATGAAATCATTTGAATTCACACGTAAACACACCTTGAACCACGTCTCAATAACACTTTGAATAACCTCAAATGACACCCTTTGACGCCTTCAAAACGCTATGAAGCAGCCTTGATCCCTTCAAAAAAACAACATTTGAACACACATCGCAAAAAACACCTTTGAACACCTTAGAACATTTCCAAACAACACTGAAACACTTCCAAAGCACACTTTGAGTACTCCCAATTACACAACATGATTACTACTAAAATAACACCGCTGATCTCAATCAATCTACACACCCGTTAAACACCTTAAACACCTTGTGAACCTCCTTCAAAACACGCCTCTTGCAATCACCTTCAAACTAACACTTTGAACATTTCCAAAACTCCTCAATTTGCCAGCTCTCCATCAATCTACCTCCCACTGAGAATCAAAATACTAAAACACCGAGGAATTCAATTCCAAAACACCTTCAACACCTTCAAAACACCTATAGAGGACACCTTTGAACTTTCCAAAAAACACTATCAAAATCATTTGACACACTCAAAAACCCTTTGAATAAACCTCAAAACAGCCTTTGAGCACTTCCAAAACACCCTTGAGACACCCTGCGGATCACCTTCACAAAAAAAAAAACAGAAGACATTATCATCCACATCTCAATAATACCTCCTCTTTGCAACACTCCAATAATAAAACCAATTTGAGTGTCACCCCAATTACACCCAATGAATACTATAAAAACACCGCTGAATTCCAACATCAAAAAACCACCCCCATTATCACCTTCAATATACACCCTTGAACACGCTCAAAAAACCTTCAACACCTTCAAAAACACCTTTGAAACACCTTCAAAACCACCTTGAACACATCAAAACCACTTCATAATCATTTGAACACACTCAAAACACCTTTTGAACCCCTTGAACACTTCAAAACACCTTGAACACCTTGATAACCTTCAAAAAACAACCTTTGAACACACTCAAACACCTATATTGCACACCTTTGACACATTTCCAGAACAACACTGAAACATTCCAAAAACACGCAAATGGGAGTAGCGTCACCGAAATGTACACCACTGAATCCTAAAACACACTGGCAATCACACCCATGTGCAAAACACCACCAAAATCAGCCCTCATAAACTAAGATCTAACACCACCACATCCCAATCCACCTCCACAAACACACACCTTTTTTCTCTCGGTTTTATCAGTACATTTACCGTCAGAAAATAGAAGTGCCGCCCACAATCAACCCACATTATAACATTGTTGTTCGCGTGAGTGATCAAGTTCGACACCCAAACACCCCTATCAATGTACCATCATCCTCGACCACCATTGAACATCTTCTCAAAGAACACTCTTTGAGTACTCCCACAATTCACCGCTGGATAACTACTAAAACACGCTGAATTCATCAAACACCTTCAACACTTTCCAAACACCCATGAAATCCACCTTTACAAACTCAACACACCTCTTGACAACACTTTCAAAACACACCTTATGAAACAATATCCAATCAACACTGAACACTTACCACAAAACACCCATAATGAGTCCTCCCTTATTAATTACCCACTGCATGAGACTACTAAAACACCGGCTGATTGAATCAAAACACCCTTCAACACTCTTCAAACACCTTGAAACAGCGCCATCATCATAAACCCCGTCAAACACTTCCTGTGAACTCTTTTGATCCTTCAAAAACAACTTTGTGAATACTACTTCAAAAACACTCTCAAAAACCTCGCGGAATTAACCTCAAAAAACCACATTTGAACACCCTAGTCAAAACACCTTGCAAACACCCTTGATCACCTTCAAATCAACAAAACAAACATTTGAACTCTATACTACTCCAAAACACTGAGTGAGACGTCCTTTGAACATTACCAAACAACACTGAAAACGCTTCCAAAAACACCATTTTGAGTATCCCATATACACCATGAATAACTAAAACACCACTGAATCACTCAAAACACCACAAAATCACCATAAGATAAGATCAACAACCCACATCCCACATCACCCACAACACCTGACAATTTTTTCTCGTTTAAAACCGTTTTAGCTTCATTAAGTTAATAAGGCGGTGTCACAGTACATCAGAAAGTCACAAAACACCCACCACCTCCATTTATTTTCTCGTTTTAACCCTTTTAGTTCATTAAAGTTAATATGGCTGGCACACCCACTACATCAGACATATAGTCTCAAAATACAACCCACTTATAACGTCGCTTTTCGATATCTCTAGTTGACAACAACAACCGCTCCACATCACCACATCCCACATCCCACACACATCACCACACACACACATCCCTAACCTAGCTAACTAAACTAACTTATCAACCTAACCTAAACCACTACACCTAACCTAACTAAACCTAAACCCAAACCTAACCCCCACCCCAACACCCTAACCTAACTAACCTAACCTAACCTAACTTATCCTAACCTAGCCTAACCTAATACCCGCTACACCTACCCTAACTTATCTAACCGCGCCTAAACCTAACCCTCATAACTAACTTACCAAAATTATCCTAACACTACCTAACCTAGCCTAACCTAACCAAACTTAACCTAACCTAACCTGAACCTAACCGCCTACCCTAACCTAACTTACCATAACAGTAACCTAGCTAACCTAACCTAACCTGACTTACCTACCCAAAACCTAACCTACACTAGACTAACCTAGAACGTACTAACTAACTAACCTACCCTAACGCGCTCAACTTAACCTAACCTATGTTACACCTTACCTAGAACCTAACCTAGCCGAACCTATCCTAACTAACCTAAAATATATTGGAAACACCGTCCAAATACTACATCTAGAGTGACTCCAGCATATTTACTTTGAACGACTCCATTTTTGGATATTCCCACTAATTAGCTTTTGTGAAAATCTCTTATTCGTAAAATCGAACAGTATTTTTCTTGTCGATAAAACACATCAATGGTAGAAATACGTACTCGCATTTCACCGAGATAGCACCAAGAAAACCTTTCTTGCTCTGAGAGACTCTTGTAGGTCACCCCAAAAACCACATGGGGTTGTAAGCGCTTCAAACCCAGAGTAGAAAGAATATCTCCCACTGTCACGCTCAACTCAGCGACAGACAGGGCGCCATGCAATATGCGGGCTTGGTAACAGCCAAGGGAGAAAATCATCTCTTTCCAGGTCCAAACTGTCTTTTCCTAACCTACGCCTCTCCCGCACCATCCACCCTCCACAAGGATAATGTCCTACCTAACTACCTACCTAACCGAGCCTAACCTAGCTCATCAATGCACCTGCTATCCTAACCCTAACCTACTAACCTAACCCGACCTAACTCCATCAAACACCTCGAAGTCCTAATCTAAACCTCTAACCTAATCCTATAATCCTAACCTAACTCCATCAAAACACCATCGGCAATACACTAACTAACTTTAACTACCGTAACTACCTAACCATATCCTAACTGCTCCTCTACCTCTATCCCTAACCTAACCTTAAACCTAACTCCCTAGAACCTAACCTCTAATTATCCTAGCTAACCTAACCTAACTTATCTACCTAACCTATCCTAACCAAACCTAAACACTGACTAACTTTGATCCAACAGTCTGAGAATACGGATCTTCTGTCAAAGAGGCTGCTGCACATATCAATTGAAAACCTCAAAAAAAAACACACTCAAACCACACGCCGAAGAGTACTCCGCAAAAAATAACACTGTATCTGCTTACTACAAATCACACTGCATTATATCTACCCAATCACTCCGTCAAAAATCACCAGAAAACAGAGTCAAAATCACATCTAACATCCTTTTTATAGAAATCCCCTCAAATTCACTATATCCAAGTCTACTCCCTCCCCATTTGGAACGCCATAAAAACTAAAAGCATATCCGAAGTCCACAAACATAAATACGCTAACACGTAGTACATGATCACCATCAGACTGAACAACATATCATATACACACACATGTAATATAACACAAGTCACGCGCAACTACATCACCCAGGTTCACTTACCTCAAAAATCACTAATATCACAGAGTAAACACAATCATTGTTTACTTATAAACATTTCCTCACACACACACCACTACACAACACACATCCCACTCAAAAAAAAAAAGAAAAATCCTGCAATATTTGAGACACAATATCTAAGCGCATCCCCTCACTACCACAACACACGATGTCTCACTCACGAGGACACGGACGAGCTCACCTCCAGTGACGTCACACTCCCATTGTGTTACTTGGTCGGTTGGTAATCATAACACCTAACCCCCCTATGTTTAACCTCGCTTGATACCCCTACATTATCCGTTAATGAAAGACATACTATATCCAAGAGAATTACCAGATTTTTTAAGATCCCCAACACCAAGATCACAGAAAACACCATTTTATTAATTATTCACACAAAATGATCACTGATCACAATTCCATATGCTGTTTACCGTCATCTATCAACACTAATCACAAGATCACCAAAAAAAAAATCTAAGATCATGCATCTCAAAAATACTGATGATTCACTGAAAACTACTTCTTTGTTTAACATTCGCACAAAGATAAGAATAGCACAAAAATACCACAACACTTTCCCACCAACATGTATAACATAACATGAGACACTATAACATATCACAATCACAAAAAAAAATAATACCACAAACACCCACAATATTATTACATTTCAATGGAAAATTTAGATGACATGAGACATACACACCAAATCTAAGGATTTCAATCCAACTAAAGCATACACATCTCCCTAAAACTTCTTCACTTTATTCATTCCGTAGATATCTCCTTGAGCTGTTTTAACCCCGACGGATCACCAATAGACGTAGGAGCACAGGAGTATAGCTAGGTGGTGTTGAGTGGTGATGGTTCACATGTGTCGGTCCTACGTCCGTGTACGTGGCATACGTCGGGGTTTAAAACAGCCTAGGAGAGCTATACGAATGAATTAAGGCAAGAACGTCTTTGAGGCGGTATGATGTGTATGTCAGATAGTTGAGTGTGAATGTACTTGAGATTTGGGTGTGTATGTCATCATGTCTTAAAGTTCCAATTTGAAATGTATAATTATGTGAGGTGTTGTGTATTATTTTTTTTCTGTGATCGTGATATGTTATAGGGCTCATGCTTATGTTATGGAGATGCTTCCGCGGTGCAAGTTCGCGGTAGGTTATTGTTGCTGTATGTTATTTTTGTGCGAATGTGTTATACAAAAATAAGTGTTTTTCAGTGATCATAGTAGTTTTGAATGCCATGCTGCCTTAGATCTTTTTTTATCTCCTGGACGCGCTCTCTTGGTGATAGTGTTGATAGATGGACGGTAAAAAATGATATGCGAATTGAGTGAAGCCGTGAGATGTTTTGTACGGGAGTGAAATGTATTATATAAAACTGTCGCGTTTTCTGTGATCTTGGTGTTGTGGATTCATAATAATCTTGGTAATCGTCTTGCGATATTAGTGTTCTTGTGACGCAATAGTGCGCTCGGGTACAACAGGTTAGATAACAAGCGCGGGAGTGCAGGTGTAGATGTTACCAACCCCAAGTAACTCAATGGGACGTGTGAGTCATGGCAGTGAGCTCGTCGGTCCTGTGAGTGAGACCAATCGTGTGTGGGTGTAGTGAGGTGAGTGCGCTTTGATATTGTCAAATATTATTTTTTTTTTTTTTTGATGTGTGTGTGTGTGTAAGTGTGTGTGAGTGTGTGTGTGTGTTGTGTGTGTGTGTGTGTGTGGATGTGTGTGGAAATGTTATAAAATAATGATTGTTTTGTTGCGAACCCCGTTGATATTAGTGATTTTGATGCGTAACGTGAAGTTGGGTGATTTTAGTTGGTGCTATTTGTGTTACTATTGCATGTGTGTTTGATATAAGACTCGCTCTATGTTTCTCAGATTGCATGCGTGAACGTCATGTATAAGTGATATTGCGTTGATTAGGTTTGTGTTCATGCTTTTTTTTTATGAGCCAAATGGGGAGGGAGTCTTGGTGGTATAGTGGATTGTGAGGGGGGGATTGCTATATTGTTTTTTTTTATTTTTTTAAAAAGGATGTTAGATGGTGCATGCTTAAACTTAGCTTTCTCGGTTGATTTTGGACGGTTATTGCGTTTAGTAATTAAGTCGTGTGATTTCGGTAGCTATATCAGTACGCTCGTTTAGTTTGGGAGTATTCGGACGGTGTTTGATAGGTGTTTTTTTTCGATCTCGGCTGTTCAATGATGTGCAGAGAGCTTTTTTTGAAGAAGATCAGTGGGGTTCAGAGTTGGTTCAGTTAGTATAAGTGTTTGGTTAGCTGTAGGAATAGGTTATGTGTAGATAAGTTAGGTTAGGTTAGCCTTAGGATTAAGTTAGGTTAGGTTAAGAAGTTAGGTTGGGTTAGTGGGTTAGGGTTGGATCCCTAGGACAGCGTTATGGATAGGTTAGGTTAGGTAAGGTTTGGTTCGGTAGCGTTTAGCGCTCATTGCGCCGTTAGGTATAGTTAACGCTTAGGGAAGGCCTCTGCGCTCGCCTCGGTGTTTGATAGGACGTTAGGTTGTAGGTTAGGATTAGTTTGGTTGTGGATAGGATAGAGGTTGGTTGATTGGAGTTAGGTTGGTGTAGGTTAGGTTAGGGAGGTTAGATAGAGGTGAGTGTGGAAGTTAGTGTTAGGTAGTCGGTTAGGGTGAGGTTAGGTTAGGTTTGGGAATTAGGCCTCTAGGTTAGGTTAGGTTAGGGATAGGACAGTTGGTCTGGAAAGAGTATGATTTCTACCTCTGTCGTCTGTTACCCGCTTACGCACTCTGGCGCCTGTCTGTCTATGAGCTTGCACGCAAGTGTTATCGCTTGATACCATTGAGCGTGTCGAGAAGCGGGGGGTGCCGGGCCCCATTAACCATGTGTTGGGGGTGACCCACAATGAGTCTCTCAGGCAAGGAAAGTGTTTCTATTCGGAAATCGAGTAATATTTCTTCCATTGAGTGTGATGTGTTTAGACAAGAAAATAATGTTGATTTGTGTCCGCTAAAGTGTTTCAAAACTAATTTGAAAATCCAAAAAGGAGAGTCGTTCAAAGTAAGTCTGAGAGTACTCTAATGTATTTGAAGTGTCCTCCAATATATCTGTGAGGTTAGGCGCGAGGATAGGTTCGGCTAGGTATAGCGCTTAGTGTATCAGGATTAAAGATACGTTAGGTCCTAGGATTAGGTTAGGGTAGGTTAAGTTAGGTTAGGTTAAGGTTCTCGGTTAGGCTAGTTTAGGTTAGGTTGGGTTAGGTATAGTTAGGTTCTCGGTCTTAGGTATCTCGGCTAGGTTAGGTCGTAAGGTCAAGTTAAGGTTACGGGGTAGGTTCGGGTTATAGGTTAGATTTTAGGTTAGGTTAAGTTAGGTTGGTTAGGTTAGGCTAGGTTAGGTTCGGTTAGGATAATTTAAGGGTAAGGTTGGGTCGTAGGTTGTTTAGGTTTAGGCTAGGTTAGATAAGTTAGGTTTAGGTGATAGTTAGGTTAGGCCGAGGTTAGCGATCAAGTCTTAGGTTTGGTTCTAGGCTTATGTGTTAGGCTCTATTAGTTGGGTTAGGTCCTTATTTTTCGGGCGTTAGGCTAGAGGCCTTAGAGCGTTAGGTTATGGTAGGTTAGGTTTAGGATAAGTCTCAGGTTAGGTTAGGCTAAGTTTAGGGGATGTGTGAGAGTTGGGGTGTGTGGGGATGTGGGATGTGGGTGATGTGGGTGGGGATTGCGGGTGTTGTTGTCGAACTAGAGATATCGAAAGACGTTATAAAGTGGATTGCTGTGTTTGTGACTTTTGCTGATGTTAGTTAGTGTGGCCCCTTATTAACTTTAATGAACTAAAAGGGTTAAAACGAGAAAAAAAAATTGGGGAAGGGTGTGAGGTGTTTGTGTGTCGAACTTTCGGATGTACTCTGTGTCCCTTATTAACTTTAATGTAACTTAAAAGGTTTGCTTTTAAACTACGAGGAAAAAATTGCGCGGGTGCTTGTGGGTGATGTGGGATGTGGGTGTTGATCTTAGTTTATGGTGATGAGTTCGGTGGCGCGTGTTTTGAGTGATTGTCCCACCAGTGGTGTTTAGTATTCATGGTGTATATGGGAGTTACTCAATTGGTGTGTTTTTGGAAGTGTTTCACTGTGTTGTTTGGAAAAGTTTTCAAAGTGTTTCCAAAGAGGTTGTTTTTGAGGGAGTTCAAATAGTTGTTTTTTGAGTGGTCAAGGGTGTTCAAGAGTGTTTTGCAGGTGTTCAACTGCAGCTCGTTTTTGGGTAGCTCTGAACGCGTGATTTTGAGAGTGTTTTGAATGTATTGCCATAAGGCTGTGTTTGAAAGGTGAACCAAGGTGTGTTGAAGGTCGTTTGAAGGGGTGTTTTGAGTGTGTTCAAGGGCTGTTTGAAGGTGTGTTGAGGTATGAAGGGTGTTTGATCTGTCATTCAGCGGATCCCTATGTCTTTAGTTAGTAACAGTGGTGTTGTAATAGGGAGAGTACTCAAAATTGTAGTTTTTTGGAAGTGTTTCAGTGTTTGATTGGAATTGTTCGAAGGAGTTATTTGAAATGTGTTAAGAGGCGTTGTTGTTTGATTTTGAGTGTTTTCAGGGGTTTTGAGAGGTGTTGAGGGTGTTTTGATTGATTCAGCGTGTTTTAGTAGTAATCAGATGTGTAATTGGGAGTAATCCAAAGAGTGTTTCTGGACACCTGTGTTTGGGTCGTTCTGTGCTGATGTGCCGCGTGTTAGTCGAGGTGTTGTTGTCGACCCCCCCCCTGTCACCCTTATCATCATGAGAGATACCGAAAAAAAATGGTTTATAAGTGGGTTAAGGTTGTTGGGGAGTTTTTCTGATGAAATTAGAGAATAAAGACCGGAGAACAAAATTGTTGTGTTGTGGGTTGTTGGAGATGTGGGTGTTGATCTTAGTTGTTACTGGTGATTTTAGTGGTCGGTTGCTGAGTGTATTCAGTGGTGTTTTCGTCTTCAGTGGTGATTTGGGGCTCATAGTACTCAAATGGTGCTGTTTTTGTGAACGTGTTTCATTGTTCGTTTGGAAAAGTGTTCAAAGGGTGTTCAAAGGCGGCTTTTTGAAGTGTGTTCACACAAAATGCGTTGTTATTCGCTGACGGTGAACGCAAGAGGTTGATTCGAAGGGTGTTATGAAGGTGTTCAAAGGTGTTCGCAAACGGTTGTTTTGAGTGTGTTCAAATGAGTATGAGAGTGATGTTTTGAATGTGTTGAAGGTGGTTTTGAAGGGTGGTATCAATGGTGTTTTTGAAGGTGGATGTTTGAAGGGTGCCTTTTCTCTTGTGAAGTGAGTTTCACAGGGTGTTTTGAAGGAGATGCAAAGGGTGTTTGATTGAATTCACGTCGGTGTCTTTTCCTACGTAGTAATCAGTGGTGTAATTTGCGGAGTACTCAAATAGAGTTTTGGAAATGTTCAAATAGGAGTGTCCAAGGTGTTTTGAAGGTGTTGTGAAGGGTGTTTTCGATTGATTGCAGCGGTGTTTAGTAGTATTCAGTGGTCGTAATTGGGGAATTACTCAAATTGTTGTTTTTTGGAAGTGTTCTCACTCTCTCTCGTAGTTTGATTGATGATCAAATGTTGTTTTTTTTTTGAAGGTGATCAAGGGTGTTCAGGGTGAGATTTGAAGGTCGCTCAAAGGTGTTTTGACGGTTATTCAAAGGTGTTTTGAGTGTGTTTCAAATGATTATGAGAGTGTTTTTTGGAAATTGTTCAAAGGTAGGGTTCAAGAGGTGTTCTTTGAAGGTGTTGATGGGCTGTTTTGATTGAATTCATCGGTGTTTCAGGTAGTATTCAGGTGGAGGAATTGGGGAGTACTCAAATAGTGTTTTGGAAATGTTTTTCAAAGGTGTTTTTGAAGGTGTTTCAAGCTAGTGTTGTTTGAAGGTGTTCACAGGTTGTTTGAAGGAGTCTTGTGACGGGGTGTTTTGAATGAATTCAGCGGTGTGTTTTTAGTAGCTAATCGGCGGTGTAATTGGCGACGTACTCAAATATGTTTTTTCGGGAAGTGTTTCCGTGTTGTTTGGAAAATGTCAAAGGTGTTCTAATCAGGTGTTTTTGTGTGTGTTCAAATGTGCGGTTTATTTTGAGGTGATCCACGGAGAGTTTCAAGTGTTGTTTTGACGGTGTTCAAGGTGTTTAGAGGTTATTCAAGGTGTTTTTGAAGGTGTTCAAGGGTGGTTTATGTGATAGCTATTCAACGGATTAGTCGCGAGAGATTTTTGGGGGTGTTCAAAAGTAAAGTGTTTGGTTAGTTTGTGTGACTTTTATTTTTTCTGATGTATTGTGTCCCCGTACAGCTCTTAAATGAACTAAAAAGGGTAAAAAAACGAGAAAAATGCCTAGTCTGGACGCACTGAGGCGGCATGAGTTGTAATTTATGTGAAAGTGTACAGGGCAGATAAATTTGCCGAGATGTTCAAATGTGTTTGGCGAGAGCTAACTCAAATAGTGTTTGGAAATGTTTCAAAGGTGTCAAGGTGTTCTGAGTGTGTTCACAAATTGTTGTTTTTTTTGAAGGTGATGCAACGGGTTTGTTTTCGAAAGTGTTCAAGGGTGTTTAGGAAGGTAGCATCAAAGGTGTTTTTGAGGGTTATTCAAAAGGTGTTATATGAGGTTTGATCAAAGAGTGCTTTGAGGTGATCCAAGGTGTTTTGAGTGAGTTAAAATGTTGTTTTTGAAGGTGTTCAAGGGATGTTTCTGAGGAGTGTCAAGGGTGTTTTGACTTGTGTTCCAACAGGTGTTTTGAGGATATTCAAAGGTGTTTTTGAAGGAGTTCAGTAGTGTTATGTGAGTATCAAAGGTGTTTAGAGGATATTCAAAGGAGTTTTGACAGGTGTTATCAAGGGTTGTAAATTTGAGTATTCCAAAGGTGTATTTGACGGATTCAGGATTATTGAGAGTCCCTTCTGTGCTTGAAATGGATGTGACAAGGTATTTATGAAGGTGTTCTGGGAGTATTAGAGGTGATTTGGGGGTGTTGATTGTGATGCTCGTGCTTGGGGAGTATGAATTCCAGTTGTTGTTTGCGAACAGTAACGTAATCTGGTATTATGTTTGGTGTCGTTTTCAAAAGATTTATGAATAGTGTTTTGAAGAGCGTTCTCAACGAAAAGTGCGATTTAACTTCGTAATATGTAAAATTGTGGAGTAGTGGACTTTAACGAAAAGTGGATGTAGCGATGTGGGACTTTCTGATGCACTGTGTCCACTTAAAAATTGTTATGAACTAAAAAGGGTTTGAAGTGAGAAGAAAATTGGGGTTTATGAGTGAAAATTGTGAGGTGTTGGTTGAGTGGGAGGGCTTTGGGAGGTGGGGGGAGAGGAGGTTACTTCGTGGGGGAGTGAGCCTGAGATGAAGAATAGTTAAGCAATGTCTAGACGTGTGTTGATAAAGAAATCTCGTGAGCTAATAACGAAAAAAATGTGCCTTTCTGATGTTACTGTGTCCCTTATTAACTGAAAAGGGTTAGACAGATTCAGATGTTTGCGCGTGACGTCACTACTTGTTCCCTTATTATCTTGAATGAACTAAATAGGACCCGGACCTGATTCACACTCTGATGTGCTGGAGTAACATGTGACGTCACTGACCGCGAGTAAACACCCCCTTCTTAGGAACTGTAGTAAGCATGCATCCACCCATAGGAGGAGGTCTCCTTTTGAAACATGCTTACCCCCAGAGGGGGATCTGATCAACGCTTGATCCGAACGGAATTTCTCGAAAACCCCCACATAGAGGGGCAATACAAAAAACTTGATCACCAAGGAGATGGAGAATTTCGAAACCCCATAGGGAAGGAATCCAAAAAACTTGATCGAGGAGATGGAGACTTTCGAAAACCCCATGAGGGGGGAATCCAGAAAACTTGTATTGTCAGAGAAATGTTTGGGGGTAGGGGGGTGAAAGTGGGCGGGGGATCCGAGGAATTGGAGAATTTCGCAAAACCCATAGGGGGGGAATCAAAAAACTTGATCCGAGGAGATGGAGAATTTCGAAAACCTCGGGGGAATTCCAAAAAAGAACTTTGATCGAGGGGAGTGGAGTCAGGGTAATGTCGAGAAATTTGCGCCGGTTTGCTGGAATAGGAGGTCCACCAGGTACCAAAAATTTGATCCCAAGGCCGCTCGGGCGACTTTCGCTCACAAAAAAAAACCCCAAGGGCGGGAATCCAAAACACTTGGTTATCTCGAGAAATTTTTGGGAGATTGGGGGTGAAAAGTGGAGGGGGGCAACCTTAAACAACATAAGTCGAGGAGATGGAAGAGAGCGACAAGAAAATGAAATTCAAAAAAAAATGCGAGAAAAAAAAAATCGGGGGAGAAAAATGTCAGAGGCGCGGGGCGATCCGGACGACGCTGCAGATCGGCTGCTCGGGCGGGTCGCGCCGGCGCGGGGCCGGTGGCCCGCGGGGTGCCGCGCCGGCGGGCGGGGGTCCGCGAAGCGGCGCGGGCAGGATCGAGACCGCGGGCGGGCGCGCGGCGCGACGGCGGGGGGTCGCGAGGAGGAGTTGGGGGGGTGTGGCGGGGGTATTGGTTGGAAGGGGTGGGTCAAGGGTGAGGTTGTAGTCTCGAGGTGAAGGTCGTCTCGTGGGCGAGGGTCGATGGTTCAAACCAGGAAGTAACCCTAGGTGTGAAAAGGGTGCCCTCCAGCTGCTGTCCTTAGACCGGATAGACAGCATGCCCTCAGTGGAAGGCCTCTAAACGGATAACACCGCTCAGTGGAGAGGCCCCTAAACCGGATTACACCCGCTCAGTGGACGGAACGGCCCCCTAACCGGATACTCCGCTCTCTCAGTGGCAGGCCACTAAAATCCGGATACACCGACTCAGTGGCTACTGCCCAAAACCGGATCACCACAGATACCCTGTGGAAAACGCAACTACTTGTGTATGTGTGTTTGTGTATGTCGTGTGTATGTGTGTGTGTGTGAGTATGTGTATGTGTGTGGTATGTGTGTGTAGTGTAAGTGTGTATGGTGTGCGCAATACAAATATAACAACTAATACATAAGTCATGTAGTAATCAACACGGGTCAGGCAGCAGAAACTTGTACAAATTTAATAAGAGTGAAGCGCTAATTTCCTGGATAATTTTATATATAAACTTTGTCAGCACACGATGATTAAATTGTTCATTTAAGAGAGATTTTTTATTCTGAAAACAAACAGAAATGATATATATTTTTAAACTAGAAATTTTCATGAGAAAAAAAAATCTGTTGAGAAATGAGATAAGAAAATCAAGGGTGTGTTCAGTGTTACCAGACAAGGGTGTGTTCAGTGTTACCAGACAAGGGTGTGTTCAGTGTTACCAGACAAGGGTGTGTTCAGTGTTACCAGACAAGGGTGTGTTCAGTGTTACCAGACAAGGGTGTGTTCAGTGTTACCAGACAAGGGTGTGTTCAGTGTTACCAGACAAGGGTGTGTTCAGTGTTACCAGACAAGGTGTGTTTCAGTGTTACCAGACAAGGTTGTGTTCAGTGTTACCAGACAAGGGTGTGTTCAGTGTTCACAGACAAGGGTGTGTTCAGTATTCACAGACAAGGGTGTGTTCAGTGTTCACAGACAAGGGTGTGTTCAATGTTACCAGACAAGGGTGTGTTCAGTGTTACCAGACAAGGGTGTGTTCAGTATTCACAGACAAGGGTGTGTTCAGTGTTCACAGACAAGGGTGTGTTCAGTGTTCACAGACAAGGGTGTGTTCAGTGTTCACAGACAAGGGTGTGTTCAGTATTCACAGACAAGGGTGTGTTCAGTGTTCCCAGACAATGGTGTGTTCAGTGTTCACAGACAAGGGTGTGTTCAGTGTTCACAGACAAGGGTGTGTTCAGTGTTCACAGACAAGGGTGTGTTCAGTGTTCACAGATAAGGGTGTTCAGTGTACACAGGAGACGCTTATTCCTGCCGAGTCTCACTGTCATACTAAGCCGACTGGCATGACCAACGGAGAGGAGAGAGAGAGAAGGAGAGAGAGAGAGAGAGAGAGAGAGAAAGAGAGAGAGAGAGAGGAGAGAGAGGAGAGAGAGAGAGGAGAAGAGAGAGAGAAGAGAGAAGAGGGGAGAGAGAGAGAGAGGAAAGAAAGAGAGGAGAGAGGGGAGAGAGAGAGAGAGAGAGGAGAGAGAGAGAGAGAGAGAGAGAAAGAAAGAGAGAGAGAGAGAGAGAAAGAAAGAGAGAGAGAGAGAGAGAGAGAGAGAGAGAGAGAGAGAGAGAGAGAGAGAGAGAGAGAGAGAGAGAGAGAGAGAGAGAGAGCGAGAGAGAGAGAGAGAGAGAACGATCCATGACCTACATTTCACTACAGTCATCCACTGTGTTGGAAGGAAACAGTAAACAAAGAGAAATGGACTGTTTGTGTGACCAGGCGCGTGAACTGTGTCCACACACTGTCCGTGGTCGCCAAGGTGGTTCTTATCCCTATTTTCCTTTGCTACTGCTTAAACTATCAAACGCACTAGTTAATGGTCCAAGTCGTGCCAAAACGTCGTCGTAATCTTATTTCTCCTATTTACGGTTATTTATGTCAAGCAACGACAGTCTTTGGGGTTCGCCACCCACGTACTGACACCGATACCACTTTAATACATAAAAAAATATATGCAAAAATCTCAAACGAGAGATGCAGGATGCAAAACAACCACGGGGGGAGTTGAATGATAGCTCTAGGCCTTTCGTGTTGCAATCAGCATATTATCAGCAGCTTGCAGAAGAGAGGAGGATGTCCAAGCAAACATGACCACAGGAAGCGCCCTCGCATGCTGTGATCGTGTTTGCCTGAGTCTCTTATTTGCAACATTGCAAGCTCCTGATGTGTTGATTGCAACACGAGAGGCCTAGAGCTATAATTCAACTCCCTCTGTGGTTTTGCACAAAAAAATTAATAAACACTCACTGAACCGATATGCAACACTTGGGTATCTTCAGTGAGGAAACGTTTCGCCACACAGTGGCTTCATCAGTCACTATACAAGAGTAAGAGATTACAAGAGTGAGAGTTGCAAGAGTAAGAGTTACAAGAGTAAGAGTACAAGAGTAAGAGTACAAGAGTAAGAGCTGCAAGGTAAGAGTACAGAGTAAGGTGCAAGAGTAAGAGTACAAGAGTAAGAGTACAAGAGTAAGAGTGCAAGAGTAAGAGTGCAAGAGTAAGAGTACAAGAGTAAGAGTACAAGAGTAAGAGTGCAAGAGTAAGAGTGCAAGAGTAAGACTGCAAGAGTAAGAGTACAAGAGTAAGAGTGCAAGAGTAAGAGTACAAGAGTAAGAGTGCAAGAGGTTATGAGAACACATGCTAGAAGCTGGGTGACATAAGACAACTAACATGAATTTCATCTCGCTCCCTTCATCTCTGATTGCAGAAAACGAGCAACATTCAGCATCAACAAGGTCAGCACCGACACTACGTTTTAAAACGAAAACAAATGTATTGTTCTGCCTGTTAGCAATGCAGAATCCGAGGTATCACAGAGAATGAGAGGCACTTACTTTAAATGGCTACAAGCTTTTCCATAACTGTCAGTGATTTAGTCGAAAACCAAGTGGCAACACTCCCGCCAGAGCAGGAGTCTGCATCAACTTCTTGAGACTTTGTTGATGGAACAGTAAGTCTCGTGAAAGTCAGAGAATATAAACACGATGACCACAACAATTGGCCTGTGGCTAGCATTGGAACAAGAACAAGGCTACCTGAAGCTGTGTCTAGCACTGGAACAAGCAAAGGCTACCTGAGGCTGTGTTAGCACTGGAACAAGCAAGGCCTACCTGATGCCTGTGTCTAGCAACTGGAACGCAAGCAAGGCTACCTGATGCCTGTGTTAGCCACTGGAACAAGCAAGGCTACCTGATGCCTAGTGTCTAGCACTAGAGCAAGCATGGCTACTGATGCATGTGTTTTAGCATGGAGCAAGGCTACTGATGCCTTTATAATCTAGCATGGAGACAAAGCTACCTGATGCCTGTGTCTAGCACTGAACAATGCAAGGTACCTGATGCCTGTACTAGCACTGGGGGCAAACCAAGGCTACCTGATGCCTGCGTCTAGCACTGGGATGGGTGTGACATCTCCATTTAGTTCATCACCATCCTAACAACCTCGCCAGTAAGGTTCTCACCACATGACTCACGACATAATTCAAGAAACGCTTCCCCTTCATTTCCGTGAACCTCGCAGCTCAGTCGCTGACCTGACCTCCCACCCACCACCACTAGTAAGTAAATCCTTAAACAACCTTTGTTTGTCTGATTAAATTAGACACATGTTGCAACTCTTGGTATCTTTATTGAGGAACGTTTCGCCACACAGTTGGCTTCATCAGTCCATACGTAGGAGAAACTTGAAGAAACAGGAGGAGAATGAGGTAATCAGTCCCCTCAACCTTGAGTCGATGTGTTCAGTCCATCCAATCTTGAGTAGAATAGTATTCTACTCAAGATTGATGGACTGATGAAGCCACTGTGTGGCGAACGTTTCCTCAATAAAGATACCCAAGTGTTGCACAGTTGTCTAATTTAATCAACATGTCAGTCTACTGAACCATTCATCTACATACCTTTGTTGTTGCTGAAGAGGAAGCCCTCAGTCGCTAGGACTAGGATAGTTCTAAAAACAATGTTGTTATGTCTCTGTCTCGCCACGTTGGCTGATCCCTTTTATTTAAAGACTATTTAAATGATCCATCACCTATCTGCTACACCAAATATATAAATTGTGAACTAAATCGATAAACTTAATAAGAAATTACGATCTTTGAGATGCTTTGGAAAATATTCGTTCAGACGTTAGGTCAGTTTATTGCAATAAACTGACTTGATATTTCAAGCTTAGAAGCTTACTTCATATCTGCTCATGTTTTCTCATGTCCATAAATAAAAAAAAAAAAAAAAAAAAAATTCGCTTCCTCCCCGGACTCAGTTTGTCTTCAAAGTTAAAAATTCTGGTTTTCTTGAGACATATGTCGGTAGAATTACGTACAATATATAATTAAAAGGGACACAAATGCAACTAATGTGAACATTGTATTGGGTCAACGTTTACGTCTCCAGGTGCTTTGTCAAGCGAAAACGTTGCCGCAATGACTTTAGCAGAGTTACATAAGAACAAATGAATTGATCACTGTCAGTAGGTACTGGCCCACATACTAGGCACGTTCTTCTCAAAACATAAACATTCCACCAAATTTTGTTCAGTTTCAGTCTTTTGTCAAACTATTCGTTAATTACCAAGGAGTCACAGACAGTAAAATAGTAAATATTAGACACGTGTTCAAAATGATCGAACAAGTGTGGTGACAATAAACAAGTGTTGACCAATAAACGCAGTGGTGTTCATAAAGTGTTTGACCAATAAACAAAGTTGGTGACCTAATAAATAAGTGTTGGACCATTAAAGTGTTTGACAATAAACAGTTTGACCAATAAACAAGTGTTGACCAATAAACAAGTGTTGGACCAATAAATAAGTGGTGATGGTGATCAAATTAAAACAAGTGGTTGACCAATAATCGAGTGTTGACCAATAAATAAGTGGTGATCAAAAACAGTGTTGACAATAAATAAGTGTTGACCAAAATAATAAGTGGTGATCCATAACAAGTGTGACCTAATAAACATGTGTTGACCAATAATAAGTGGTGATCAATATACAGTGTTGACCAATAAATAAGTGTTGACCACAATAAAGTGTTGACCAATCAAACAAGAGTGACCAATAATCAGTGTTGACCAATAAATACGTAGTGATCATTAAAGCTGTTGACCAATAACACGTGGTGATCAATAAAGTGTTGACCAATCAGAGTTGCGTTGTCACTCGGCGTGACCGCTGGACACGAAAGTCTTCATATTCTTCTCTTTGTCTCCTCTCACTCCCACAAGCACTTTACTCACTGACTAGGGACACAAAATTTAAATGGTATTCGGTTAGCAATACCCGGGTGTCGAAGTTTAAAATACTGTATTAGGGGAATTCTTTTATTATTCGTTGCCAGATGTATAAGAGAGGCAAAAATGATATCAGGTATAAGAATCACTCGAAAGATGCAATCAATTGTGCGATGGATTTCACCACATTACCTGTATGGAACAATAAGCAAAATGGTGAATTAACAAAGTCTATAAAATGAAAAACCAACTTAGTGTAAATAAAAAAATGTTTGTTGGCCTGAAGGAGCATATAAATAGTGATTAGCGATGGCGTGTTACGTCAAGTGAAGACTTGGTGGAAATTTGTCTGAGTGATAGGTGCGTACAAGGAGTGATGGCTGTTGTTGGTGTCACTTGTTGAAAGTCATGAAGGATGGTCATAACTTGTAACGCCTCGGACGACTTTATAGGAGATTCCGCTCACACAGAGCGGGAAGCTCCGATCACTGCAGGCGGCAGAACAGCTGCTGGGTGACAAGTGTGCTGGAGGGGCGTAAAAATCAGCTAATTAAATAATTAAATTATCCGCACATGCGACTCAAAGCGCTGTCAAGGCTGACCCAGCAACTGGGGCAGGACTGCTGAATATTACAAAGGTTAAAATACCTACTGAAAATGTGACAAAAATGGCCGAGATCCACAAGTACGGAAATGTTACTGAGAGACGTCTACCTTACTGCGAGACGTTCTACCTTTATGGAGAGGACGTTTACTATTATGGAGACGTCTACCTTTACTGAAAGGAGTCTACTTTACTGAATAGACGTCTACTTTACTGTGAGCGCCTACTTTAGAGAGACGTCTATCTTTTTTTGAAGACGTCTACTTTAACTGGAAAGGACGTCTACCTTTACTGAGGAGTCTACCTTTACTGAGAGAGAGGCTCGTCTACCTTTATGAAAGACGTCCTACCTTTACTGTGAGACGTCTAATTTACTGAGAGAGAGCGTCTACTTTACTGAAGAGTCAGACTTTAACTGAATGTCGTTACCTTTAGCTGAGAGACGTTACCTTTACTGAGAGAGTTCTACCTTTACTGAGAGACGTCTACCTTACTGAGAGACGTCTACCTTTACTGAGAGACGTCTACCTTTACGTGAGGACGTCTTCCTTTACTGAGAACGACTACTCTTACTCGAGAGACGTCTACCTTTTACTGAGAGACGTCTACCATTTACTGGAAAGACGTCTACCTTTCTGAAAGACGTTACTTTACTGGAGGACGTCTACCTTTACTGAGAGACGTCTACCTTCATGCAGAGACGTCTACCTTTACTGAGAGACCGTTTACTTTACTGTGAGACGTCTACCTTTACTGAGTGACGTCTACCTTTACTGAAGGACGTTAACTTTACTGAAAAGACGTCTACCTTTACTGAAAGAGGTCCTACCTTTACTGAGTGAGCTACCTTTACTGAGCGTCGTCTTCCTTTAATGAGAGACGTCTACTTTTCTGAAGAAGTCTACCTTTACTGAGAGTCATTTACTTTACTGAGAGACGTCTACCTTTACTGAAAGACGTTCTACCTTTACTGAAGAGAAATTTACCTTTACTGCGAGAGACGTTACCCTTTTACTGTAGGACGTTACCTTTACTGAGGGAGAACGTCTACCTTTACTGAGAGACGTCTACCTTTACTGAGAGACGTTTACCTTTTCTGAAGACGTCTACCTTTACTGAGAGACATTTTCCTTTATGAGGTCGTTCTACCTTTCTGAGAGACGTTACCTTTACTGAGGAGAGTTCTACCTTTACTGAGAGACATCTACCTTATGAGAGCGTCTACGTTTGCTGAGGATACGTCTACCTTTTACTGAGAGAATTACCCTTTATGAGAGACGTCTACGTTTGCTGAGATAGTCTACTTTATGAGAGACGTCTACCTTTACTGAGGAGGACATCTACCTTTACTGAGAGACGTCTACCTTTACTGAGAGAGGAGACGTTAGGTTTGATGAGATACGTTTACTTTACTGAGAGACGTCATACCTTTACTGAGGACGTCTATACGTATGGTCAGTACAATCACCTGTTACCAAATAAGCAACGAGGTGTAGTCTTACTAGAGCAGTGGGAGTAACTCGATCGCTAGCGCACTCTGCTCACACTTTTGGTAACGGGAGTCGTTCTCCGGTAAGGGTGGAACATTATGACGTGTTTCCTACAAGACCTGCATGTCCCTATTCAACCCACAGTAAATTAGGTACCTGGGTGTTAGTGGACTGGTGTGGGTCTCATCCTGGGACAAATTAACCTTATTTGCAGGAATGCTGTGATAAAAGCGTTTTTCATTAGTAGTATTTTCATTGATGTCAACTATGGTCTGGATACCTTGTACATGTACTGGTAGATATGGAGAGCATTATAAACGATAGACAACTGACACACTGTGTTTACCAAGAAAACTCACCCAGTGGCGTTGTCACGTGGAAACTACATCACCAGTGGCGTTGTCAACATGAACTACATCACCAGATGGCGTGTCAACGTGAATACCACATCATATGGCGTTCGTTCAAACATGAACTACCATACCAGATGGCGTTGTCAACGTGAACTGCCATCACCAGATGGCGTTGTCAACGTGAACTACCATCACCAGATGGCGTTGTCAACGTGAACTACCATCACCAGATGGCGTTGTCAACGTGAACTACCATCACCAGATGGCGTTGCCAAAGTGAGCTACCGTCACCAGATGGCGTTGTTAACGTGAACTACCGTCAGACTAACCTGCCAACCGACACTTCCTTAATTTACATATATAAATTCCCGTCACCTGGACGTTTTTCCCTGACAGACTGAAAATTTATTTTTTTTCCATCATTTTGTTTATTCTTTTTTTAGGCCATAACTGAAAGTACAGAAATGTTAGGGGAAATTTATTTCTAGGACAGACAGAGACGCAAGTGAAGCTTTTAACACATTTATTAAGGAAATGCGTCGCCATCTTGGCTTCAGTCATGCAGTATTTCCTGGCATATAAGGCGCTCTTTTCCCCCCCTAAAAAAGGCTTTTGAAAATTACCCTGGGCCTTATACGCTCAAGGTCAGGGTCAAGGGTAGACTTTGTGTTACGTTATAATTGCTTTCAAACAACGTGCCAACAAGCAGCCGATACCTGTGCGCCTTATATGCCAGAAAATACGGTATTACAGAGATGCTGGAATGAATATAGGTAGTGTGAGAGTAAGAGTGCAAGAGTAAGAGTGCGAGAGTAAGAGTGCGAGAGTAAGAGTGCAAGAGTAAGAGTACAAGAGTAAGAGCGCAAGAGCAAGAGTACAAGAGTAAGAGTACAAAGAGTAGAGTGCAAGAGTAAGAGTGCAAGAGTAAGAGTGCAAGAGTAAGAGTGCAAGAGTAAGAGTGCAAGAGTAAGAGTGCAAGAGTAAGAGCACAAGAGTAAGAGTGCAAGAGTAAGAGTACAAGAGTAAGAGTGCAAGAGTAAGAGGCAAGAGTAGGTACAAGAGAGTAAGAGTGCAAGGAAGGTGCAAGAGTAGAGTAAAAGAGTAAGAGTTCAAGAGTAAGAGTACAAGGTAAGAGTACACAGGAGTAAGAGTATAAAGAGTAAGAGTTGCAAGAGTAAGAGTGTGCAAGAGAGTAAGAGTACAAAGAGTAAGAGTGCAAGAGTTAAGAGTACAAAGAGTAAGAGTGCAAGATAAGAGTGCAAGAGTCCTAGAGTGCAAGAGTAAGAGTGCAAGAGTAAGAGTACAAGAGTAAGAGTACAAGAGTAAGAGTGCAAGAGTAAGAGTACAAGAGTAAGAGTGCAAGAGTAAGAGTGCAAGAGTAAGAGTACAAGAGTAAGAGTACAAGAGTAAGAGTGCAAGAGTAAGAGTACAAGAGTTAAGAGTGCCAAGGAGTAAGAGTTACAAGAGTAAGAGTACTAAGAGTAAAGAGTGCAAGAGTAAGAGTACAAGAGTAAGAGTACAAGAGTAAGAGTACAAGAGTAAGAGTACAAGAGTAAGAGTGCAAGAGTAAGAGTGCAAGAGTAAGAGTACAAGAGTAAGAGTGCAAGAGTAAGAGTACAAGAGTAAGAGTGCAAGGAGTAAAGAGTGCAAGAGTAAGAGTGCAAGAGTTAGAGTATAAGAGTAAGAGTACAAGAGTAAGAGTGCAAGAGTAAGAGTACAAGAGTAAGAGTAAAGAGAAGTGTGTGCAAGAGTAAGGAGTGCAAGAGAAAGAGTGAAAGAGTAAGAGTGCAAGGTAAGAGTACAAGAGTAAGAGTTGCCAGAGTAAGAGGCAAGAAGTAAGAGTGCAAGAGTAAGAGTACAAGAGGTAAGAGTGCAAGAGTAAGAGTACAAGAGTAAGAGTGCAAGAGTAAGAGGGCAAGAGTGATAAAGAGTGCAAGAGTAAGAGTACAAGAGTAAGAGTAAAAGAGTAAGAGTGCAAGTGTAAGATTACAAAGAGTGCAGAGTAAGAGTACATGCGTACAAGAGTAGAGTGCAAGAGTAAGAGTACAGAGTAAGAGTACAAGAGTAAGAGTGAAAGGAGTAAGAGTGCAAGGTAAGGTGCAGAGTAAGAGTACAAGAGTAGAGTGCAAGAAGTAAAAAAGGAAAGTGCAAGGTAAGAGGGCAAGAGTAAGAGTACAAGAGTAAGAGTACAAGAGTAAGAGTACAAGAGTAGAGTACAAGAGTAAGATAGAGGTGGCAAGAGTAAAAGAGTGCAAGGAGTAAGAGTGCAAGAGTAGAGTACATGAGTAAGAGTGCAAGAGTAAGAGTGCAAGAGTATAAGAGTGCAAGAGAAAGGTGAGAGTAAGAGTGCAAGAGTAAGAGTACAAGAGTAAGAGTACAAGAGTAAGAGTGCAAGAGTAAGAGTACAAGAGTAAGAGTGCAAGAGTAAGAGTGCAAGAGTAAGAGTACAAGAGTAAGAGTGCAAGAGTAAGAGTGCAAGAGTAAGAGTACAAGAGTAAGAGTACAAGAGTAGAGTGCAAGAGTAAGAGTACCAAGGAGTAAGAGTTTGCAAAGGTAGAGTACAAGAGTAAGGAGTACTAGTGTAAGAGTGCAAGAGTAAGAGTGCAAGAGAAGAGTGCAAGAGTAAGAGTGAAGAGTAATGAGAAAGAGTACAAGAGTAAGAGTTTTACAAGAGTAGAGTGCATGAGTAAGGTACAAGAGTAGAGTTCAAGAGTAAGAGTTACACGAGTAGAGTACAAGAGTAAGAGTGCAAGAGTAAGAGTACATGAGTAAGATGTACAAGCAGTAAGAGTAAAGAGTAAGGAGGACAAGAGTAAGAGTACAAGAGTAAGAGTGCAAGAGTAAGAGTACAAGAGTAAGAGTACAAGAGTAAGAGTGCAAGAGTAAGAGTACAAGAGTAAGAGTGCAAGAGTAAGAGTACAAGAGTAAGAGTACAGAGTAAGAGTGCAAGAGTAAGAGTACTTGAGTAAGAGTACAAGTGATATAGGTACAAGAGTTAACGAGTTACAAGAGTAAGAGTACAAGAGTAAGAGTGCAGTGTAAGATTGCAAGAGTAAGAGTACAGAGTTAGGAGTGCAAGAGTGAGTGCAAGAGTAAGAGTGCTAGAGTAAGAGTTACAAGAGTAAGAGTGCAAGAGTACGGTACAAGAGTAAGAGTTACAAGAGTAAGAGTGCAAGGCGTAAGAGTACAACCAGTAAGAGTACAAGATAGCAGTGCAAGAGTAAGAGTACATGAGTTAGTAGTACAAGAGTAAGAGTTGCAAGAGTAAGAGTACAAGAGAAGAGTAGAGTGCAGAGTAAGAGTGCAAGAGTAAGAGTACAAGAGTAGAGTACAAGAGTAAGTGTGCAAGAGTAAGAGTTCAAGGTAAGAGAGCAAAGTAAGAGTTAAAGAGATAAGAGTAAGAGTAAGCAGTAACAAGATAGAGTGCAAGAGTAAGAGTGCAGGAGTAAGAGTGCAAGAGAAGAGTACAAGAGTAAGAGTACAAACGTAAGAGTGAAGAGTTAAGATTACAAGAGTAAGAGTACAAGAGTAAAGAGTACAAGAGTAAGAGTACAAGAGTAAGTGTACAGAGTGAGTGCAAGAGTAAGAGTTTGCAAGAGGTAAGAAGTAAAGGTAAGAGTGAAGAGTAACGAGTACAGAGTAAGGAGTACAAGGAGTAAGAGACAAGAGTAAGAGGTGCAAATGTAAGAGTGGCAAGAGTAAGTGTGCAAGGAGAGTAAGAGTACAGCAGTAGAGTACAAGAGTAGAGTACAGAGTAAGAGTCAGAGTAGGAGTGCAAGAGGTAAGAGTGCAAGGAGGTAAGAGTGCATGAGTAAGAATATACAAGAGTAAGAGTGCAAGAGTAAGAGTACATGTGTAAGAGTAAAGAGTAAGAGTAAAGATAAGGAGTACAAGAGTAAGGAGTTACCAGAGTAAGAGTGCAAGAGTAAGAGTGCAAGAGTAAGAGTGCAAGGTAAGAGTCAAGAGTAAAGAGTGGCAAGAGTAAGAGTACAGAGTAAGATACAAGAGTAAGAGTGCAAGAGTAAGAGTACAAGAGTAAGAGTGCAAGAGTAAGAGTGCAAGAGTAAGAGTGCAAGAGTAAGAGTACAAGAGTAAGAGTACAAGAGTAAGAGTGCAAGAGTAAGAGTGCAAGAGTAAGAGTGCAAGAGTAAAAAGAGTAAGAGTAACAGAGTAAGAGTTGCAAGGGTAAGAGTTACAACGAGTAAGAGTACAGGTAGAGTGCATGAGTAAGTTACAAGAGTAGAGTACAAGAGTAAGAGTACAGAGTAAGAGTACAAGAGTAGAGTGCAAGAGTAAGAGTGCATGAGTAAGAGTAAGAGTAAGAGTACAAGAGTAAGAGTTGCAAGAGTAAGAGGCAAGAGTAAGAGTAAAGAAGTAAGAGTACAAGAGTAAAGAGTGCAAGTAGTAAGAGTACAAGAGTAAGAGCGTACAAGAGTAAGAGTGCAAGGAGTAATAGTGCAGAGTAAGAGTGCAAGGTAGAGTGCAAGGTTAGGTACAAGAGTATGTGTGACAAGAGTAAGATTGCAAGAGTAAGAGTGCACGAGTAGAGTACAAGAGTAAGATGTGCAAGAGTAAGAGTACAAGAGTAAGAGTGCAAGAGTAAGAGTGCAGAGGTAAGAGTGCAAGAGTAAGAGTACAAGATGTAAGAAGAGTAAAAGAGTAAGAGTGGCAAGAGTAAGACGTACAGAGTCCAAGAGTAGAGTACACAAGAGTAAGAGTACAAGAGTAAGAGTGCAAGAGTAAGAGTGCAAGAGTAAGAGTACATGAGGAAGAGTGCAAGAGTAAGAGTGCAAGAGTTAGAGTACAAGAGTAAGAGTCAAGAGTAAGAGTGAAAGAGTAAGATAAAGAGTAAGAGTGCATGAGTAAGAGTACAAAGAGTAAGAGTAACAAAAGTAAGAGTGCAAGAGTAAGAGTGCAAGAGTAAGAGTGCAAGTGTAAGAGTACAGAGGTAAGAGTACAAGAGTCCAAGAGTGCAAGGAGTAAGAGTCAAGAGTAAGAGTGCAAGAGTAAGAGTACAAGAGTAAGAGTACAAAGTAAGAGTGCAAGAGTAGAGTACAAGGTAAGAGTACAAGAGTAAGAGTACAAGAGTAAAGTAAGAGTACAAGAGTAAGAGTGCAGTGTAAGGAGTGCAAGAGTAAGCGTACAAGAGTAAGAGTGCAAGAGTAAGAGTGCAAGAGTAAGAGTGCAAAGGTAAAGGAACAAAGAGTAAGAGTGCAGGAGTAAGAGTACAAAGAGTATGAGACAAGAGTAAGAGTGCATGAGTAAGAGTGCAGAGTAAGAAGTACAAGAGAAAGGTACAAGAGTAAGAGTTACAAGAGAAAGAGTGAAAGAGTAAGAGTACAAGAGTAAGAGTAACAAAGGTAAGGTTGCAAGAGTAAGAGTACAAGAGTAAGAGTACAAGAGTAAGAGTGCAAGAGTAAGAGTACAAGAGTAAGAGTGCAAAGGAGTAAGAGTGCTAAGAGTAAAGGAGTGCAAGGTAAGAGTCAAGAGAAAGAGTACAAGAGTAGAGTACAAGAGTAAGGTGCAAGAGTAAGGAGTAAACGGTAAGAGGGCAAGAGTAAGAGTGCAGAGGTAAGAGTAAAGAGTAAGATACAAGAGTAAGAGTGCAAAGAGTAAGAGTGAAAGTGTAAGAGGTGCAAGAGAAGAGGTACAAGAGTAAGAGTACTAAGAGTAAGAGTGCAAGAGTAAGAGTACAAGAATAAGAGTACAAAGAGTAGAGTCAAGTGTAAGCGTACAAAGAGTAACGAGCTACAAGAGTAAGAGGCCAAGAGTAAGAGTGCAAGAGTAAGAGTACAAGAGTAAGAGAGCACAGAGTAAGAGTACAGGTAAGAGTACAAGAGTAAGAGGTACAAGAGTAAGAGTACAAGAGTAAGAGTGCAAGGAGTGAAGAGTGCATGAGTTGAGAGTGCAAAGAGTAAGGTACAAGAGTAGAGTACAAGAGTAAGAGTACAAGGTAAGGTACAATAGTAAGAGTGCAAGAGTTAAGAGTGCAAGAGTAAGAGTGCAAGAGTATGAGTTCAGAGTAAGAAGTTGCAAGAGTAAGAGTTACAAGAGTAAGAATACAAGAGTAAGAGTACAAGAGTAAGAGTACAAGAGTAAGAGTACAAGAGTAGGAGTGCAAGAGTAAGAGTGCAAGAGTAAGAGTGCAAGAGTAAGAGTACAAGAGTAAGAGTGCAAGAGTAAGAGTACAAGAGTAAGAGTGCAAGAGTAAGAGTGCAAGAGTAAGAGTACAAGAGTAAGAGTACAAGAGTAAGAGTACAAGAGTAAGAGTACCAAGAGTAAGAGTACAAGATAAGGGAGTACAAGAGTAAGAGTACAAGAGGTAAGAGTACAAGTGTTAGGTACAGGTGTAAGAGTACAAGAGTAAGAGTGGAAGAGTAAGAGTACAAGAGTAAGAGTACAAGAGTAAGAGTACAAGAGTAAGAGTGCAAGAGTAAGAGTACAAGAGTAAGAGTACAAGAGTAAGAGTACAAGAGTAAGAGTACAAGAGTAAGAGTACAAGAGTAAGAGTGCAAGAGTAAGAGTACAAGAGTAAGTGTACAAGGAGTAGAGTACAAGAGTAATGAGTACAAGAGTAAGAGTGCAAGAGTAAGAGTACAAGAGAAAGAGAACAGAGAAAGTAGTATACAAGAGTATGAGAGTACAAGAGTAAGAGTACAAGAGTAAGAGTGCAAGAGTAAGAGTACAGAGAAAGAGTGCAGAGAGTAAAGAGTGCTAAGTGTAAGAGTGAAGAGTAAAGAGTGAAGAGTAAGAGTAAAGAGTAAGAGTTACACAGAGTAAGAGTACAAGAGTAAGAGTGCAAGAGTAAGAGTACAAGAGTGAGTACAAGAGTAAGAGTCTACAAGAGTAAGTGTGCAGAGTAGAGTACTCATGAGTAAGAGTACAAGAGTAAGAGTACTAAGAGTAAGAGTACAAGCAGTTAGAGTAAAGGTAATAGTGCAAGAGAAGAGTACAAGCGTAAGAGTACAAGAGTAAGAGTGCAAGAGTAAGGAGTCCAAGATAAGGAGTGCAGAGTAAGAGGTACAAGAGTAAGGTACAAGAGTAAGAGTGCAAGAGTATGAGTAAATGAGTAAGCTGTACAAAAGAGTAAGAGTACAAGAGTAGAGTACAAGGTAAGAGTACGAGAGTAAGAGTGCAAGAGTAAGAGTGGCCAAAGAGTAAGAGTACAAGAGTAGAGTGGCAAGAGTAAGAGTGCAGAGTAAGAGTGCAAGAGTAAGAGTACAAGGGTAAGAGATGCACGAGTAAGAGTACAGAGTAAGAGTTACAAGAGTAAGAGTTTGCAAGAGTAAGAGTACAAGAGTAAGTGTACAAGGACTATGAGTGCAAGAGTAAGAGTACAAGAGGTAAGAGTACAAGAGTTAAGGTGCGACGAGTAAAAGGAGTACATGAGTTAGAGTGCAAGAGTAGAGGGCAAGAGAAAGGAGTACAAAGAGTTATGGTACAAGAGTTAAAAGACTGCAAGAGTAAGAGTGCACGAGTAAGAGTGCAAGAGTAAGAGTGAAGTGTGAAGAGTACAAGAGTAAGAGTACAAGGTAAGAGTGCAAGAGTAAGAGGTGCAAGAGTAAGGAGTGCAAGAGTAAGAGTACAAGTGTAAGAGTACAAAAGTAAGATTGCAAGTGTAAGATACAAGAGTAAGAAGAGTACAAGAGTAAGAGTACAAGAGTAAGAGTTCCAAGGAGTAAGAGTACAAGAGTAAGAGTGCAAGAGTAAGAGTGCAAGAGTAAGAGTACAAGAGTAAGAGTGCAAGAGTAAGAGTACAAGAGTAAGAGTACAAGAGTAAGGTACAAGAGTAAGAGTGCAAAGCGTAAGTGTGCAAGAGTACGAGTGAAGAGTAAGAGTACAAGGTAGAGTACAAGAGTAAGGTACAAGAGTATGAGTACAAGAGTAGGAGTGCAAGAGTAAGAGTGCAAGAGTAAGAGTGCAAGAGTAAGATTACAAGAGTAAGAGTGCAAGAGTAAGAGTACAAGAGTAAGAGTACAAGAGTAAGAGTACAAGAGTAAGAGTACAAGAGTAAGAGTACAAGAGTAAGAGTGCAAGAGTAAGAGTGCAAGAAACAATAGGGATGGGAAACTTTAGGACTAACCAGAAAGTAGATAGATGAAGTAAGGAGTGCAAGTGTAAGAGTACAAGTTGTAAGAGTGCAAGAGTAAGAGTACAAGAGTAAGGTACAAGAGTAAGAGTGCAAGGCGTAAGAGTACAAGAGTAAGAGTGCAAGTGTATGAGTGCTGCAAGGTATGTGTGCAAGAGTAAGAGTACAGTGTAAGAGTACAAGAGTAAGAGTGCAAGAGTAGAGTGCAAGCGTAAGAGTGCACAGAGTAAAAGAGTAAGAGTACAAGAGTAAGAGTGCAAGAGTAAGAGTACAAGAGTAAGAGTACAAGAGTAAGAGTGCAAGAGTAAGAGTACAAGAGTAAGAGTTACAAGAGTAAGAGTACAAGAAAGATAAGAGGTACAAGAGTAAGAGTGCAAGAGTAAGAGTGCAAGGCGTAAGAGTACAAGAGTAAGAGTTACAAGAGTAAGAGTGCAAGAGTAAAGAGTGCAAGTAAGAGTGCAAGAGTAAGAGTACAAGAGTAAGAGTACAAGAGTAAGAGTGCAAGAGTAAGAGTACAAGAGTAAGAGTACAAGAGTAAGAGTGCAAGAGTAGGAGTTGTAATGCAAGGTAAGGTGCCCAAGCGTAGAGTGCAAGAGTAAGAGTACAAGAGTAAGAGTGCAAGAGTAAGAGTGCAAGAGTAAGAGTGCAAGAGTAAGAGTACAAGAGTAAGAGTGCAAGAGTAAGAGTACAAGAGTAAGAGTGCAAGAGTAAGAGTGCAAGAGTAAGAGTGCAAGAGTAAGAGTACAAGAGTAAGAGTAAAAGAGTAAGAGTGCAAGAGTAAGAGTACAAGAGTCCAAGAGTAAGAGTACAAGAGTAAGAGTACAAGAGTAAGAGTGCAAGAGTAAGAGTGCAAGAGTAAGAGTACAAGAGTAAGAGTGCAAGAGTAAGAGTGCAAGAGTAAGAGTACAAGAGTAAGAGTACAAGAGTAAGAGTGAAAGAGTAAGAATACAAGAGTAAGAGTGCAAGAGTAAGAGTACAAGAGTAAGAGTACAAGAGTAAGAGTGCAAGAGTAAGAGTGCAAGAGTAAGAGTGCAAGAGTAAGAGTACAAGAGTAAGAGTACAAGAGTAAGAGTGCAAGAGTAAGAGTACAAGAGTAAGAGTGCAAGAGTAAGAGTCCTAAGAAGTAAGAGTACAAGAGGAGAGTAAGAGTGCAAGAGTAAGAGTACAAGAGTAAGTAGTTCAGAGTAAGAGTACAGAGTAAGAGTACAAGAGTAAGCCCTGTGCAAGAGTTAGAGTGCAAGAGTTAAGGTCAAGAGTAAGAGTGCAAGAGTAAAGTGTAAGAGTAAGGGTGCAAGAGTAAGGTATACAGAGTAAGAGTGCAAAGAGTAAGAGTACAAGAGTAAGAGTACAAGAGTTTAAGCGTTGCAAGAGTAGAGTGCAAGAGTAAGAGTACAAGAGAAAGAGTACAGAGTATGAGGACAAGAGTAAGAGTACAAGAGTAAGGTGCAAGAGTAAGGATACAAGAGTAAGAGTACAGAGTAAGAGTGCAAGAGTAAGAGTAAAGAAGTAAGAGTAAAGTGTATGAGTGCAAGAGGTAAGAGTACCAAGATTAAGAGTGCAAGGGTAAGAGTGCAGAGTAAGAGTGCAAGAGTAAGAGTGCAAGTGTAGAGTACAAGAGTAGAGTACACGAGTAAGAGTGCAAGAGTAAGAGTACAAACAGTAAGAGTGCAAAGAGTAAGTAAGAGTGCAGGAGTAAGAGTACAAGAGTAAGAGTACAAGAGTAAGAGTGCAAGAGTAAGAGTGCAAGAGTAAGAGTGCAAGGGTAAGATACAAGGTAAGAGTACAGAGGTAAGAGTGCAAGAGTAAGAGTTACAAGGGTAAGAGTACAAGAGTAGAGTACAGAGTAAGAGTTACAAGTGTAAGAGTTACAAGAGTAAGAGTGCAAGAGTTAAGAGTTGCAAGAGTAAGAGTGCAAGGTAAGGTTGCAAGTGTAGAGTACATGTGTAAGAGTACAAGAGTAAGAGTACAAGAGTAAGAGTACAAGAGTAAGAGTGCAAGAGTAAGAGTGCAAGAGTAAGAGTGCAAGAGTAAGAGTACAAGAGTAAGAGTACAAGAGTAAGAGTACAAGAGTAAGAGTACAAGAGTAAGAGTGCAAGAGTATATGAGTGCAAGAGTAAGAGTGCAAGAGTAGATTACAGAGTAAGAGTGCAAGAGTAAGAGTACAAGAGTAAGAGTACAAGAGTAAGAGTACAAGAGTAAGAGTACAAGAGTAAGAGTACAAGAGTAAGAGTACAAGAGTAAGAGTACAAGAGTAAGAGTGCAAGAGTAAGAGTGCAAGAGTAAGATGCAAGAGTAAGAGTACAAGGAGTAAGATGTGCAAGAGTAAGAGTGCAAGAGTAAGTGTACAAGAGTGAGAAGTAGTACAAGAGTAAGAGTACAAGAGTACGGAGGTACAGGTAGAGTACAAGAGTAAGGTAACAAGAGTAAGAGTACAAGAGTAAGAGTACAAGAGTAAGAGTACAAAAGTAAGAGTACAAGAGTAAGAGTGCAAGAGTAAGAGTACAAGAGTAAGGTAAAGAGTAAGGTACAAGAGTAAGGAGTGCAAGAGTAAGAGTACAAGAGTAAGAGTACAAGAGTAAGAGTACAAGAGTAAGAGTACAAGAGTAAGAGTACAAGAGTAAGAGTGCAAGAGTAAGAGTTACAAAGAGAGTAAGAGTACATAGAGTAAGAGTACAAGAGTAAGAGTTTACAGAGTAAGAGTACAAGTGTAAGAGTACAAGAGTAAGGATGTCCAAGAGTAAGAGTGACAAGAGTAAAGAGTTGCAGAGTAAGAGTACAAGAGTAAGAGTGCAAGAGTAAGAGTACAAGAGTAAGAGTGCAAGAGTAAGAGTGCAAGAGTAAGAGTACAAGAGTAAGAGTACAAGAGTAAGAGTGCAAGAGAAGTGTACAAGAGCGAGAGTACAAGAGTAAGTGTACAAGAGTAAGAGATTACAAGAGTGAGAGTTGCAAGAGTAAGAGTTACAAGAGTAAGAGTACAAGAGTAAGAGTACAAGAGTAAGAGCTGCAAGGTAAGAGTACAGAGTAAGGTGCAAGAGTAAGAGTACAAGAGTAAGAGTACAAGAGTAAGAGTGCAAGAGTAAGAGTGCAAGAGTAAGAGTACAAGAGTAAGAGTACAAGAGTAAGAGTGCAAGAGTAAGAGTGCAAGAGTAAGACTGCAAGAGTAAGAGTACAAGAGTAAGAGTGCAAGAGTAAGAGTACAAGAGTAAGAGTGCAAGAGGTTATGAGAACACATGCTAGAAGCTGGGTGACATAAGACAACTAACATGAATTTCATCTCGCTCCCTTCATCTCTGATTGCAGAAAACGAGCAACATTCAGCATCAACAAGGTCAGCACCGACACTACGTTTTAAAACGAAAACAAATGTATGTTCTGCCTGTTAGCAATGCAGAATCCGAGGTATCACAGAGAATGAGAGGCACTTACTTTAAATGGCTACAAGCTTTTCCATAACTGTCAGTGATTTAGTCGAAAACCAAGTGGCAACACTCCCGCCAGGCAGGAGTCTGCATCATTCTTGAGACTTTGTTGATGGAACAGTAAGTCTCGTGAAAGTGCAGAGAATATAACACGATGACCACAAACAATTGGCCTGTGGCTAGCATTGGAACAAGAACAAGGCTACCTGAAGCTGTGTCTAGCACTGGAACAAGCAAAGGCTACCTGAGGCTGTGTTAGCACTGGAACAAGCAAGGCCTACCTGATGCCTGTGTCTAGCAACTGGAACGCAAGCAAGGCTACCTGATGCCTGTGTTAGCCACTGGAACAAGCAAGGCTACCTGATGCCTAGTGTCTAGCACTAGAGCAAGCATGGCTACTGATGCATGTGTTTTAGCATGGAGCAAGGCTACTGATGCCTTTATAATCTAGCATGGAGACAAAGCTACCTGATGCCTGTGTCTAGCACTGAACAATGCAAGGTACCTGATGCCTGTACTAGCACTGGGGGCAAACCAAGGCTACCTGATGCCTGCGTCTAGCACTGGGATGGGTGTGACATCTCCATTTAGTTCATCACCATCCTAACAACCTCGCCAGTAAGGTTCTCACCACATGACTCACGACATAATTCAAGAAACGCTTCCCCTTCATTTCCGTGAACCTCGCAGCTCAGTCGCTGACCTGACCTCCCACCCACCACCACTAGTAAGTAAATCCTTAAACAACCTTTGTTTGTCTGATTAAATTAGACACATGTTGCAACTCTTGGTATCTTTATTGAGGAACGTTTCGCCACACAGTTGGCTTCATCAGTCCATACGTAGGAGAAACTTGAAGAAACAGGAGGAGAATGAGGTAATCAGTCCCCTCAACCTTGAGTCGATGTGTTCAGTCCATCCAATCTTGAGTAGAATAGTATTCTACTCAAGATTGATGGACTGATGAAGCCACTGTGTGGCGAACGTTTCCTCAATAAAGATACCCAAGTGTTGCACAGTTGTCTAATTTAATCAACATGTCAGTCTACTGAACCATTCATCTACATACCTTTGTTGTTGCTGAAGAGGAAGCCCTCAGTCGCTAGGACTAGGATAGTTCTAAAAACAATGTTGTTATGTCTCTGTCTCGCCACGTTGGCTGATCCCTTTTATTTAAAGACTATTTAAATGATCCATCACCTATCTGCTACACCAAATATATAAATTGTGAACTAAATCGATAAACTTAATAAGAAATTACGATCTTTGAGATGCTTTGGAAAATATTCGTTCAGACGTTAGGTCAGTTTATTGCAATAAACTGACTTGATATTTCAAGCTTAGAAGCTTACTTCATATCTGCTCATGTTTTCTCATGTCCATAAATAAAAAAAAAAAAAAAAAAAAAATTCGCTTCCTCCCCGGACTCAGTTTGTCTTCAAAGTTAAAAATTCTGGTTTTCTTGAGACATATGTCGGTAGAATTACGTACAATATATAATTAAAAGGGACACAAATGCAACTAATGTGAACATTGTATTGGGTCAACGTTTACGTCTCCAGGTGCTTTGTCAAGCGAAAACGTTGCCGCAATGACTTTAGCAGAGTTACATAAGAACAAATGAATTGATCACTGTCAGTAGGTACTGGCCCACATACTAGGCACGTTCTTCTCAAAACATAAACATTCCACCAAATTTTGTTCAGTTTCAGTCTTTTGTCAAACTATTCGTTAATTACCAAGGAGTCACAGACAGTAAAATAGTAAATATTAGACACGTGTTCAAAATGATCGAACAAGTGTGGTGACAATAAACAAGTGTTGACCAATAAACGCAGTGGTGTTCATAAAGTGTTTGACCAATAAACAAAGTTGGTGACCTAATAAATAAGTGTTGGACCATTAAAGTGTTTGACAATAAACAGTTTGACCAATAAACAAGTGTTGACCAATAAACAAGTGTTGGACCAATAAATAAGTGGTGATGGTGATCAAATTAAAACAAGTGGTTGACCAATAATCGAGTGTTGACCAATAAATAAGTGGTGATCAAAAACAGTGTTGACAATAAATAAGTGTTGACCAAAATAATAAGTGGTGATCCATAACAAGTGTGACCTAATAAACATGTGTTGACCAATAATAAGTGGTGATCAATATACAGTGTTGACCAATAAAAAAGTGTTGACCAATAAAGTGTTGCCCAAAAAAAAGTTTTCCCAAAAAAAATTACCAATAAAAAAGTAGTGATCAATAAAGTGTTGACCAATAAACAAGGGGTGATCAATAAAGTTTTGAAAATAAAAGTGGTGATCAAAAAACTGTTGACCAATAAACAAATTTGATCAAAAAGTTTTGACCAATAAATAAGTGGGATAAATAAAGTGTTACCAAATAAACAAATGGGTCAAAAAAGTTTGCCAAAAAAACAAATGGGATAATAAAGTGTTGACCAATAAACAAGTGAAAATAAGTTTTGCCCAAAAAAAGTGGTTGATCAATAAACAAGTGTTGACAATAAAAAAGTGGTGAACAATAAAGTGTTGCCCAATAAAAAGTGGTGATCAATAAAGTGTTGCCCCAATAAACAAGTGGTGATCAATAAGGTTGCCCAATAAAAAGTGGTGATCAATAAAGTGTTGACCAATAAACAAGTGATCAAAAAGTGTTGCCCAATAAACTTTTGGTGATCAATAAACAAGTGGTGATCAATAAAGTGTTGCCCAATAAACAATGGGATCAAAAAAGTGTTGCCCAAAAAAAAGTGGTAATCAAAAAAGGGTTTTTGCCCAATTAAACAAGTGGGTAAATAAAGTGTTGCCCAATAAACAAGTGGGATCAATAAAGTGTTGCCAAAAAACAAAGGGTGATAAAAAACAAGTGTTGCCCAAAAAAAAACAAGTTTTGATCAATAAACAAGTGGGATCAAAAAGTGGTTGACCAAAAACTGACAAAAAAAAAATGGTGTAAAGTTTAGGTTGGTTACAGCCGCCTGTATAAAGGTCCATTAAATCTCTTTCCCCCG
>NC_069424.1:44855664-44945748 GCF_026875155.1 Cherax quadricarinatus
GACTATACCCCCGGGTGGTTGCTGTCTACCAACCTACTACCAATTATAATATTATAATATATATTATATAATATGTAATATATATAATATATATTATATATTATTATATTATTATTATTATTATATCTGTTATATTATTATTATATTATACGTAATTATTATGTATTATTATTATTAGTGTGTATTATTATTATTATTATTCTTTCCTCTTTCAACACACTGGCCGTATCCCACAGAGGCGGGGTGGCCCAGAAGGAAAAATGAAAGTTTCTCCTTTTACATTTAGTAATATATACAGGAGAAGAGGTTACTAGCCCCTTGCTCCTGGCATTTTAGTCGCCTCTTACAACACACATGACTTACGGAGGAGGAATTCTGTTCCACTTCTCCATGGAGATAAGAGGAAATAAACAAGAACAAGAACTAGAAAGAAAATAGAAGAAACCCATAGGGGTGTGTATATATGTATATGCTTGCACATGTATGTGTAGTGTGACCTAAGTGTAAGTAGAAGTAGCAAGACATATCTGAAATATTGCATGTTTATGAGACAGACAAAAGACACCAGCAATCCTACCATCATGTAAAACAATTACAGGCTTTCATTTTACACTCCCTTGGCAGGACGGTAGTACTTCCCTGGGTGGTTGCTGCCTACCAACCTACTACCTAGGATTATTATTATTATTATTATTATTATTATTATTAATTTAGGGACCTGGAGCACAGATCAAATTCCCTAGATCAAGAGCCCCCCCCCCCCCCTCCCTCCCTCCCTCCCTCCCTCCCTCCCCCTCCCTCCCTCCCCTCCTCCCCTCCCTCCCTCCTCCCTCCTCCTCCCTCCCCTCCCTCCCCTCCCTCCCTCCCTCCCCCCTCCCTCCCCTCCCTCCCCCTCCCTCCCTCCCCTCCCTCCCTCCCTCCCTCCCCTCCCTCCCTCCCTCCCCTCCCTCCCCTCCTCCCCTCCCTCCCCTCCCTCCCCTCCCTCCCTCCCTCCCTCCCTCCCTCCCACCCTCCTCCACCCTCCCTCCCACCCTCCCTCCCTCCCTCCCTCCCTCCCTCCCTCCTCAACACAATATGCAGTGGACCCCCCCCTCCGGTTTACGATCAGCTCCCAATGCAACCAATTATGTAAGTGGGTTTGTATGTGTATGTTTGGGGGTCTGAAATGGACTAATCTAATTCACAATATTCCTTATGGGAACAAATTCGGTCAGTACTGGCACCTGAACATAAATTTGTGCGCCCCTAAAATTCTAGTACCCCAACTACTTTTGATTGTCATTGTTGTATTCAACGACCATTCTACCTCATAGTCTTAATAGTGTTTAACCCTTTGACTGTTTCAGGCCCCTCTCTGAAACTGTCATTCTATGTCGCTCAATTTTTGAAAAAAAAAAATTATTTTTTCTTATGAAATGATAGAGAATCTTTTCCCGATGGTAATGACACCAAAAGTTCGAAATTTGGTCGAAAACTCGTGGAATTATGCTCCCGCGAAGTTAGCGGTCTCGGCGACATATGCGTATCGGCGATTTCGCCGACTTTGAGCCCAATTTTCAGCCAATTCCATTGTTCCAGTTGACCAAACTCATAGCTATTTCTTTAGAACTCCATTTTATCTATCAGCTGAGTACAAGAAACCTCCCATTTACTAATTTGGACTACCCAATATGGTGGTCAGAAATTGGCAATTTGGCCAATTTCACACAAAATAAAAAAGATGCCAATTTCAAATAGGGTCCAGAATAAACAAGGTAGACATTCGTGGCACTAAAATAACATATGCTCTGTTCATTAGTCACATCTCTAGGCCCCTCTTATATTATTATTGCTTTCTATTTTGATTTTTTTATTCATACAAAAAATACAAAATTTACTGTTATGCAACGACTGCATTATTGTAAAAATGGTATAAATAATATCAGTGCACTAGTGAAAGAATATTAGACTCCCCAGTTGACGTGTATTGGACGTGTTGTGTGATTTATGTAACTCTTGAACATTGGTAAAAATCGAACATTTCCGCTACTTTGAGCTCAGTTTCAAGTCTTTTTTCATCGTAAAAGAATGAAAATCACTCTATTTCTTAATATGTTTTCCATTTTTTCACCAAACCAAAAACGCGAATAAAACGAAAATACTATACAAAAATACACCTCAAAGTCGGCGTTTTTTTCCAAAAAAAAAAAAACGATCAGATTTTTTTTTTCTCATTACGAAATGGTGCTGCAGGATTTTTTTTTTGGGGGCACACGACCACACAGCCCCTTTCTCTCACATGTGGGCCACCCCTTTCCCCCACTGATTGAAGCCGCTAAATTATTGAGATATATACGTCAGAAAACATTGGCTCGAAAAGACTAAAATACGCAAAAAACAGTAAAAGGGTTAATATCTAAGAATCTATCCCCTTTTTTACAACTTACCCCCATCACTGTTCTATTTTATTTTATTATACACTAACCAAATTTCCTAAATAATTCTCCCTCACTTTAAGAAATACTAAATTTCCCCAATTTTATTCTAAAATCCCATTTTCCCAAATTTTTTACTTTAAACTATATTGCCAAACTTATTTTTTAAACTCTTTTATTGCCCATTTTTATTCTATATTTTTTTTAAACATTTTTTCAACTAAAAACTTTTTATTTTCCTGTCTACCATTTTACTAGAAAATTATAAAAAAGTCTTTCCCATTTTTATTTTTATTATTTTTTTTTTTTTTTATTATTATTCTTTTGCTCCCTTTTAACTTGTTATTTATCTTGTCAATCAAAATCTAGTTATCTCTAGTTTTTGAAACAACTTATATAAGCCTTAGTGAAATTTATAATTGAGAGTCTTGTGCCTTTTTTATATTTTTAAATTTAAACTCTTTGTACTATAGCTCATTCAGCTCAATACATATCAAAAAAACCAAATTCTTATATTAAACCATTTTAATTACTAGGAGAGACGGGTGTTTTTTTTAATTTGTTTTTTTATATTATTAGATTAAACCAGTTGTACATACCATTCTACCCAAAAAAACAAAGATCCAAAAAAGTCATTATATTAGACCTTAGTGCAATTACGGGTTTGGAGTCTTGTCATTTTTAATTTTATTTTTTATTATTATTTTATCCCTAGTTGTACTTAGTTCATTTCCAGCACAAACATGAAAACATCAATTTCTTTAATGTATTATGCTATACTCTATATGACCAAAATACTCTATATATACTTTCCAAATTTTCCCCACCATACAATACAACTAAACCTCAACCACAACTCAGGATATAAAATAACCAAAATTTTTAAACCTAGAAGATGATTGACACGTTACCCTGACTAAACCCCAAAATCTACACCCAATAAAAACCCTTTTGGGAAAGTAACTGCCTTTTTTACACACATCAAAAGCCAGACTATCCTCAACAATCAAAAAGTTTTTTCAGTCTTAATTACAACACGGGTCCTTAAGAAAAACATTATGATGACCTCCTGGCACCCTTTGATCACTAAGACACCTTTCTCCTGCATTATTCTTACAGAGACCGGTTTAACAGGCACAATGATATCTACCTCTACCAGGAACACAGCAATTCACAACTGCGCCCATACCAAGTTGGGGGGGGGTATTGCAATCTATTACCAAACCCCAATTATTTTTGTTTAGCACCACTTGCTTTTGATAAATAGGGGAAACATTTTTGCTAATTTTCGTAAAAAAACCTTAAGACACCTATAACAATCGGTCCCTTTCCCGGGATACCCCACAAACACCCAAAAATTTCAGGGAAAAAAATTAAAGGCACTAAAAAACAAACAAAAATGAAAAAGCACCCCTTTCCCTTTTGCGGGAGACTTCAACATCAACCTTTGGGCCTGCCGATGATCAGACTGTAACGATTTCATAAAACAAATGAACAACACATTTCCAAACCAACAATAACAAAACCAACCCCAGGCTACTGAGCAAGTGCCCCATAAAGACCACATATGGCCAATAACTAGCCCCCCTTAATAATAATCACAGAACACACAGACCACTACCCTGCCTTCCTCCGACAAAAAAAAAGTAAACCACCATTTAAAAAACAAAGCTTTTTTGGGATCCATGCCCCGGCCTTTAATAAGGGAATTCCAGCTGATGAGACTTTGACGGCCTACAAATTCTCCAAGCCAAATTGATGCGGACAACATTTTTCTTAAAAAAAAAAAAAAAAAAAAAAAAAAAAAAAAAAAAAAAAAAATAAAAAAACCGGGGACAACCACACCATTCTTGAAATCCATTGATAAGAAACACCAATTGAAAAGCAATACAGACAAGGCTTAATACACAAAGAATTCTTAAACACATTCATCATTTCACCAAAAAAATAAAGAAAGCCAAACAATATATACTCCATAGATCACAGCACAAGGGAGATATTAAAAAAAGACCTGGAAAACACTCTCTCAATTCTGGGGCCCCCAAAAACTAAGAAAACCAAGAATTGTCCTAACCAACCTAATGAAACCCCCACTACATCCCCCGCACAGCTAACAAATAAACACTTTTTCTCAACCATAGATCAATCTGCCAATAAAATCCCAAACCCCCAATCCCCATGCCGGGGACTCCCAAGGAATTTTCCCCAAAATTCCCCTTCTATCTTGCACCAACTGACCCCCACAACCCCGGAATTAAAAAGCACTTAAAAATAACTCGGGGGAATCGTCTCATGCCCACCATTATTGTAAAAGGGGAAGGGCCCCCATGTCCTTTCGCATGCTATTTCTTTCTTTTAATGTCACTAAAACGCACCTTCCCGAACCCCCAAAAAGGGACGGCAAGGGTTCACCAATCATAAAGGTGGTGACCTACAGATTTAAACAACTATGGGCCAATATAAAACTTACCATTGCTATCCAAAATCTTTGAGAAACCTTGCACAGGAGACATACATTTTTAACGGCCAAAACTACTAAACCCCTTAAATTTGGATTCGGAAAAATAAAAGTACTAATGTGCAATCAAAAAAAATGCTAACGCTTTACCAGCATTGGAAAATAGGAAACCCACTGGGAATTTTTATTGACCAAGAAAAGCTTTGACAATAACCAGGGCACCTACTCCACAAACTTGACCATTATGGATAAGGGCCAGCCTTTGCTTTTTTTAAAATCTTCCCTTTACTAATAGGTATCAAATTCCCAAAAAGAACAACACCCAAAAAAAACCCGGGCCATTTGATACGGGGTTTCCCCGCAGGGAAAGTGTTTTTGGCCCCCTGCTCTTCCTCATTACATCAATGATTTTCCAAACGTACCCAACCCCTGAAACCCATTCTCTTTGTGACGACACGATTATGTCATCTCTCCCTATTTTGCCACCCTCAACCCCATTGTTAATGAGGAGCGATAAAAATATCGATTTGGGAAAACACCAATAAACTTACCCCTTAACACTGCAAAATACTATATTTTTTTTGGAGCAGACAGGAGACCAGTTAAAAATTAAAAGATCGACAACACCTAATACCAGACAAAAAGAGGGAAATTCCCTGGGCCCTATACTTGACAACAACCAAAATTTTCAGCACCCATACCCAAACAAAACCAAAAAAGTACCCAAAACGGTTGGGATCCTCTCCAAAATCATACTCGGGCCGCAAAACCCCTTTCCCACACTATCCACCACTTTTTTATCATACCTCACCTATGCATTGTGTTTGGGGAAAAAAACCTGCAGAAAAACCCCCTAAAGTCAATAAAAAACCCAACAAAAACCCACAGTAAGATTAACAAAAACCCCACCCTCCCACAACCCCCCCCCCCCTTTCATAGATCAAACTTACCCCCTTTCGAAATCCACACTTATCGTGCAATCTACATCTACAGGCCCTTTAAAATTTCCCAGAAATAACCTTTGCCAAAAAAACGCTTTCTTGAAGTTGTACAAAACCCCACAGGCATAACACCAACACAAACACTCTACGCATTCCCCGTGTCCGACAAAACCCTTGCAAAAATTTAATTATGTCAAAGGGCCCAAAATCTGGAACACCCTGCCTGAAAACCAAAACGCAGATACATTCTTCACCTTAAAAAACTACCTTTAAAAACACTTATCTCCCTGATACACCCTTCAACAACTAAAACGAATACCACCGGGTGGTTCACCTTAACCACCACTCATTTGACCATAAACAAAAATTTTTAAATCTCAATTTTAAAAATAATGAATCCTATGATATTCCAAAACGAAACTATGTACTGTGCCAAAACAAAAACATTACATTGCTAAACTCACAGACTTTATTTAGCCTTGCCATAAACCAACCCCCTCATAATTTGTAAATTTTAAAATTAAATATTAAACTAAGTCCTGCCGAAATGCAGCCATGCTGGGGTGTTCTTGGTACACCTGAAATGCCTAGCCATGCGGGGTTTTTCTAGTGGTACACCTGTAATGCCTACCTTTAGGTGTTCTGTGATACACTCTGTAATTGTTTTTTTTACTACATGTAAACCCCAAAAAAACCCAAAATTTCTGTAAACCGCATTGTAATCCTTATAGAGAATAAACTTTGAATTTGAATTTGAAATAATATCGTAAACCGGGGGTCCACTGTAATAGTAATAATAATAATAACACTAAGGAGAAACTTCAGAAGGCTGTCAGTAGTTGGCACCACCATCAGCACAACATTGGCACCACCATCAGCAGAACATTGGCCCCACCTACAGAACATTGGCACCACCACGCAGAACATTGGCACCACCATCAGCAGAACATTGGCACCACCATCAGCAGAACATTGGCACCACCATCAGCAGAACATTGGCACCACCATCAGCAGAACATTGGCACCACCATCAGCAAACATTGCCCCCATCACAAACAGGGCACCACCTAGCAAACAGGGCACCACCATCAGAAAGAACATTGGCCCCCACCATCAGCAGAACATTGGTAGCTACTCTAGTAACTTGCACCTGTCAACTTATTTTAAAAGCATTTCTGTCCGAAATGCTTCGCATGATAGGGGTTTTTCTTTGCTCCAGCAAATTTATGATAGGTAAAAAACACATTGAAACCTTTTTGCAAAGAAAAATATTTTACTTAATTATTATTTAAGGAACCTCCCCTGAAAAAAGTTACATCTTTAAATTTTTTTCGGAACGACAGTTTGGGATCCTGAAAAATTTTCTGTGGGGATTCGTAACCCGAGGTTCCAGTACTAATTTTCTGACAAAAAAGGGCAAAAATAAGGGGAATAAGCGTTAGTAAACCTGGAAAGTGTATGGTAGTTATATGAAAAAAATTAAAGTAAACTGAGAGAAGAACTGCAGAAGGGAAGGAGGCTTTAGGGAAAGGGTAGGGGTTTGAGACCCTGTGTTAACATTGAAACAATTGGTGAACAGTATTTAGATAAGGGTAAAGAGGGTTTTTTTTTGTGGGATTTATGGATTTGAAAAAGCATATAAAGAGTAGCAGGCAAACAAACTTTGGGAGATGTTGCAAATTATGGAGTAGAAAGTATGTTACTGAAAGCAGTGAAGAGTTTTTACAAAGAAGTGAGGGTCAGGGTTTGGTATGTAAGGAGAGGGAGATCATTTTTCAGGAAAGGTAGGCTTTAGACGGGGGTGTTGTCTCTGGTTGTTCAATATTTTTATAGATGGGGGTTGTAAATGAGTGAATGCCGGTTTGGCAAGAACTGGATTAAAAGATAAAAATCTAACACAAAGTGGGTTTTTACACAGTTGCTCTTTGCTAAAGACACTGTTTCTTTTGGGAGGAATCGAAGAGAAGTTTATATGTAAAGAAAGAAATTAAAATGACAAGGAAGGAGTAAGGTAAGAGGGTAACAAAAAAAAATTTGGGAATTAAAGATTGGATATTAGATCAGAAGAGTATGTAGGGAAATGAATTTTTTCAATTTTAACCCTTTAAAAGGTCCCCAAAATTTTAAAAATTTCACTTTTTGCATGGCCTGAATATTTTGAAAAAAAAAAAATTTATAAAAAAAAGAGCACATTTTTTTAATGTTTTAGAAAAAAGAAAAAAAAGGGTCAAACTTGGAATGAGGCGGGAAATTGCACGGATCCGTCTGCTGGGGAACTGGAGCCTGTGCTTGCAGAAGTGTTTCCGATATACCCTTTTTCTATTTTTCATATTTTTTTATAAATTTTTATGTTCTGATAATTTCATTTATAGTAGTTCTTTTTTCATTTCATAACCAAAACTTTGTTCTAAAAACTAATATTTGGTACTGAAAAAAGTACTCAAATTGTCACACACGACAGGTGGGACATTTAACCTGTCTTGTCTTTACATTTTCTTTGGAAATTTTTGCAAAAATTTTAAAGGTCCCAACAATGTTTTGGATATGTGAAAGTATTAAAAATAATTTGGAGGGGAGGGGGAAGGGGGAGGGGAGAAGGGGGGGGGGGAAGGAAAGGAGGGGAGGGGAAGGGGGGAAGGGGTGGTGGGGGGGGGGGAGGGAGGAGGAGGAGGGAGAAGGAGGGGGGGGGGAGGGGGGAGGAGGAGGAGGATGAGGGAAAAGGAGAGGGGAGGGAAGGGAGGGGAGGAGAAGGAGGTGGGGAGGGTAGGAGGAGGAGGAGGAAGGGGGAGGAGGAGAGGGGAGGAGGAGGGAGGAGGAGGAGGGGAAGGGAGAAAAGGAGAAGGAGGAAAAGGGGGAGTGGAGGGGGTGGAGAAGGGGGAGAAAGGAGGAGAGGGGAGGGGGAGGGGATGGGAGGAGGAGATGAAGAAGGGGGGAGGGGAGGAGGAGGGAGGGGGGAGAGGGGGGAGGGAGGAGGGGGAGGAGGAGGGGAAAAAAGGGGAAAAGGGGAGGAGGAGGGGGGGGGAGAAAGGGGGGGAGAAAAGGAGGAGGAGGGAGGAGGGGACAGAGGAGGAGGAGGAGGAGGGGGAGGAGGAGGGGAAGGGGTAGGGGAGAAGGAGGAAGGGAAGGAGGGGAGGGGGGGGGGGGAGGGGGGGGGGGAGGGGGGGGGGGGGGGAAGGGGGGGGGGGGGGGGGGCAAAAGGGGGGCAAAGGGGGGGGGGAAAAGAATATTAATTAAATTAATTTAAAAATCCAAACATCAAAACCCCCCCCAGGCCGATAAAGTAACATTGAAAGACTATGTTTTATGGCAACTGGGGTGGGGAGGGGTGCGCAAAAAATAAAAAATAAGGGGCAGTACACACCCTGCTTTTTTTTTCGCTGGACACAAACATGCTGTCTATTTGCTGTTCTCAGGCCCCCTAAACTTCTATCCATCTACCCCCGTCGCAGAGGGGGTTTTTTTTTTTTTGGGGGGGGGGGGGGGGGGGGGGGGGGGGGGGTTTTTTTTGGGGGGGGGGGGGGGAAGGGGGGACAAGACGACACATATAACAGATAAAAAGTGAAGAAAGAGACAGAGAAGAAACAGAGATAAAAAGAACAGAGATAGACAGAAAATCTGCAGACCTAAAAATTGGGGGGTTTAAAATCACTTTCCCTTTAAAAGGAGGGGTGTTAATATGCATTAAACAGTGAATCCTTGGTGTTTGCGCACGTTTCTCAGCTGGTGCTCATTTAACTGGTGCTCCCCCAAGGACTAATTGGGCCCCGATTTTTTTTAAAAGGTGCACACCAAGTGTTTTTAAAACCCATTCTGTGACGACCCGGATCTCAGGGGGTCGTGCCAAATTGGGGGCAGGAAATTTTTTTTTTTTTTATTTTCACACTGGCGATTCCCACCAAAGGGAGGGGCCCGAAAAAAAAAAAAAAACTTTTACCATTTATCATCCCAACTTTTGCCAGAAAGGGGGGTTTTCACTACAATTTTTAAACTAAAATTAAACCCCCCCCTTCAGAGTGCAGGCACGTCTTTCCCATCTCCAGGACCAAATCCGGGCCCGCCGTTTTTCCCCGAACCCCTCATAAAGTTCTTTGCCCCTCCAACGCACATCAAGTATTAAAAACCATTTTTTCCCTTCACTCCTATCAAACACGTCACGCAGCCCGCTGGAAGTCCAAGCCCTCCACACAAAAACCCCTTTTCCCCCTCTCTCCAACCTTTCCCAGGCCGACCCCTACCCCCCCCTTCCTTCCACTACAGACTGATACCTCTTTAAATCATTTTGTTTCGCTCCATTCCCACATGTTTTCCAAAAAACCCCCCAACAACCCTTCCTCAGCCCTGGGCAACAGTTTTGGTAATCCCGCACCCCCTCCTAACTTCCAAACTAGAATTTTCTTCATTAATTCACACCACATTGCCCTCAGCTGACATCTCCACTCCTCCAGCCTTCCCTCGCGCAACATTCATCACCATGCTCACACCCAAAAAAAGCGTTTTAAAATAATCTATACATTCCCCCCTTTGCCCCAAGGACAAATTCTTTGTTCCACAGACTCCTAAGTGCACCACCACCTTTTCCCTCACAATTCTAACTCACCTCATCTTTCATAACCCCTCTGCGACACGTCCATCCCCAAATATCGAATACATTCACCCCCTCCATACTCTCTCCCCCCCCAATTGATATTCAATTTTCATCACCTAATCTTTTTTTTATCCCCCATAACCTTACTCTTTCCTGTATCACCTTTAATTTTCTTCTTTTTCCACCCTACCAAAATTTATCCCCCAAACTCTCAACTTTTTTCCCTTTAGAATCTCCCAAAGATTCTGAAGAGAGTTGCAGGAAAATTAAAATGTAAAAACGTTTGGGGGCCCTATACCAAGAACTTTTAATAGTTTGGGGGTGTTTTTGGGGTTTTAAAAATGAACTTTTTCACATATGGGACTTTGAAAGACAAGTGATTTTTAAAATATAAAGGGAAAAAAGGTGAGTTTTCTGGGAGTCTGTGGAGACAAAGAACATATTCATGAAGCAAAAAGCATAGTTATCCAACACACTTCATGGGGGTGAACATGGGTGGTGAATGTTGCAACAAGGAGTAGGTGGAGCAGGATGTCGTTCTGAGGGCAATAGTGATGGAATATAAGCAACAGTCCCTAGTGTGGATATTGGGGGAGGGCAGGTTACTGAAGACATTTTCCGAAGGGTGAGGATGGGTTTTGAGGGGTTCAGGTATTTAGAGAGGGTGGAAAAAATAGAAGACTTGGGGAGTGTAAAAACTGTAGTGAAAGGAAGGGGGGGTAGGAAAAGGGTTTAAAAAAAGGAAGGAAAGGAAAATTTTTTTGGGAAAGGGTTGGCTTTCAGCAACATGCATGAGCATGCTAGATCGGAATGAGTGAAGACAGGTGGTTTTTATGACTTGACATGGTGTTGGAGTGTAAGCAAGGTAACATTTATGAAGGGATTTAGGGAAAATGGCAGGCTGAACTTGAGTCCTGGAGGTGGGAACTACGGTTCTGCACTCTGAAGGAGAGGTGTTGTTGCAGTTTTATAGCTAGAGTGTAAGTGCACCTCTAGTGATGGAGTGAATGATAAAATTGTTTCATTTTTTGGGGGGTCACCCGGCCATGGTGGAAAATGGCTGATGTGTTAAAAAATAATCTTTATTTCTACAAGTACATGTACAAGGTATACAAGCCTTACTGACACCAATGACATGGTACTGTATAGACAACCACTTGTTATGCAGAGGATTTTGGGCAAATTAGGTCACTTTTGTCCTAGGATAGAACTCACACCAGTCGACAATCAGGTGCCCATTTTGCTGATGGGTGAGCAAGGATGGCAGGTGTTTTATGGAAACATGCCCTAATGTTTTCCAGCCGTATGGGGGATTCAATCCCTGGGCCTCAATGCTCGAGTTGAGTGTGCTAACGATTGAGCTACGTGACACCAGTTGGGCAAATTACTGGTTTCTGATCACTTTATTGGGTAGCTGAAATAGGTAAATGGGAAGTTTCTTGTGCTCATTCGATAAAATGGAAGGAATACTAGCAAAATAGCTATGAGTTTGGGTCAACTGGAGCAATGGAATTGGCCAAAAATTGGGCTCAAAGCAGGAGAGATCGTCGCTGCATAGATATCGCCGAGACCATTTACTTTGTGAGAGTAATTCCATAAATTTTCCATCAAATTTCATACTTTTGGTTTCATTACCTTTGGAAAAAATTCTGTCATTTCATAACAATTTTTTTTTTAAATTCTTTGACCCTGAGAGCAAGTTTGAGATAAGAGGTTTTAACCCTGAAAGGGTTAACAGTCTGTCTAATTCTTAAGTTGTCTTTAAGTATTAGGATAAATTTGCCTGAAAAGCATTTGCCTACTAGTGGCTTTATTTTTGTGGCTACCAATGTTTTATTATATTAAACTACATTATTTTTGTACCTCAAAAAGAAATAAAAATTTGAATCACTAATTTTTCCTGGATTTACAGTGTTTTGTATGACTTTATTAACATACTAAGTAAAGGGCAGTTGACAATTCAGCTAAAGGTTAAATCAGATAAAGGATTAAAGACGTTAGCCGAGGGTCCACTGTATATACACTCAGTAATTTTAGCGGTTTCAAATCAAGCAGGAGAATGCTGGTAGGCCCACATGTGAGAGAATGGGTATGTGTGGTTATTGTGCACTGTATAAAAAAATATCCTGCAGCATGCAGCGCATAATGAGAGAAAAAAAAACTCCGACCGTGTTTTTGGATTAAAACGCCGAATTTGAGGTGTATTTTCCTATAGTATTTATGGTTGTATTCCCATTTTCTTGGTCTCATTTGATAGAATGGAAAACATATTACAGAAATAAAGATGATTTTGATTAGTTTCACGAAAACAACCTTGAAGTTGAGCTCAAAATAACAGAAATGTTCGATTTTTACCAATGTTCAAGAGTAAGCAAATCTCACCACACATCCAATACACATCAACTGGGGAGTCTAATATTGTTTCACTAGTGCAGTGATATTATTTATACTCTTTTTACAATAATACAGTAATCTGCATAACAGTAAATCTTCTATTTTTTTGTGTGAATAAAAAATCAAAATAGAAAGCAAGAGTAATATAAGAGGGGCCTGGAGATGTGACTAATGAACAGAGAAAATTTTATTTAGTGCCATGAATGTCTGCATTGTTTATTCTGGACCCTATTTGAGAGATTTTGGGAGATGTTAAGTGAATGTATAGGAGCCTTTGAACCAAGTGAGAGAGTAATTGTGGTAGGGGACCTGAATGCTAATGTAGGAGAAACTTTTAGAGAGGGTGTGGTAGGTAAGTTTGGGGTGCCAGGTGTAAATGATAATGGAAGCCCTTTGATTGAACTTTGTATAGAAAGGGGTTTAGTTATAGGTAATACATATTTTAAGAAAAAGAGGATAAATAAGTATACAAGATATGATGTAGGGCGAAATGACAGTAGTTTGTTGGATTATGTATTGGTAGATAAAAGACTGTTGAGTAGACTTCAGGATGTACATGTTTATAGAGGGGCCACAGATATATCAGATCACTTTCTAGTTGTAGCTACACTGAGAGTAAAAGGTAGATGGGATACAAGGAGAATAGAAGCATCAGGGAAGAGAGAGGTGAAGGTTTATAAACTAAAAGAGGAGGCAGTTAGGGTAAGATATAAACAGCTATTGGAGGATAGATGGGCAAATGAGAGCATAGGCAATGGGGTCGAAGAGGTATGGGGTAGGTTTAAAAATGTAGTGTTAGAGTGTTCAGCAGAAGTTTGTGGTTACAGGAAAGTGGGTGCGGGAGGGAAAGGAGCAAATTTGGTGGAATGATGAGTAAAGAGATAGTAAGGAGAGAAAAGTTAGCATATGAGAAGTTTTTACAAAGTAGAAGTGATGCAAGGAGGGAAGAGTATAGGGAGAAAAAGAGAGAGGTTAAGAGAGTGGTGAAGCAATGTAAAAAGAGAGCAAATGAGAGAGTGGGTGAGATGTATCAACAAATTTTTTTGAAAATAAAAAAAGTTTTGGAGTGAGTTTAAATAAGTTAAGGAAGCCTAGAGAACAAAGGATTTGTCAGTTAAAAATAGGAAGGGGAGAGTTATTAAATGGAGAGTTAGAGGTATTGGGAAGATGGAGGGAATATTTTGAGGAATTGTTAAATGTTGATGAAGATGGGGGAAGCTGTGATTTCGTTATAGGGCAAGGAGGAATAACATCTTGCAGGAGTGAGGAAGAACCAGTTTTTGAGTGTGGAGGAAGTTCGTGAGGCCCGTAAAGGGAAAATGAAAGGGGGTAAGGCAGCCGGGGTTGATGGGTAAAGATAGAAATGTTAAAAGCAGGTGGGGATATAGTTTTGGAAATGGTTGGTGAATTATTTAATAAATGTATGGAAGAGGGTAAGGTACCTAGGGATTGGCAGAGAGCATGCATAGTTCCTTTGTATAAAGGCAAAGGGGATAAAAGAGAGTGCAAAAATTATAGGGGGATAAATCTGTTGAGTATACCTGGTAAAGTGTATGGTAGAGTTATTATTGAAAGAATTAAGAGTAAGAAAGGAAAAATAGGATAGCAGATGAACAAGGAGGGTTTAGGAAAGGTAGGGGGTGTGTGGACCAGGTGTTTACAGTGAAACATATAAGTGAACAGTATTTAATAAGGCTAAAGAGGTCTTTGTGGCATTTAGGATTTGGAAAAGGCGTTGACAGGGTGGGTAGGGGGCAAATGTGGCAGAGTTGCAGGTGTAATGGTGTAGGAGGTAGGTTACTGAAAGCAGGTGAAGAGTTTTTTACGAGGATAGTGAGGCTTCAAGTTAGAGTATGTAGGAAAGAGGGAAATTATTTCCCAGTAAAATGGGCCCTTAGACAAGGATGTGTGATGTCACCGTGGTTGTTTAATATATTAATAGAGGGGGTTTTGTAAGAGAAGTGAATGCGAGGGTTTTGGGCAAGAGGCGTGGAGTTAAAAGATAAAGAATCACACACAAAGGGGGAGTTGTCACAGTTGCTCTTTGCTGATGACACTGTGCTCTTGGGAGTTTCTGAAGAGAGTTGCAGAGATTGGTGGATAAAATTTGGTGGGGTGTGAAAAAGAAGAAAATTAAAGGTGAATACAGGAAAGAGTAAGGTTATGAGGATAACAAAAAGATTAGGTGATGAAAGATTGGATATCAAATTGGAGGGAGAGAGTATGGAGGAGGTAAATGTATTCAGATATTTGGGAGTTGACGTGTCAGCGGATGGGTCTATGAAAAAAGAAGTGAATCATAGAATTGATTTGGGGAAAAGGGTGAGTGGTGCACTTAGGAGTCTGTGGAGACAAAGAACTTTTTTCCTGGGGGCAAAGGGGGGAAAATGTATGAGAGTAATAGTTTTACCAACGCTCTTTATGGGTGTGAAGCATGGGTGATGAATGTTGCAGCGAGGAGAAGGCTGGAGGCAGTGGAGATGTCATGTCTGAGGGCAATGTGTTGTGTGAATATAATGCAGAGAATTCGTAATTTGGAAGTTAGGAGGAGGTGCGGGTTACCAAAACTGTTGTCCAGAGGGCTGAGGAAGGGTTTTTTGAGGTGGTTGGGGACATTTTAGAGAGAATGGAGCGAAAGAATGACTTAAGAGTGTATCAGTCTGTAGTGGAAGGAAGGCAGGGTAGGGGTCGGCCTAGGAAAAGGGTTTTGGAGGGAGGGGGTAAAAGGAGGTTTTGTGTGCGAGGGCTTGGACTTCCAGCGGGCATGCGTGAGCGGTTTGATAGGAGTGAAGGGGAGAAAAATGGTTTTTAATACTTGACGTGCTGTTGGAGTGTGAGCAAAGTAACATTTATGAAGGGGTTCAGGGAAACCGGCAGGCCAGACTTGAGTCCTGGAGATGGGAAGTACAGTGCCTGCACTCTGAAGGAGGGGTGTAAATGTTGCAGTTTAAAAACTGTAGTGTAAAGCACCCTTCTGGCAAGACAGTGATGGAGTGAATGATGGTGAAAGTTTTTCTTTTTCGGGCCACCCTGCCTTGGTGGGAATCGGCCAGTGTGATAATAATAATAATAATAATATTTTGAAGTTGGCCTCTTTTTTAATTTGCGGGAAATTGGCCAAATTGCCAATTTCTGACCACTTTATTGAGTAGTTGAAATTGGTAAATGGGCAGTTTCTTGTGCTCAATTGATAAAAAAATGGAGTTCTAAAGAAATAGCTATGAGTTTGGTCAACTGGAACAATGGAATTGGCTGAAAATAGGGTTCAAAGTCAGCAAAATCGCCAATGTGTATATATCGCCGAGATTGCTAACTTCGCGGGAACGTAATTCCGTACGTTTTTGACCAAATTTTATGCTTTTGGTGTCATTACCAACAGAAAAAGATTCTCTATCATTTCATAAGGAATTTTTTTTTTTTCTCAATACCAGGAGACATTTCAGGATTTGGGGTCGCGACAGTCAAAGGGTTAAGGGTCAGTGCCATAGTACTATGGCTTTGAACTCTGGGTCGGTGCCATAGTTCTACATCATGAGCTCAGCTCATTCAGATAAGCTATGAGTGTTAAATATTGGCTTAGATATAAGAAAATGGATCTGTGGCGAGTGTGGTTTTTGATTTAAAATGGTGACTTTGCGGCATATTTTCGGATGGTGTAGTGAAAATATATTACAAAAATAGAGGTGATTTTGATTAATTCGGGACTGGAAGTAAGTAGCTTGAAATTGAGCAGAAATATTCAATTTTTGCCAACATTCCAGAGTATACAAATCACGTCACTCGTCCAATACGCATTCAACTGGTCAGTCTAATATGTGTTCACGAATCCACTGACATTATTTATACAATTATTACAATAATGCATAGGAGTTAATCTTCTGTTTTTCAATGTGAATAAAAATTCAAAATGGAATTCATGTGTAATATTGGAGAAGCATGGGGATGTAACTAATGAAATGAGGAATGATAGCTTAGTGCCAGGAATTTCTGCATTGTTTATTCTGGGCCCTCTTTTGAAATTGGCACTTTTTGAATTTTGTGTGCCATTGGCCAAATTACCAATTTCTGATCACTTTATTGGGTATTTGGATTAGGTAAATGAGTGGTGTCTTGTGCTCATTCGATAAAGTGGAAGGCATAGTAGCAAATTAGCTAAGAATTTGGTCAAATGGAACAGTGTAATTGGCCTGAAATAGGACTCGGGTGGGCAAAATTGCCGATTCATAAAAATCGCTGACACAGCAGAATTTGCGATAGTGTAATTGTGGCAATTTTCCATAAAACTTTATACTTTTTGTTTTATTACCTTCAGAGAAAGATTCTCTTTTTTAAACATTTTTTTTTTTAAATTCTCCTTATTAGTTAAGCAAAGCTTGAACTAATAGAGATTGAATCCAGTGTTTTTCTCAGTTGGATGAGAAAGATGGGTTTCTCAGTGGGATGAGAAGATGGTTGTTCCATTTTATAGGAATATGAGAAACATGGTGTTGTCTCAGTGGCATGGGTATGTGAGGAAGAGTAAACTTGCAGACTATGCTCTTAAGTTGATTGTATATGCTAGCCATCTGCTGCTTCTCAGCCATCTACAGTTTCACTAATTTAACTTACTGGGGACTTTTAGCTCATCTTTCACCACCCAAAGGGAATCAAGTTACTGAAATTAGTATAACATACTGTCCTCTACTGTACATGACAGTGCCATTGTATTACTTTATTTACATTTCCTGTATAGTACTGCACTGTTTTACAGGTTACATATTTATTTGTGTCCTGTTAAGTCTTCTCTATCATGGACCCCAAATCCACTGATTCCAAATTTGTCTGCTTTGTCATAATTTTGAAAATAAATTTTTGATATTGAAATTACAGACAGTTGACAATACTAAACACCCTTCCCCTATTAGTCTGTTAATTAGAAGTTTACGTATACTCATCCGTGCTGTTTTTTATGTTTTTGGTGTGTGGTAATAATTGATTTTTGCGAAAAATGAGGTGTTTTTTATTCAAAATTAGCTACATTAATCTAAAATTTCTCATCCTCATACACTTAGTAGCTTAAGGTGGTGTTTGCAAGAAACTTAAATATTTATTTTTGTTATTTACAGATTTTAAAACTAGTTGATATCCTTTAACAGAGCCTCTTCCCATTCTGTGAATTTTATAAAAACTTATTTAAGCTTGTGTTGAGTGTGTTTTACCTGGCAACCAAAGGTCTCCCTGAGCTGAAACACCAGATAGGTGACATCACATTAAGGCCATACACCAAAGATCATTGCTTTGGCTTATCAGTTAAGAAATAGCTTAGATTTGAAAATGAAAAATATTTTTAACCTGTTAACTGTCCAAAGGTAGATCTCCATTCTCACTGCTAGTTCTCCGAAAATTTTGAAAAAAAAAAAAAAAAAATTAAAAGGACAATTTTCACAAGGATAAAAAAAATTTGGGGCATCCATACCGGAAAATAAAGGGTGTGAAGTTGGCACTTGACGCTCACCTGGCGGCAACATGGAGCGCTGCTGCTTGCATAAATGTTGCAAATACAGTGGACCCCCGGTTAACGATTTTAATCCGTGCAAGAGGGGTAATTGTTATGCGAAATAATCGCTATGTGAATGAATTTTCCCCATAAGAAATAATGGAAATCAAATTAATCCGTGCAAGACACCCAAAAGTATGAAAAAAAAAATTTTACCACATGAAATATACATTTTCCCACACACAAAGAGAAGGATACATGCACAATAGTAGAGTAGTACATGCACAGTATATATTGTGCATGTACTAGTCTACTAAATGAAGAATAAATGACACTTACCTTTATTGAAGATGCAGCAATGACTGATGAGACACTGTGTCCTGGGAGTGCCTTTTCCTCCTGAGTACTGTAGGTCCTGTTTGGCATTTTCTTCCAGAACAGGCCTTATCACACTGTGTATGCCACTACGATTCTTAAATCTCTCAAACCAACCTTTGCTGGCTTTAAATTCACCAATATGAGCACTAGTTCCAGGCATTTTTCCCTGTTCACCTGGGTGTTAGTCGACTTGTGTGGGTTGCATCCTGGGAGACAAGATTAAGGACCCCAATGGAAATAATTTTAGACAGTCTTCGATGACACTGACTTTTTTGGGTTATCCTGGGGGGCAAATCCTCTGGGGTTAATTGTTTCTTGGTATTCTCAATAAGCCACACCAACAACGGTGCTACAGCAGCAGCAGCAGCTGACAGTGCAGCAGCAGCAGCAGCAGCAGCTGACAGTGCAGCAGCAGCAGCAGCAGCTGTACCACCAATAGTAGCGATGGTTGATTGGGGTTTATTATACAACCTGGCCAGCTCGGAGACATGCACTCCACTTTCATACTTATCAATGATCTTTTTCTTCATCTCTATTGTAATTCTCACCCTTATTGCTGTAGGGTTGGCACTAGAAGCTTTCTTGGGGCCCATGGTCACTTATTTTCCAGAAAAAGCACCGAAAACACTGTAATAATACGAAATATTCCGATTGTATGCTTGGATGTTACCGCGGAGGCTGGCTGGTAAACAATGCCACCGGCGGAACATGTGAGCGTGGCTCAGGCCGCACATTGGACGCGTCTCGGACGAAAATCGGTAAGCGGGTTTTTAAGCGGTATGTGAGGCAAAATTTTTGCAATTAAAGTAAGCGGTATGCGAAATAATCGCTATGTGATGCCATCGTTATGCGGGGGTCCACTGTATATAGTTTTTCCATTTTTTTTTTATTTTCTTAGTTTTTATGGTATGATAATTATGTTTTGTCCTCCATGGGGAAGTGGAACAGAATTCTTCCTCCGTAAGCCATGCGTGTTGTAAGAGGCGACTAAAATGCCGGGAGCAAGGGGCTAGTAACCCCTTCTCCTGTATAAATTACCTAATTTAAAAAGAGAAACTTTTGTTTTTCTTTTTGGGCCACCCTGCCTTGGTGGGATACGGCCAGTTTGTTGAAAGAAGAAGAAGAATTGTGTTTTGTAGTAGATCTTTTAATTTCATAACCAGTTGATGTTTAGACACATATATTATGTACAGAATCATTAATCATACGCTCACAAACACACACGTACACATTGATAGTTGATTTTGTACACCTGGCTGAAACACATTGTATTGTCTACAAATATATACAAGGTATTTACATGTCCCAGTTATGTTTCTAGAACTCCGGGATTGTATAATACTCCATGAAGCATGGATTCATGCAGAGTGCCACCCTACATTGCTGACACATGAATCGTGTGTCCTTCTGCTGTTTCGGTCGTTTTTTGGTGTTAGCAACACACAGTACACTTTTTCTGAAAATACTTCTTTTTTGGGGTAGAAGGTATTTGTATCAGGTAGTGACATTTAGCGAGGATTTGGTCTGGCACTTACCCCACTGGTTGTGGTTGGGGGACAGGTCGCTGTTGTGGGTCAGGTACAGGTGTGGTACTATACTTTTTTATTATCTATACTTTATGACATTGAGGGTGAATTCTGCATAATGAAGTCATTTTCCAGTCTTTATTTCATACATATTGAAGGCATTGAGCATTGCAATGTCTACAAGGTGGAAAAACACTTTCATGTTCTACTTGCGACTCCTACGCACACAGTCAACAAACCCTATCATCATGTCACACTTGTTGAATAGCCGCATACTGTTTATATAGTCAATGACAGCAACTTGCTTTACAGTACATTCATTGGTGTCCCAGTTTGCCTTGTATCATCTCGTTTCTGTGGATGTTTGACAGCTACATTATGTCCTGTTCATCATGCCATGTCAGTGCCATGATGTCATTGGCATGAAATACGTACACTGCACCTTCAGCACTGCCTCCAGTGAACCTTGTCATGTGTTTTCTATTTTTTCCTCACATGGAGGAAATCAACAAGCATAGAGCCTGTATATTAGTTATCTGTGTACAGTATATAACCCTTGCCAATGTATGGCCCTATCATCTTGTGAACAACATCACCGGAAATGCCCAGCATCCGCCCGTCATCATTGAGTGTGTTTCTCCTGGCGTGGACAGTGACATCAAACGCTATGCCTCTCTCAGTCACATAACAAAACGTTTTATACCAAAGCTATTATATTTGCTTGGTATATATTGTTTGAATGACATTCATCCCTTGAACAGAATCAAGGACTTGTCAACAACAATGTTCTTGAAGGGATAAAAGTAGGCACTGAATTTCTGCTTCATATACTTAAACACTTCCTGGAGCGAATCTGCTGCTGGCAAGGAGGCCACGGAAGACAGGAGTACTGAGGAAGTAGTCTGTGGACCAGTACTGTGCTATATTGTGCCTACACATATGAGGCATAAGCATGACAGTGCCAAGGATTAAATACATTTTGGCCACAGTCGTATCTTTCCATCTGCGCAGCCATGATGATTCTGCAACGTCTGTGTTGTCCATTATATAGCGGTAATAATGGTTTGTCTGGGTGACAATCAAGCTCATTATCGGCTCGTCAGAGTACAACTGGAAATAGTCTAACTCTGTAGACTCATTCGTGATGGGGCATTCTGGGAGGATGCCAATTCCACTGGCATCAAAATCAAAAGGATGTAGCATGAATGTTGTACTTTGTGCCCAGTTTCATTCACGGTCTGATGGTGCAGGGTAGACCTGTGGCATGGAGCATAGGGGAGCAGGAGGAGGGACAGGAGTGGAGGCAGCAAATGGCTGAGGGGGTGCCAGGGTGTCCTTTGCTCACCCACCACTACATGCGGCCCAGGCACCATGCCACCCACCGCCACCTCCTCCTCCTCTGCCACCTCCTCCTCCTCTGCCACCTCCTCCCCCTCCTCCTCTGCCACCTCCTCCCCCTCCTCCTCTGCCACCTCCTCCCCCTCCTCCTCTGCCACCCTCCTCCCCCTCCTCCTCTGCCACCTCCTCCCCCTCCTCCTCTGCCACCCCTCCTCCTCCTCTGCCACCTCCCTCCTCCTCTGCCACCTCCTCCTCCTCCTCCTCCCCTCCTCCGCCTCTGCCTCCTCCTCCGCCTCCTCCTCCACCTCCTCCTCCGCCTCCTCCTCCGCCTCCTCCTCCGCCTCCTCCTCCGCCTCCTCCTCCACCTCCTCCTCCACCTCCTCCTCCGCCACCTCCTCCACCACCTCCTCCGCCACCTCCTCCGCCGCCTCCTCTGCCGCCTCCTGCCACCTCCTCCCTCCTCCGCCCCTCCTCCGCCGCTCCTCCTCCGCCGCCTCCTCCGCCTCCTCCTCCTCCGCCTCCTCCTCCTCCGCCTCCTCCTCCTCTGCCTCCTCCGCCTCCTCCTCCTCCCCTCCTCCTCCTCCTCCTCCGCCTCCTCCTCCTCCCTCCTCCTCCTCCGCCTCCTCCTCCTCCGCCTCCTCCTCCTCCGCCTCCTCCTCCTCCGCCTCCTCCTCCTCCGCCTCCTCCTCCTCCGCCTCCTCCTCCTCCTCCTCCTCCTCCTCCTCCTCCTCCTCCTCCTCCTCCTCCTCCTCCTCCTCCTCCTCAATCCCCCGCACATTCTCTTTCATGATCGGTATCACTGTCAGTGGCTGGGGTTTTCGATTGTGACCTCCCATGACCCTTGGGGATTGCATATGGAACACTACCTGAACATAGGCAGTGACACTTAAAAATACATTTCACTGGGGAATAATGTAAATCACTGTCACTCGAAGAATCCCCAAAGGGCATAAAATCAATTTCATTGTCACTTAAATCACTTTCACTATCATCATTGCAAGAAGATAATAATTTCCACTTGCATAGTTGCACTGGCCACCCCAGAGGTGCTTGGCTGAGGGTCTGGTGTAGTATTACGATGTTCCATAGGATTTCTAAAGTACTTATGGCATGAGTCTAGGGGATCTTCAGTATGTAATGTACACATGGGAAATCGTAATAAGAAATTATATATAATGATATAATTCAATCTGTTTTGTGGATCAATTTTAGTATTAAGGAGATAGAAAAAAATCATAAAATATATCTTTTAATATAACGTACAGTGGACCCTCAGCTAACGATATTAATCCGTTCCTGAAAGCTCATCGTTAGCTGAATTAATTTTCCCCATAAGAAATAATGGAAATCAAATTAATCTGTGCAAGACACCCCAAAGTATGAAAAAAAAAAATTTACCACATGAAATATTAATTTTAATACACACAAACTGACACTTACCTTTATTGAGTGTGGAAGTTGTTAATGTTTAGAAGGGGAATCCCCTTCCATTAAGACTTAAGGTATCAAGTCCTTTTCTGGGGTTACTTCCCTTCTTCTTTTAATGCCACTAGGACCAGCTTGAGAGTCACTGGACCTCTGTCACACAACAAATCTGTCTGTAGAGGTCTGTACCTTCCATTCCTTAAGATTTGCCTAAAATGGGCCACAACATTGTGGCCCATTTTAGCAGGCATACATGGAGTGTAGCAGGCATGCAGGGAGTGTAGCAGGAAGTGTAGCAGGCATGCAGGGAGTGCAGCAGGAAGGCAGGGAGTGTAGCAGGAATGCAGGGAGTGTAGCTGGAAGGCAGGGAGTGTAGCAGGTATGCAGGGAGTGCAGCAAGCATTCAGGGAGTGCAGCAGGCATGCATGGAGTGTAGCAGGCATGCATGGAGTGTAGCAGGCATGCAGGTAGTGTAGCAGGCATGCAGGTAGTGTAGCAGGCATGCAGGGAGTATATCAGGCATACAGGGAGTGTACCAGGAAGGCAGGGAGTGCAGCAGGCATGCAGGGAATATAGCAGGCATACCGGGAGTGTAGCACATATAGAATCAAGGAGTGTAGCAGGCATGCAGGGAGTGAAGCAGGCATGCAGGAAGTGAAGCAGGCATGCAGGGAGTGTAGCAGGCATGCAGGGAGTGTAGCAGGCATGCAGGAAGTGTAGCAGGCATTCAGGGAGTGTAGCAGGCATTCAGGGAGTGTAGCAGGCATGCAGGGAGTGTAGCAGGCATGCAGGGAGTGTAGCACACATACGAAGTGTGTAGCAGGCATGCAGGTAGTGTAGCAGGCACGCAAAGAGTGTAGCAGGCATTCAGGGAGTGTAGCAGGCATGCAGGGAGTGTAGCAGGCATGCAGGGAGTGTAGCAGGCACGCAGGGTGTGTAGCACGCATGCAGGAAGTGCAGCAGACATGCAGGGAGTGTAGCAGGCATACTGGAAGTGTAGCAGGCATGCAGGGAGTGTAGCAGGCATGCAGGGAGTGTAGCAGGCATCCAGAGATTGTAGCAGGCGTAGAGGGAAGGAGTGTAGCAGGCATGCAGGGAGTGTAGCAGGCATGCAGGGAGTGTGGCAGGCATACAGGGATTGTAGCAGGCATGCAGGTAGTATAGCAGGCATGCAGGATGTGTAGCAGGCATGCAGGGAGTGTAACAGACATGCAGGGAGTGTTGCAGGCATACAGGAAGTGTAGCAGGCATGCAGGGAGTGTAGCAGGCATTCAGGAAGTGTAGCAGGCATGAAGGGAGTGTAGCAGGCATACAGGGAGTGTAGCAGGGATGCAGGGAGTGTACCAGGCATAGAGGCAAGGAGTGTAGCAGGAATACAGCGAGTGCAGCAGGCATTCAGGGAGTGTAGCAGGCATACAGGGAGTGTAGCAGGCATTCATGGAGTGTAGCAGGCATGCAGGTAGTATAGCAGGCATGCAAGGAGTGTGGCAGGCATTCAGGAAGTGTAGCAGGCATGCAGGTAGTATAGCAGGCATGCAGGGTGTGTAGCAGGCATTCAGGAAGTGTAGCAGGCATGCAGGTAGTATAGCAGGCATGCAGGGTGTGTAGCAGGCATTCAGGAAGTGTAGCAGGCATGCAGGGAGTGTAGCAGGCATGCAGGGAGTGTAGCAGACATGCAGGGAGTGTAGCAGGCATACAGGAAGTGTAGGGCATGCGGGAGTGGAGCAGGAAGGCAGGGGTGTAGCAGGCATGCACGGGGTGAAACAGGGCATGGAGGGAGTGTAGCAGGCATACAGGGAGTGTAGCGGCAGGGAGTGGGGTGTAGCGGGGCATTGCTTGGAGTGTAGCAGTGACTCAGTGAGTGTAGCAGGCATGCAGGGAGTGTAGCATGAAGGCAGGGAGTGTAGCAGGCATGCAGGGAGTGTAGCATGCATGCAGGGAGTGTACCAGGAAGGCACGGAGTGTAGCAGGGAGGCAGGGAGTGTAACAGTCATCAAAGGGGGTGTGCAAGGATGCACGGCATGTAGCAGGTGTGCAGGGAGTGTAGCAGGGAATGGGAGGGAGGGGTAGAGGCATGCAGGGAGGGTAGCAGGCATGTAGGGAGTTGCTGCGGCATGCAGGAGTGTAGCAGGGACGGCAGAGGAGTGTTTGCAGGCATGCAGGAGTGTAGCAGCATGCATGGAGTGTAGGAGGCCCTGCAGGGGTGGTAACAGGAAGGCAGGGAGTGTAGCAGAAAGTAGGAGTGTAGCTGGAATACGGGGGTTTAGCGGCAGGCAGGGAGTGTAGCAGGCATGCAGGGGGGTGGGAGCAGGGAGTGTTTCAGGCATGCAGGGAGTGTAGCAGGAATGCAAGGAATGTAGCAGGAAGGCAGGGAGTGCAGCATGAAGGCAGGGAGTGTAACAGGCATGGAGGGAGTGTAGCAGGGAGGCAGGGAGTGTAGCAGGGAGGCAGGGAGTGTAGCAGGCATGCAGGGAGTGTAGCAGGCATGCAGGGAGTGTAGCAGGCATGGAGGGAGGTAGCAGAGAAAAGGGGGGTGTGTGTAGCAAGGAAGGGAAGGGAGTGTGGCAGGATGGGAGGGTGTATAAAGGAAGCAGGGGAGTGTAGCAGGGAGCAGTGAGTGTAGGCAGGCATGCAGGGAGTGTGTAGCAGAGGGGGGTGTGTAGAGGGCATGCAGGGGGTAGATGTGGAGGCAGGAGGTGTATAAACAGGCATGCAGTGAGTAAAATAGCAGGGAGGCAGTGAGTGTACAGCATGAGGGTGTTAGCAGGAATGCAGGAGGTGTAGCAGGGTGAGGGAAATGTAGCAGCATGCAGGGAGTTTTAGCAGGAGCAGGGAGTTTGTAGCAGGAGGAGGAGTGTGCAGGCTAAAGGGGGTGTAGCAGGCATTCAGTGGAGTGTAGCAGGGATGCAGGAAAAGGGGTGCAGGCATGCAGGGAAAAGTAGCAGGAATGCGGGAGTGAGCAGGAACAGGAAGTTGCAGCAGGATGAGTGTAGCAGGGTGCAAGGGAGTGTTAGCAGGCTGCAGGGAGTGTAGAAGAATGCAGGGGTTTTTTTGTGTAAGGAGGAGGGTGTAGCAGAAGCGGGAGTGTAACAGGCAATGCAGGGAGGTAGAAGGGCATGGGAGTGCGCAGCAATACAGGGAGTGTACAGATGCAGGGAGTGTAGAGCATGCCCGGAGTGTAGCAGGGATGCGGGAGTGTAGCAGGGTGCAGGGATGTAGAGGGAAAGCAGGGAGTGTAGCAGGAAGGGCAGGGAGTGTAAAAAGGGAAAGAGGGAGTGTAGCAGGCCATTACAGTTTAGGTGTTAGCGGGAGGAGGGAGGTTGTAAACAGGAAGCAGGGTGTGTAGCAGGCATGCAGGGAGTGTAGGGAGGGTGCAGGGAGTGTAGAGGAAGCGGGAGTATAAGTGTGGCATGCATGGAGTGTAGCAGGAGCAGGTGAGTGTAGCAGGGCATGAGGGAGGTAGCAGGAAGGCAGGGAAGTGTAGCAGTTGGCAGGGAGTTGTAGAGGAGCAGGGGTGTGAGCATGCAGAGGGGTGTAGCAGGCATGTAAGGAAGTGCTGAGGCTTTCAGGGGGAGTGTAAAAAGGAAAGGAGGGTGTAGCAGGCATGCAGGAAGTGTGCAGGGATGCAGGAAGTGTTGAGGAGGGAGGGATGCGCAGGAAAGGCAGGGAGTGAGCAAGTGAAGAAAGGAAGTGCAGAAAGGTTCAGGGAGTGTAGCAGGGGTTGAGAGGGGTGTAGCAGTCATGGAGGGAGTGTAGCAGGCTGTAGGAGGTAGAGGATGCAAGGAAATTTTAGCAGGCTTGCAAGGGGTGTAGCAGGCATGCAGGGAGTGTAGAAGGATTGTCCAGGGAGTGAGCAGGCAAGGTTTAAGGAAGTGTAGCAGCTTTCAGGGAGTGTTGTAGCAGGCATCAGGGAGTGTTGAGGCATTGCAGGGGTGTTGCAGAATGCAAGGGAGTTGTAGGCAGGCATGAAGGAAGGTGCAAAAACGAGGCAATGCAGGGAGTGTAGCAAGGTTAGGGGTGTACGGCATGCAGGGAGTGTCGCAGGATAGGGTGTGTAAAAGGGATGAGGGAGTGTTGCATGAAGGCAGGGGAGTTTTTAGAAAGGGAAGGAGGGTGTGTAGTAGGATGCAGGAGTGTGTGCAGGAAAAAGGGATTGGGAGTGTAGCAAGATAGGAGGGAGTGTAGCAGGATAAGTGGAAGGTGCAGGATGGAGGGAGGTGTAGCAGGATGCAGGGAGTGTAGCAGTCATCAGGGAGTGTAGCAGGGCAAGAAGGGAGTGAGAGGCATTGGCAGGGAGTGTAGCAGAAGAGGGGGTGTAGCAAAGGCAAAGGCAGGGGTGTGCGGGAAGGGAGGGTGTAACAGGAAGCAGGGTTTGCAGAAAGGCAGGGAGTTTTAGCAGGAAGGTTAGGGAGTGTAGCAGAGATGCATGGAGTGGTGCAGGAAGGTAGAGGGGTAGCAGCATGCAGGGAGTGTAGCAGGGCATCAGAGTGTAAGCAGGGTGACAGTCAGGAGTGTAGCAGGACAGCAGGAGTGTTAGGATGGGGAAATGTAGTGGAAGGCAGGGAGTGTAGAGGGAAGCTGGAGTGTAGCAGGAAGGCAGAGAGTTTTAGCAGGAAGGCAGGGGAGTGCAGGAAGGAGGAGGGGAGTGTAGCAGGCATGCAGGGAGTGTACAGGTGCAGGGAGTGTAGCAGGAGGAAAGGGAGTGTACAGGCATACAGGGAGTTTAGCAGGCATGCAATGAGGGGTGTAGCAGGGGATGCGGGAGTGTAGCTGGCAATGCATGGAGTGTTAAGCAGGCACGCAGGGAGTGTTGCAGGAGGAGGAAATGTAGCAAGGAAAGAGAGTGTAGCGGCTTCAGTGGTTAGGGCATGGGGAGTGTAGCAGGGGAGGAGGTGTAGTGGAAAAGGCAGGAAGTGTAGAGGATGAGGGAGTGTAGAAAGGGGATGCAGGAAGTGTACCCAGGAAGGCAGGGAGTGTGTAGCAGGGAAAGGGAGGGAGTGTACAGGGATAGGGGTTGTAGCAGGAGAGGCAAGATGTAGCAGGAAATGCAGGGAGTGTAGCAGGCATGCAGGGAGTGTAGCAGGCATTTTAGGAGTGTGCAGGATGAGGGAGGTTAGGCATGAGGGTGTTAGCGGAAGGCAGGGGAGAGCAGCAGAAGGAAGGCAGGAAATGCAGCAGGGGATGGGGAGTAGTGTTGAGCAGGCTGCAGGAGTGTAGCAGGGTTCGGGAGTGTAGAGACATGCAGGGGTGTAGTAGGCTTTCAGGGAGGGGTTAGCAGGAAGCAGGGAGTGTTAGCAGGAGGCAGGGAGTGTCAGGCATGCAGGGAGGGTAAGGAAGTTGGAAATGCAGGGGGATAAGGAGTGTAGCACGCATGCAGGGAGTTTTGCAGCAAAGAGGAATGTAGCAGGCATGAGGGAGTGTAGCAGCAAGCAGGGGTGAGGGAGGGGTAGGGAGGTGTTAAGCAGGCATGATGAAGTGTAGCAGGCTTGCAGGGAGTGTAGCAGGCATGCAGATAGTTGTAACAGGTGAGGGGTGTAGCAGCATGGTGGGAGTGTAAAGGAAAGGAGAGAGTGTCAGGAAGGGAGGGAGTCAGAGCAGGTGGGGGAGTGTAGCAGGGATCAGGGAGTGTTACAAAAAAGGGGAGGAAGAGTGTGTAGCAGGAAGGCAGGGGAGTAAGCAGGGGGTCAGGGAGTGTGAGGCTTTCAGATAGTGTAGCGGAAGGCAGGGACGTTGTAGAAAGGTGGGGGGTTTAGCAGGCATGCAGGGGAGGTTTTAGCAAGAAGTTGTAGGGGTAGTTTTTAGCAGGATGCAGGGGTGTGCATGAGGCAGGGGTGTGTAACAGGCTTAGCAGGGAAATGTTTCATGAAGGCAGGGGAGTTTTAGGGTGCATGAGTGTTGTAGCAGGAACTAAGTGAGTGTAGCAGGCATGCGGGAGTGTAGCAGAAGGCAGGAGTTTTTAGCAAGGCAGGGGGGTAGCAGGGAAAGGAGGGAGTGTAGCAGGATGCAGGGAGTGTAGAAGGGAAGGTGCAGGAGTGATATGAGAAGGGTGCAGGGAGTTTAGCAGGCTGAGGGAAGTGACTGGAAGGGAGGGTGTTGTACAGGATTCAGGGAGTGTTACAGAAGCAGGGAGTGTAGCAGGAAAGCAGGAGTGTAGTAGGAAGGTAGGTTGTGTAGCAGGAAGCAGGGGTGGTTGGGAGAAGGGCAGGGAGGGGGCAGCAAGGGGAAGGCCAGGGGGGTAGCAGGAAGGCAGGGAGTGTGGAGACATGCAGGGAGTGTCAGAGGATACAGGGAGTGTAGCAGGCATGCAGGGAGTTGTAGCAGGAGGGGGGAGTGTAGCAGGCATGAGGGAGTGTAGCAGGAAGGAGGGAAGTGTAGCAGCTGAGGGAGTGTAGCAGGAAGGGGGAGTGTAAGCAGGGATGCAGGGAGTGTAGCAGGAAAGGGCCAGGGGAAAAGGGAGCTTTTTTTGGGGGATTGCAGGGAGTTTAGAGGATGCAGGGAAAGTCATGAAGGCGGGGTGTTTTAAAGGCATCAGGGAGTGTTGCTGAAAGGGAGGGGTGTAGCAGAAAAGGCAGGGAGTGTAGCAGGAAGGGCAGGGTGTGCAGGATGAGGGAGTTGTAGCAGAGTACAGGGAGTGTAGCGGGAAGGCAGGAGTGTAGCAGGGATGCGGGGGGTGTAGCGGAAGGCCAGGGAGTTGTAGCAGGCATGCAGGGAGTGTAGCAGGATGAGGGATGTAGCAGGCATGCAGGGAGTGTAGAGGAAAGGGTGGGGTGTAGCAGGAAGGCAGGGAGTGTAGCAGGAATGCAGGGAGTGACGTGCAGGGGGACAGGGGTGAGTGAGCAAGCTGGCTAGGGAGGGAGAAAGGGCAACAGGGGGAGAGCTGCCTTTGCCTTTTCCATATGCCAATAGTGTAGGAAGAAGGGCACAGGGGCACAGGGAGCACATCCGGGAAAATTTCGGCTCAAGTGTAGGCTGCAGGAATAACAGGTAGGAGAAACAGTAGGGAGTGAAGCGATGAAAGTCACACCTGAAGCTTAGAAGAGGGGGTTGTCAGCCTCAGTGGAGAAACAGTTCCATGCAGGAATTTTCTGAAGGCAAGTGAACAGGGGAGGATTAAAATGCTGTCGGAAGGAGAGGTGCAGAGATGAGAATTGTTGGATGGAGGACCTGCCTCCAGTGGTACGCTCAGGATACTAATTGAGCAACTTCCGGAACAGGATTAAGCGGACGGTGATTCAGGAAGGCTGTGAAAGAAAGGAACTTTCCAGGCTGAGGGAGGGACAACTCAAATTACGACCACAAGGGGATGGTGATACAAGGCTAACATTCTACAGGTTTCTACATTTCGGTGCGGGGTGAAGAAGCTACTGTGTAGAGGCGAAGTTTCGGAAAAAAAGTTGCAAGGCTAAAGGGTTTACACAATGCAGTATGTATCCCTTTGATGTCCTTTAGGGGGAATGAACAAGGCATTGGGAGAGAAAAACTGGGAAACACTTTGAGGAAATGAGAAGGGGATTGAGGAAGGAATGACCTCTAGGGGTACATTCTCACTATTTATTTGCATTTTCCGCAGTATTTAAGGTGCAAGTTGTCGATCTTTAGAAGTTGAGGCTATGGAATGGGTTCAAGGCTGAGGGATGACAACCAAAATTTACGACTAAGGGTGAAAGCGACTGATATTTGTTTACATCTTGTTTGCCTCTTTTGTATTCGTGAAAGAAGCATTGTGTAGGGAAAGTTGGATAAGGACAATGTTGCCATGGGGCTTTAAAACCTGTCGGTTTGATACATTTTTATGTAAAAGAGCCCGAAGGATGTAAGGGCATTTATTAATAAGGGGGGTTTGGCTTAATTTTTCTCATTTTTTGGTATGTAAAACAAGTTAACTTAAAAATATGTATTTTTCTTTAGGTTTTTGGGTGTCGGAACAGGGGTTAATGTTTTGTTTTTTTTTTTTTTTTGTTTTTATTATCACACTGGCCGATTCCCACCAAGGCAGGGTGGCCCGAAAAAGAAAAACTTTCACCATCAATTCACTCCATCACTGTCTTGCCAGAAGGGTGCTTTACACTACAGTTTTTAAACTGCAACATTTACACCCCTCCTTCAGAGTGCAGGCACTGTACTTCCCATCTCCAGGACTCAAGTCCGGCCTGCCGGTTTCCCTGAACCCCTTCATAAATGTTACTTTGCTCACACTCCAACAGCACGTCAAGTATTAAAAAACCATTTGTCTCCATTCACTCCTATCAAACACGCTCACGCATGCCTGCTGGAAGTCCAAGCCCCTCGCACACAAAACCTCCTTTACCCCCTCCCTCCAACCTTTCCTAGGCTGACCCCTACCCCGCCTTCCTTCCACTACAGACTGATACACTCTTGAAGTCATTCTGTTTCACTGCATTCTCTCTACATGTCCGAACCACCTCAACAACCCTTCCTCAGCCCTCTGGACAACAGTTTTGGTAATCCTGCACCTCCTCCTAACTTCCAAACTATGAATTCTCTGCATTATATTCACACCACACATTGCCCTCAGACATGACATCTCCACTGCCTCCAGCCTTCTCCTCGCTGCAACATTCATCACCCATGCTTCACACCCATATAAGAGCGTTGGTAAAGCTATACTCTCATACATTCCCCTCTTTGCCTCCAAGGACAAAGTTCTTTGTCTCCACTGACTCCTAAGTGCACCACTCACCCTTTTCCCCTCATCAATTCTATGATTCACCTCATCTTTCATAGACCCATCCGCTGACACGTCCACTCCCAAATATCTGAATACATTCACCTTCTCCATACTCTCTCCCTCCAATCTGATATCCAATCTTTCATAACCTAATCTTTTTGTTGTTCTCATAACCTTACTCTTTCCTGTATTCACTTTTAATTTTCTTCTTTTGCACACCCTACCAAATTCATTCACCAATCTCTGCAACTTCTCTTCAGAATCTCCCAAGAGCACAGTGTCATCAGCAAAGAGCAACTGTGACAACTCCCTCTTTGTGTGATTCTTTATCTTTTAACTCCACGCCTCTTGCCAAGACCCTCGCATTTACTTCTCTTACAACCCCATCTATAAATATATTAAACAACCACGGTGACATCACACATCCTTGTCTAAGGCCTACTTTTACTGGGAAATAAATTCCCTCTGTCCTACATACTCTAACTTGTGCCTCACTATCCTCGTAAAAACTCTTCACTGCTTTCAGTAACCTACCTCCTACACCATACACCTGCAACATCTGCCACATTGCCCCCCTATCCACCCTGTCATACGCCTTTTCCAAATCCATAAATGCCACAAAGACCTCTTTAGCCTTATCTAAATACTGTTCACTTATATGTTTCACTGTAAACACCTGGTCCACACACCCCGTACCTTTCCTAAAGCCTCCTTGTTCATCTGCTATCCTATTCTCCGTCTTACTCTTAATTCTTCCAATAATAACTCTACCATACACTTTACCAGGTATACTCAACAGACTTATCCCCCTATAATTTTTGCACTCTCTTTTTTGTCCCCTTTGCCTTTATACAAAGGAACTATGCATGCTCTCTGCCAATCCCTAGGTACCTTACCCTCTTCCATACATTTATTAAATAATAGTACCAACCACTCCAAAACTATATCCCCACCTGCTTTTAACATTTCTATCTTTATCCCATCAATCCCGGCTGCCTTACCCCCTTTCATTCTACCCACTGCCTCACGAACTTCCCCCACACTCACAACTGGCTCTTCCTCACTCCTACAAGATGTTATTCCTCCTAGCCCTATACACGAAATCACAGCTTCCCTATCTTCTTCAACATTTAACAATTCCTCAAAATATTCCCTCCATCTTCCCAATACCTCTAACTCTCCATTTAATAACTCTCCTCTCCTATTTTTAACTGACAAATCCATTTGTTCTCTAGGCTTCCTTAACTTGTTAATCTCACTCCAAAACTTTTTCTTATTTTCAACAAAATTTGTTGATAACATCTTACCCACTCTCTCATTTGCTCTCTTTTTACATTGCTTCACCACTCTCTTAACCTCTCTCTTTTTCTCCATATACTCTTCCCTCCTTGCATCACTTCTACTTTGTAAAAACTTCTCATATGCTAACTTTTTCTCCCTTCTATTCTCTTTACATCATCATTCCACCAATCGCTCCTCTTCCCTCCCGCACCCACTTTCCTGTAACCACAAACTTCTGCTGAACACTCTAACACTACATTTTTAAACCTACCCCATACCTCTTCGACCCCATTGCCTATGCTCTCATTAGCCCATCTATCCTCCAATAGCTGTTTATATCTTACCCTAACTGCCTCCTCTTTTAGTTTATAAACCTTCACCTCTCTCTTCCCTGATGCTTCTATTCTCCTTGTATCCCATCTACCTTTTACTCTCAGTGTAGCTACAACTAGAAAGTGATCTGATATATCTGTGGCCCCTCTATGAACATGTACATCCTGAAGTCTACTCAACAGTCTTTTATCTACCAATACATAATCCAACAAACTACTGTCATTTCGCCCTACATCATATCTTGTATACTTATCCTCTTTTTCTTAAAATATGTATTACCTATAACTAAACCCCTTTCTATACAAAGTTCAATCAAAGAGCTCCCATTATCATTTACACCTGGCACCCCAAACTTACCTACCACACCCTCTCTAAAAGTTTCTCCTACTTTAGCATTCAGGTCCCCTACCACAATTACTCTCTCGCTTGGTTCAAAGGCTCCTATACATTCACTTAACATCTCCCAAAATCTCTCTCTCTCCTCTACATTCCTCTCTTCTCCAGGTGCATACACACTTATTATGACCCACTTTTCGCATCCAACCTTTACTTTAATCCACATAATTCTTGAATGTACACATTCATATTCTCTTTTCTCCTTCCATATCTGATCCTTCAACATTACTGCTACCCCTTCCTTTGCTCTAACTCTCTCAGATACTCCAGATTTAATCCCATTTATTTCCCCACACCGAAACTCCCCTACCCCCTTCAGCTTTGTTTCGCTTAGGGCCACTACATTCAACTTCTTTTCATTCATAACATCAGCAATCATCTGATTCTTGTCATCCGCACTACATCCACGCACATTCAAGCATCCCAGTTTTATAAAGTTTTTCTTCTTCTCTTTTTTAGTAAATGTCTACAGGAGAAGGGGTTACTAGCCCATTGCTCCCGGCATTTTAGTCGCCTCATACGACACGCATGGCTTACGGAGGAAAGATTCTTTTCCACTTCCTCATGGAGCCACCCTGCCTTGGTGGGAATCGGCCAGTGTGATAATAAAAAAAAAAAAGAGCTATTTAGAAAAAGGAGAAAAACCTAGATGTATGTATATATATATGCATGTGCGTGTCTGTGAAGTGTGACCAGAGTGTAAGTAGGAGTAGCAAGATATCCCTGTTATCTAGCGTGTTTATGAGACAGAAAAAGAAACCAGCAATCCTACCATCATGCAAAACAGTTACAGGTTTCTGTTTCACAGTCATCTGGCAGGACAGTAGTACTTCCCTGTGTGGTTGCTGTCTGCCAACCTATTGTATTTACACTTAATTCTTATGGGAAATATTATTCTGTTTTCGGCCATTTCGGTTTTAGGCAGACCTTCTGGAATGAATTACGGCCGATAACTGAGGATGCACTGTACATGAGTGGGTGTCTGTGGGTGTGAGTTGGACCTGACTAGCTTGTGCTAGTAGGTCTGATGCCGTGCTCCTTCCTTAAGTGAATGTGACTTGACCTGACTAGGTTGGGTCATTGGCTTAAGCCAGTGGGAGACTTGGACCTGCCTTGCATGGGCCAGTAGGCCTGCTGCAGTGTTCCTTCTTTCTTATGTTCTTAACTAGTTCATGCTATAAGTTAAGTAAATTATAATAAGTTCAGTAAATTACAGTGGACCCCCGACTTACGATCAGCTCCCAACTCGAACAATTATGTAAGTGTATTTTTGTAAGTGCTTTTGTAAGTGTATTTTTGGGGGTCTGAAACAGATTAATCTAATTTAAAATATTCCTTATGGGAGCAAATTCATTCGGTAACGGCACCCAAACAGCCTCCTGGAACGAATTAATATCGTAAGCTGGGGGTTCACTGTATTACAATGGTTCTTGAGAGGTGATTTAATTGTGATGTCTGTGCATGTTTAGTAAGACAACTATTAAATAAGAGATGGTGAATGTGCTTTATTCCTTACAATATTGTGATGCTGAAAAAAATGGGAGCAATAAAAAATTTTAACATTTAATACGCAGAAATTTTTTTTAATGATTTCTGGCAATGTCATAGTTAAACAAAAGATGAAGAGGCATTTATCATTGGTAGTATTTCTAATTTATTAATAGATTTAACTTCTCCGATGAATTCTTTGTTTATTGCTCATATTCTGTATGATTACATCTAAATATAATAGGAAGTTATTTTAAATTTTGGTGACATTTGCAGGTCCAGCTTCATTTCAAGGCTTATTGTGAGCCTCTGGAAAAGGGAGAGGCTGATGAGCATGACATTCGTTTATTATGGAGAAATATTGAGCCACAGCTGAAGAAGTCAATGAGTTCTGTGTATCTCAGAGAAGTGTCCAGGTAGTATGCTCATAATGTTGTTATTGGAACAACACATCTTTGTATTGAATTAAATCTTTATAAAACTGCGGGAGGGAAGAGGAGCGATTGGTGGAATGATGATGTAAAGAGAGTAGTAAGGGAGAAAAAGTTAGCATATGAGAAATTTTTACAAAGTAGAAGTGATGCAAGGAGGATAGAGTAGACAAACCATACCCCCGGCCGGGATTGAACCCGTGGTCATAGAGTCTCAAAACTCCAGCCCGTCGCGTTAGCCACTAGACCAGCTAGCCACAATAAGATTCATCCAACTAGGTATATTTCTACACCATAGGAAGGTTAGCACAGGCACCACTGTGACCACAAATGCAAGTTTTTACAGATGAATCTCCAGCTAGCGTGGCCGTGACGAACTCTAGCTCAAGTCCCTTCACTGCCGTCAACATGACTCAAGAAATCGTAATGACGATTGCAAACAAACCATACCCCCGGCCGGGGGTCATGTTGACGGCAGTGAAGGGACTTGAGCTAGAGTTCGTCACGGCCACGCTAGCTGGAGATTCGTCTGTAAAAACTTGCATTTGTGGTCACAGTGGTGCCTGTGCTAACCTTCCTATGGTGTAGAAATATACCTAGTTGGATGAATCTTATTGTGGCTAGCAGGTCTAGTGGCTAACGCGACGGGCTGGAGTTTTGAGACTCTATGACCGCGGGTTCAATCCCGGCCGGGAGTATGGTTTGTTGGCAATTGTGTCATTACGATTTCTTGAGTCAGGATAGAGTATATGGAGAAAAAGAGAGAGGTTAAGAGAGTGGTGAAGCAATGTAAAAAGAGAGCAAATGAGAGAGTGGGTGAGATGTTATCAACAAATTTTGTTGAAAATAAGAAAAAGTTTTGGAGTAAGATTAACAAGTTAAGGAAGCCTAGAGAACAAATGGATTTGTCAGTTAAAAATAGGAGAGGAGAGTTATTAAATGGATAGTTAGAGGTATTGGGAAGATGGAGGGAATATTTTGAGGAATTGTTAAATGTTGATGAAGATAGGGAAGCTGTGATTTCGTGTATAGGGCAAGGAAGGAATAACATCTTGTAGGAGTGAGGAAGAGCCAGTTGTGAGTGTGGGGGAAGTTCGTGAGGCAGTAGGTAAAATGAAAGGGGGTAAGGCAGCCGGGATTGATGGGATAAAGATAGAAATGTTAAAAGCAGGTGGGGATATAGTTTTGGAGTGGTTGGTGCAATTATTTAATAAATGTATGGAAGAGGGTAAGGTACCTAGGGATTGGCAGAGAGCATGCATAGTTCCTTTGTATAAAGGCAAAGGGGAAAAAAGAGAGTGCAAAAATTATAGGGGGATAAGTCTGTTGAGTATACCTGGTAAAGTGTATGGTAGAGTTATTATTGGAAGAATTAAGAGTAAGAGGAGAATAGGATAGCAGATGAACAAGGAGGCTTTAGGAAAGGTAGGGGGTGTGTGGACCAGGTCTTTACAGTGAAACATATAAGTGAACAGTATTTAGATAAGGCTAAAGAGGTCTTTGTGGCATTTATGGATTTAAAAAGGCGTATAAACAGGGTGGTAGGGGGGAAATGTGGAAGATGTTGCAGGTGTTGGTATGGGAGGTAGGTTACTGAAAGCAGTGAAAAGTTTTACGAGGATGTGGGCTAAGTTAGGTATTAGGAGGGGGAGTTTATTTTCCAGAAAAAAGTAGGCCCTTGACAAGTTGTTGATGCACCGTGGTTCTTAAATATCGATTTATAGATGGGGTTTAGAAAAGTAAATGCGAGGGTCTTGGCAAGGGCGGGGAGTTAAAAAAAAAAAGAATCAAATAAAGTGAGAGGTGTCACGTTGCTCTTTGCTGTGAAACTGTGCTCTTGGGGGTTTCTAAAGGGAAAGTTGCAGAGGTTGGTGGTAAATTTGGTAGGGTATGAAAAAAGAAAAAATTAAAAGGGAATACAGGAAAGAGTAAGGTTTGGGGATAAAAAACAATTAGGTGATGAAAGATCGGATACAGTTGGGGGGAGGAGTAGGGAGGAGGTGAATGATTCAGATATTTGGGAGAAAACGTGTCGCGGATGGGTCTATGAAAGATGGGGTGAATCATGAATTTTGATGGGGGGAAAAGGGGTGAGCGGTGACTTAGGATTGTGGGCAAAAAACTTTGTCCTTGGGGGCAAAGGGGGAATGTATGAGAGTATAGTTTTTACCAACGCTCTTATATGGGTGTGAAACATGGGGGATGAATTTTTCAGTGAGGAGAAGGCTGGAGGCAGTGGAGATGTCATGTCTGAGGGCAATGTGTGGTGTGAATATAATGCAGAGAATTCGTAGTTTGGAAGTTAGGAGGAGGTGCGGGATTGCCAAAACTGTTGTCCAGAGGGCTGAGGAAGGGTTGTTGAGGTGGTTCAGACATGTAGAGAGAATGGAGAAAAAACAGGATGACTTCAAGAGTGTATCAGTCTGTAGTGGAAGGAAGGCGGGGTAGGGGTCGGCCATGGAAAGGTTGGAGGGAGGGGGTAAAGGAGGTTTTGTGTGCGAGGGGCTTGGACTTCCAGCGGGCATGCGTGAGCGTGTTTGATAGGAGTGAATGGAGACAAATGGTTTTTAATACTTGATGTGCTGTTGGAGTGTGAGCAAAGTAACATTTATGAAGGGATTCAGGGAAACCGGCAGGCCGGACTTAAGTCCTGGAGATGGGAAGTACAGTGCCTGCACTCTGAAGGAGGGGTGTTAATGTTGCAGTTTAAAAACTGCAGTGTAAAGCACCCTTCTGGCAAGACAGTGATGGAGTGAATGATGGTGAAAGTTTTTCTTTTTTGGGCCACCCTGCCTTGGTGGGAACCTGCCAGTGTGTTAATAATAAAAAAAATAAAAATTGGGTAGTCAGTTATCCTAAATTTGTTAGGTTGGTGGAAGTATAGTGCCTGCACTCTGAAGGCAAAGTGTGGATGTTGCAATTAGGAGGGTCATTTGAATTAAGATGTCTGCACTTTCGGCAATATAGCTTTTGAATGATTGATAGTGAATGTGTCCTTTTTTGATACACACTACTTTGAGAAAAAGATGGCTGGTGTGACAAACAACACATTCAAATGTGAATAGACTCATTGATTTGTTATGCTTTCCAGTGCTCAATATGAGAGGATGCAGCAGCTGACTGAGACAGCACCTACTGACCAATCACACTTTAAATCAGCCTTGACCAATAAGGTATAAGCCAGTCTCATTTCTTTCTTATTTCATTTACTAACCACTGTATTTTAATATTTGTGTATTGAATTAAAAACATTGTATTGCGTATTGTTTAAACTTTTTTACTGGTAAGAACTAGGGTGGCTACCTACGTAATAAGTACACTATCTGTGAACTAAAAAAATGTGCAGAGTCAAGGCTTTATTATATATTTTGTGCTGTACTATTGAGTATTAATTATCATGAGTGTCTCAGTACATTCACATGGCAGATAAATCCATGTGTGTTCAACATTTCTTAGTATATACAGTGGACCCCCGCCTTACGAACGCATCGCGTTACGTTAAATCCACCATACGAAGCATTTGAAAGCCAAAATTTTGCCTCGCCTCACGATAAAAAACTCACCTTATGTGATTCATCTGGGACGCGTCCCACTTGGCCTCAGCTGCCCCGTGGGTGCCAGTGTTTACAAGCCAGCCAGTGCGGTCTCATCTAAGCATACATTTCATATTACCACAGTGTTTTTAGTGCTTGTAACTGCACTAAGGCAGTTACAAGCACTAAACACACTGTGATAGTATGAAGAAAGCTTCTAGTGCCAACCCTATGGTGAAAAAGGTGAAAATTACTATGGAAATGAAGAAAGAGATAATTGCTAAGTACGAAAGTGGAGTGTGTGTCTCGGAGCTGACCAGGTTGTATACCAAACCCCAACTAACCATTGCTACTATCTTGGCCAACAAAATGGCAATCAATGAAGCTGTTCTTGCAAAAGGTGCAAGTTTATTTTCAAAACAGAGATCGCAAATGATAGAAGATGTTGAGAGACTCTTATTGGTGTGGATAAATGAAAAACAGATAGCAGGAGGTAGCATCTCTCAGGCGATCATATGTGAAAAGGCTAGGAAGTTGCATGACGATTTAATTAGAAAAATGCCTGCAACTAGTGGTGATGTGAGTGAATTTAAGGCCAGCAAAGGTTGTTTTGAGAGATTTAAGAATCATAGTGGCATGCATAGTGTGATAAGGCATGGTGAGGCTGCCAGTTCGGACCAAAAAGCGGCTGAAAAATATGTTAAGGAATTCAAGGAGTACATAGACAATGAAGAATTGAAACCTGAACAAGTGTTTAATTGTGACGAAACAGGCCTGTTTTGGAAGAAAATGCCAAGCAGGACCTACATTACTCAGGAGGAAAAGGCACTCCCAGGACATAAGCTTACTCTTTTGATGTGTGCTAATGCTAGTGGTGATTGCAAAGTGAAGCCTTTATTGGTGTATCACTCTGAAACTCCCAGAGTGTTCAGGAGAAACAATGTCCCCAAGGCTAATTTGTGTGTGCTGTGGAGGGCAAACAGTAAGGCATGGGTCACTAGGGACTTTTTCTATGACTGGTTACACCATGCATTTGCCCCCACTGTGAAAAATTACCTAATGGAAAATAAATTGGACCTTAAGTGCCTCCTGGTATTAGACAATGCTCCTGGTCATCCTTCAGACTTGGCAGAGCGACTTTCTGGGGACATGAGCTTCATTAAGGTCAAGTTTTTGCCTCCTAATATCACTCCTCTCCTGCAGCCCATGGACCAGCAGGTCATTTCAAACTTCATAAAACTCTACACAAAAGCTATGTTTCAAAAGTGCTTTAACCCTTTCAGGGTCCAAGGCCAAAATCTGAAGTCACGCACCAGTGTCCAAGAATTTTCCAAAAAAAAATTTGTTATTTTTTCTTATGAAATGGTAGAGAATCTTTTTGTGAAGGTAATAAAACAAAAAGTACGAAATTTGATGGAAAATTGACGAAATTATGCTCTCGCGAATTTTGATGTGTCAGCGATATTTACGAATCGGCGATTTTGCCGACTTTGACTTCCATTTTAGGCCAATTACATCATTCCAGTCGACCAAATTCTTAGCTATTTTACTAGTATTACTTCTATTCTATCGATTGAGCACAAGAAATCGCCAAGTCAACTGTTTCAACTACAAAATAAAGTGATCGGAAATTGGTAATTTGGCCAATTTAACACAAAGTTCAAATATTCCAATTTCAAAATAGCATCCAGAATAAACAATGTAGGCATTCCTGGCACTAAACTAACATTTCCTCGGTTCATTAGTTACGTTTTGAGGCTTTACAAATAAATCCCATTTTTATTTTTTATTTACATAATGAATTTTTATTCACACCAAAAAATAGAAGATTTACTGTTATGCAATATTGTAATAATTGTATAAATATCATCACCACATTTGTGAATGTGTATTAGATCCACCAGCTGGCATGTATTAGACGTGTGAGGTCGTTTGTTTTACTACTTGAACATCGACAAAAATTTAACATTTCCGCTACTTTGAGCTCAGTTTCAAGCCATTTCCAGTGCTAAAACCAATCAAAATCATCTCTATTTCTGTAATATGTCTTCCATTCTATCAAATGAGACCAAGAAATTGCAAATACAACTATAAAAAACATACGAAAAAACACTGCAAAGTTGCTGTTTTAATCGAAAATCTTGGTTTCAGTTTTTTTTCTCATTATACACAGTGTGCTGCAGGATTTGTTTTATGTGGTGCACACATACCACATAGATGTATTCTCTCATATCTAGGCCCAAGTGTACCACTCACACTTTATCAGAGTGAGCTGAGCTCATGACGTAGATCTACGGTTTGGACACTGAACGCAAAGCCGTAGTTCTATGGGACGGACCCTGAAAGGGTTAAGTGACCTCAGACACTCAATTGACTCTAAGAGAGTTTTGGAAAGATCACTTTAGTATCCTCAGTTGTGTAAAACCTTATAGGTAAGGCTTGGGAGAGAGTGACTAAGAGGACCTCGAACTCTGCTTGGAAGAAACTGTGACCACAATGTGTAGAAGAAAGGGATTTTGAAGGGTTTGGGGCTAACCCTGAGAAGCGTATGCCAGTTGTGGAATCTGTGGCATTGGGGAAGTCCTTGGGGTTGGAGGTTAGTGGGAAGGATGTGGAAGAGTTGGTGGAGGAGGAGACAATGAAGAACTAACCACTGATGAGCTGCAAGATCATCTTCAACAGAAAGAGGCCAGACCTGAGGAAACTGCTTCAGAGGAGGGGAGAGAGAAATTGAGGAAGTTGCCTACTTCAAAGATTAAGGAAATGTGTGCAAAGTGGGTTGAACTGCAAACCTTTATGGATGAAAATCACCCTGACACAGCTACTGCAAGCTGTGTTGGCAACCTGTACAATGACAATGTTATGGCCCATTTTAGGAAAGTCTTAAAGGAATGGGAGGTACAGAGCTCTGTGGACAGATTTGTTGTGCGACAGAGGTCCGGTGACTCTCAAGCTGGTCCTAGTGGCATTAAAAGAAGAAGGGAAGTAACCCCGGAAAAGGACGTGCTACCTCAAGTCCTAATGGAAGGGGATTCCACTTCTAAACAATAACTTCCACACTCTCCCCTCCTCCCATCCCATCAATCATCACCAGATCTTCAGTAAAGGTAAGTGTCATGTATTCTATTCTTAGTAGAGTAGTAATTGTGCATGTCTTCTTCAATTTGTGTGTATTAAAATTAATATTTCATGTGGTAAAAAAATTAATTTTTTTCATACTTTGGGGTGTCAGGAACAGATTAATTTGATTTCCATTATTTCTTATGGGGAAAATTAATTCGGCTAATGATAATTTCAGCTTACGATGTTTCAGGAACAGATTAATATCGTAAGGCAAGGGTCCGCTGTACTGTACATTACAGTGGGTTTATATGAATGGCTTTCCTGTGTACATTTTGTATTTTTTTTATGTGCACTATCCTCAGATCAGAAGTGTTTTTTTTTTTTAAACACCGGCCATCTCTCACCGAGGTGGGATGACTTTACAGAGAAGAAAACACTTTCGTTGTCACTGATTCAGTCACTGTCTTTCCAGAGGGTGCTGATATAATATTTAACCCTTTCACTGTTGGTGCCATATAGATACGTCTTACGAGCCATTGTTGGTGACATATTAATACCTCAAAATTCTAGCAGCTTCATTCAAATCTTGCAGGAGAAAGCTGGTAGATCTACATGTGAAAGAATGGGTCTGCATGGTCAATGTGAGCAGCATCAAAAAAATACCTGCAGCATGCAGTGCATAACGAGAAAAAAAAAATCCAACTGTGTTTTTGGATTAAAATGCCGAGCTTGAGGTGTATTTTCGTTTTCTTGGTCTCATTTGATAGAATGGAAGATATATTACAGAAATAGAAATTGAGCTCAAACTAGCAGAAATGTTGTCACCATCCAATACGTGTCCAACTGGCCAGTCTAATACGTAGTCACAAATGGGTTGACATTATTTATACAATTATTTAATAATGCAGTAGTCTGCATAACAGTAAATCTTCTATTTTTGGTGAGAATAAAAATTCAATATGGAAAGCAAGAGTAATATAAGAAAAGCCTTGAGACATGACTAGTGAACAGAGAAAATGTCATTTTAGTGTCAGGAATGTCTGCATTGTTTATTCTGGACCCTGTTTTGAAATTGGCATCTTTTGAAATTTGTGTGAAATTGGCCAAATTGCCAATTTCTGACCACTTTATTGGGTAGTTGAAATTGGTAAATGGGTGGTTTCTTGTACTCAGTCGGTAGAACAAATGGAGTTCTAAAGAAATAGCTATGAGTTTGATCAACTGGAACAATAGAATTGGCCAAAAATAGGACTCAAAGTGGGCGAAATCACTGATGCGTATATCGCTAAGACTGCTAACTTTACGAGAGTGTAATTCCGTAAGTTTTCCATCAAGTTTCGTACTTTTGGTGTCATTACCATCAGGAAAAGATTCTCTATCATTCCACAAGAAAAATAATTTTTTTTCTTTTTTGAAAATTCTTTGACACTTGAGAGTGAGTTCATGATCAGGGAGTGTCAACAGTGAAAGGGTTAAGGTAACTTTCCAAACTGCAACATCCCCCACCCGTCCTCCAGAGTACAGACACTGATCTTCCCACTTCCAAAACTCAACTCCAGCAAACCAGAATCCCTTCATAAAGGTTGCCTTCCTCATACTCCAACAGCTTGTAAAATCATAAAAGCCACTTGTCTTCATTCCTATCTAACACACTCACACAAGACTCTTAAATGTCTAAACCCCTAGCACTCAACCTCCTTTAGCCCGTAGGAGGGTCCCCTACCCCTCTTTCCTAGATTTATGTGCCTTGGTCATCCTGTTTTTCACTATCCTCTCTAAATGTTCAAACCACCTCAACAACCCCCTCCTCAGCCTTCTGGATAAGAATTTTAGCAATCCTGCACCTCCTAATCTTTTATGAATATATTATATTATTATATTATGAGTTTTATGAGTTTTTTTATGAATTCCCTGAACAATATTCAAACATTACATGTCCCCTGCCTCCAGCATCCTTCTTGCTACATCTTTTAAACCCGTGCTTCACACCCATGCAATGGAGTTGGTGCTACTAATATACTTTGGTACATTTCCTCTTTTTGCTTTCATGAATAGAGCCTTTGTCTTCATAGGTTCCTCAGTGTACCACCCACCTTTTTTTTATCCTTTGTCAGTTCTGTAGTTCACAGAGCAATCCACTGGCAAGTCCTCTTCCAAATACCTGAGCACCTCTCCTTCCTCCATACTCTAGCATTCTAACCTGTTACTTATCTCATTACCAAATTTGTTTATAAACCCTTGGAACTTCTCTTCAGAATTTCAGAAAAAAACTGTCATAGGCAAAAAGCAACTGTGACAGAGGCAGGCCTACTCATGGATACACCTGCTTGGACTCCTTATTCTTTTTGCAACATTGCAATTTTTTGAGAAAGTGTTGGCTGCAACATGGAAGGCCAAGAGCTATCATTCAACTCCCCCGTGGCTGTTTTGCATCTGTTATCACTTGTTTGTGATGGTTGTATCATACCTGGTATGCATGAAGTAAGGAAAGGTTACTAAGGATTTGCCGAGGATATACATAGTTCTTCTGTATAAGAAAAAGGGGAAAAAAAGAGAATGTAAAAATTACATGTATAGGGAAATAAGCCCAATGAGTATACCTGATAGTGCATGATAGCTGGGCTGAAGCTCCCAGAAATTCCATCACCACCTCAAAGCTGCTAAATGAAAAGGTAATAATGCTGCTGCTGCTGCTGCTGCTGCTGCTGCTGCTGCTGCTGCAAGTCAAGTCCCCTAGCTGGTCTTCAACCAGACTGCCACCCCTGTTGGAGCTGCCCCTCATGATTTAATTATCATTCAGTAGTTAGTGGTAAGAGAGAATAGAAATGCAGAGAAACAAGGCAGATTTAGTATGGTTAAGGGATGTGCAGCCTAAGTGTCTACATTGAAGCTTATAAGTCAAGGCAACTTAGATAAACTTAAGGAACCATTTATTATATTTATGCATCTTGAAAAGGCATATTATATGGTACATTGTGAAGCAGTATTTTACAGTAAAAACTGATAGGACTTAGAGAGGGATGTGTGATGTCACCATGATTACCATTTATAAATGTAATTTTAACCCTTTGACTGTCGAGACCCCAAATTCTGAAGTGTCTCTCTGTGTTGCAAAATATTCGAATTTTTTTTTTATTTTCTCGTGAAATGATAGAGAATCTTTTCTCAATGGTAATGACACCAAAAGTACGAAATTTGATGGGAAACTTACAGAATTATGCTCTTGCAAAGTTAGCGATCACAGTGATATATACGCATTGGTGATTTTGCCCACTTTGAGCCCTATTTTCGGCCGATTCCATTGTTTCAGTCGACCAAACTCATAGCTATTTCTTTAGAACTCTATTTGTTCTATCAACTGAGTACAAGAAAGTGCCCATTTACCAATTTCAACTACCCAATAAAGTGGTCAGAAATTGGCAATTTGGCCAATTTCATGCAAGTTAAAAAAGATGCCAATTTCGAAATAGGGTCCAGAATAAACAAAACAGACATTCCTGGCACTAAAATGACATTTTCTCTCTTCATTAGTCATGTTTCCAGGCCCCTCTTATATTATTCTTGCTTTCTATTTTGACTTTATTCTCACAAAAAATAGAAGATTTACTGTTATGCAAACTACTGCAATATTGTAATAATTGTATAAATAATATCAACCTGTTTGTGACTACATATTAGAATGGCTATTCGGATACCTATTGGACGGTGATGTCATTTATTTACTCTTGAACATCGGCAAAAATCGAACATTTCCACTAATTTGAGCTCAGTTTCGAGGTCCTTTTCATCGTGAAGCCAATCAAAGTCATTCTTTTTCTGTAATATATCTTCCATTCTATCAATTGAGACCAAGAAAATGAGAATACAATCATAAATACTATAGGAAAATACTCCTCAAAGTCGGCATTTTAATCCAAAAACACAGTTGAAGTTTTTTTTTTTTTTCTCATTATGCACTGCGTGCTGAAGGATTTTTTTTATACTGCGCGCACTGACCACACAGACCCATTCTCCCACATGTGAGCCTACCAGCTTAATTTGAAGCCACTAGAATTTTGGCATATTAATACGTCAAAAACAATGGCTTGTAAGACGTATTTATACGACAGCGACAGTCAAAAAAGTTAAAAGACATGAAGGATAGGGTGTTGGGGAAAGGAGTGTGATTTAATGATAATGCATCCGGTATGAAGAGGGAATTGTGACAGTTGTTTTGGGAAATTCTGAATGAGAAATTGTAAAGGTTGGTAGATAAGTTTTGGAGGGCGTGTAAAAGGAGGAAATTAACACTTTCAGTGTTGGTCCTGGTCCTGTAGTATGACATCATGAGCTCAGATCACTTCGATAAGCTGTGAGCGGTAAATTTGAGCTTAGATGTGAGAGAATGGGTTTATACAGTAAGTGTGCACCATATAAAAAAAATCCTGTAGCAAGCAGTGCATGAGAAAACTGTGACCGTGTTTTTGATTTAACCCTTAACTGTCCAAACGTAGATCTACGTTCTCTCGTCCAACAGTCTGAATAATTTTTTTTTTTTTTAAATAGGACAATTTTAGTACTTACAGAGATATAAGGCCATGAAGTTGGCGTTTGTCACTCACCTGACAGCAACATGAAGCTTGCAGACATGTTGCAAGTATATCTTTTTATTTTTTTTTTTAATTTTCTCAGTTTTTATGGTATGATAATTATGTTTTATAGTAGATCTTTTGATTTCCTAGCCAATTGTTGTTTAGACATAAATATTATGTACGAAATTTTTAATCATACTGTCACAAACGCACATTATATATTTTTTTTTTTTTTTTTTTCAACAAGTCCGCCGTCTCCCACCGAGGCAGGGTGACCCAAAAAAAAAAGAAAGAAAATCCCCAAAAAGAAAATACTTTCATCATCATTCAACACTCACCACACTCACACATTATCACTGCTTTTGCAGAGGTGCTCAGAATAAAACAGTTTAGAAGCATATACGTATAGAGATACACAACATATCCCTCCAAACCGCCAATATCCCAAACCCCTCCTTTAAAGTGCAGGCATTGTACTTCCCATTTCCAGGACTCAAGTCCGCTATATGAAAATAACCGGTTTCCCTGAATCCCTTCACTAAATATTACCCTGCTCACACTCCAACAGATCGTCAGGTCCCAAGTATCATTCGTCTCCATTCACTCCTATCTAACACGCTCATGCACGCTTGCTGGAAGTCCAAGCCCTTCACCCACAAAACCTCCTTTACCCCCTCTTTCCAACCCTTTCGAGGACGACCCCTACCCCTCTTTCCTTCCCCTGTAGATTTATATGCTTTCCATGTCATTCTACTTTGATCCATTCTCTCTAAATGACCAAACCACCTCAACAACCCCTCTTCTGCCCTCTGACTAATGCTTTTATTAACTCCACACCTTCTCCTAATTTCCACACTCCAAATTTTCTGCATAATATTTACACCACACATTGCCCTTAGACAGGACATCTCCACTGCCTCCAACCGTCTCCTCGCTGCTGCATTTACCACCCAAGCTTCACATCCATATAAGAGTGTTGGTACTACTATACTTTCATACATTCCCTTCTTTGCCTCCATAGATAACGTTTTTTGACTCCACATATACCTCAACGCACCACTCACCTTTTTTCCCTCATCAATTCTATGATTAACCTCATCCTTCATAAATCCATCCGCCGACACGTCAACTCCCAAGTATCTGAAAACATTCACTTCTTCCATATCCTCCTCCCCAATTTGATATCCAATTTTTCTTTATCTAAATCATTTGATACCCTCATCACCTTACTCTTTTCTATGTTCACTTTCAACTTTCTACCTTTACACACATTCTCAAACTCATCCACTAACCTTTGTAATTTTTCTTTAGAATCTCCCATAAGCACAGTATCATCAGCAAAAAGTAACTGTGTCAATTCCCATTTTGAATTTGATTCCCCATAATTTAATCCCACCCCTCTCCCGAACACCCTAGCATTTACTTCTTTTACAACCCCATCTATAAATATATTAAACAACCATGGTGACATTACACATCCCTGTCTAAGACCTACTTTTACCGGGAAGTATTCTCCCTCTCTTCTACACACCCTAACCTGAGCCTCACTATCCTCATAAAAGCTCTTTACAGCATTTAGTAACTTACCACCTATTCCATATACTTGCAACATCTGCCACATTGCTCCTCTATCCACTCTATCATATGCCTTTTCTAAATCCATAAATGCAATAAAAACTTCCCTACCTTTATCTAAATACTGTTCATTATATATAAGGTATTTATATGTTCCACTTATGTTTCTAGAACTCCAGGATTGTATGATACTCCATGCAGCCTGGATTCATACAGAGTGCCACCCCACATTGCTGACACATGAATCGTGTGTCCTTCCGCTGTTGGGATCACCTTGTGGTGTTAGCACACAAAACACACTTTTTCTGAGAATAATTCTTTTTTGGGGTAAAAGGTATTTGTATCAGGTAGTGACAGCGAGAATTCGGTCTGGCATTTTCCCCACTGGTTGTGGTTGGGGGACAGGTCGCTGCTGAGGGTCGGGTACAGGTGTGGTACTATACTTTTTAATTATCTGCTTTATGACATTCAGGATGAATTCTGCATAACAAAGTCATTTTCCAGTCTTTATTTCATACATATTGAAGGCATTGAGCATTGCAATGTCTACAAGGTGGAAAAACACTTTCTTGTACTACTTGCAACTCCTACGCACATAGTCAAAGAACCGTATTATCATGTCACACTTGTCAACTAGTCGCATATTGTTCGTATAATCGACGACAGCAGCTGACTTTACAATGTATTCATTGATGTCCTTGTTCACTTTGTGCCATCTCTTTTCTGTAGATGGTTGACAGCAACATCACGTCCCGTTTGTTATGCCATGTCACTGTCATGATGTCATTGGCATGGGGCATGGGGAAGCAGGAGAAGGGACAGGAGTGGAGGAAGCACATTGTTGAGGGGGTGCCGGGCTGTCCTTTGTCTGCCCTCTCACTGCACAATGCAGCCCAGGCACCATGCCTCTCACCACCACCACCACCTCTTCCTCCATCCCTGCATATTCTCCTTCATGATCAGTATCACTATCAGTGGCTGAGGTTTTTGATTGTGTCCTCCCACAACCCTTGGGGACTGCATATGGCACACTACTTGAACATAGGCGATGACATCTAAAGGTATGCTTCACTGGGGAATAATGTCTATCACTGTCACTCGATGAATCCTCATAAGGGCATAAAATCAATCTCACCGTCACTTATGTCACTTTCAATGTCATCATCACCACAACTGCAAGAAAATGATAATTTCTCCTTGCATAGGTGTCTCTGAGTAGTAACACTGGCTACCCCAGAGATGCTTGGCCGAGGGTCTGGTGTGGCCACACTGGCTACCCCAGAGGTGGTGGGCTGAAGGTCATTTGGGTTATTGTCAATATTTTCACTAATTCCTGGATCATTAGTGGCCACATTGTCTCAAATCCACTAAACTCAGGTTCTATATCACTTTCCTTGAAGAGAGTGTTAATACCACGAGGTGTGAGTGAATCACACGGATTTGCCATGTTGACCCAAGATTGAGCTGAAACTAACTGGTGCTACCATGCGGTACCATGGGGTCCTCGATTTTTTTATATGGTGCACACTGAGTGAGCAGACCCCATTCTCTCATGTCTAGGCTGCTCAGACCTATCGCTCCAAATTTGAAGACAGGAAAAATAGATGGGCTAATGAGAGCATAGGCAATGGGGTCGAAGAGGTATGGGGTAGGTTTAAAAATGTAGTGTTAGAGTGTTCAGCAGAAGTTTGTGGTTACAGGAAAGTGGGTGCGGGAGGGAAGAGGAGCGATTGGTGGAATGATGATGTGAAGAGAGTAGTAAGGGAGAAAAAGTTAGCATATGAGAAGTTTTTACAAAGTAGAAGTGATGCAAGGAGGGAAGAGTATATGGAGAAAAAGAGAGAGGTTAAGAGAGTGGTGAAGCAATGTAAAAAGAGAGCAAATGAGAGAGTGGGTGAGATGTTATCAACAAATTTTGTTGAAAATAAGAAAAAGTTTTGGAGTGAGATTAACAAGTTAAGAAAGCCTAGAGAACAAATGGATTTGTCAGTTAAAAATAGGAGAGGAGAGTTATTAAATGGAGAGTTAGAGGTATTGGGAAGATGGAGGGAATATTATGAGGAATTGTTAAATGTTGATGAAGATAGGGAAGCTGTGATTTCGTGTATAGGGCAAGGAGGAACAATATCTTGTAGGAGTGAGGAAGAGCCAGTTGTGAGTGTGGGGGAAGTTCGTGAGGCAGTAGGTAAAATGAAAAGGGGTAAGGCAGCCGGGATTGATGGGATAAAGATAGAAATGTTAAAAGCAGGTGGGGATATAGTTTTGGAGTGGTTGGTGCAATTATTTAATAAATGTATGGAAGAGGGTAAGGTACCTAGGGATTGGCAGAGAGCATGCATAGTTCCTTTGTATAAAGGCAAAGGGATAAAAGAGAGTGCAAAAATTATAGGGGGATAAGTCTGTTAAGTATACCTGGTAAAGCGTATGGTAGAGTTATTATTGAAAGAATTAAGAGTAAGACGGAGAATAGGATAGCAGATGAACAAGGAGGGTTTAGGAAAGGTAGAGGGTGTGTGGACCAGGTGTTTACAGTGAAACATATAAGTGAACAGTATTTAGATAAGGCTAAAGAGGTCTTTGTGGCATTTATGGATTTGGAAAAGGCGTATGACAGGGTGGATGGGGGGCAATGTGGCAGATGTTGCAGGTGTATGGTGTAGGAGGTAGGTTACTGAAAGCAGTGAAGAGTTTTTACGAGGATAGTGAGGCTCAAGTTAGAGTATGTAGGAAAGAGGGAAATTATTTCCCAGTAAAAGTAGGCCTTAGACAAGGATGTGTGATGTCACCGTGGTTGTTTAATATATTTATAGATGGGGTTGTAAGAGAAGTAAATGCGAGGGTCTTGGCAAAGGCGTGGAGTTAAAAGATAAAGAATCACACACAAAGTGGGAGTTGTCACAGTTGCTCTTTGCTGATGACACTGTGCTCTTGGGAGATTCTGAAGAGAAGTTGCAGAGATTGGTGGATGAATTTGGTAGGGTGTGCAAAAGAAGAAAATTGAAAGTGAATACAGGAAAGAGTAAGGTTATGAGGATAACAAAAAGATTAGGTGATGAAAGATTGGATATCAGATTGGAGGGAGAGAGTATGGAGGAGGTGAATGTATTCAGATATTTGGGAGTGGACGTGTCAGCGGATGGGTGTATGAAAGATGAGGTGAATCATAGAATTGATGAGGGGAAAAGGGTGAGTGGTGCACTTAGGAGTCTGTGGAGACAAAGAACTTTGTCCTTGGAGGCAAAGAGGGGAATGTATGAGAGTATAGTTTTACCAACGCTCTTATATGGGTGTGAAGCATGGGTGATGAATGTTGCAGCGAGGAGAAGGCTGGAGGCAGTGGAGATGTCATGTCTGAGGGCAATGTGTGGTGTGAATATAATGCAGAGAATTCGTAGTTTGGAAGTTAGGAGGAGGTGCGGGATTACCAAAACTGTTGTCCAGAGGGCTGAGGAAGGGTTGTTGAGGTGGTTCGGACATGTGGAGAGAATGGAGCGAAACAGAATAACTTCAAGAGTGTATCAGTCTGTTGTGGAAGGAAGGCGGGGTAGGGGGCGGCCTAGGAAAGGTTGGAGGGAGGGGGTAAAGGAGGTTTTGTGTGCGAGGGGCTTGGACTTCCAGCAGGCATGCGTGAGCGTGTTTGATAGGAGTGAATGGAGACAAATGGTTTTTAATACTTGACGTGCTGTTGGAGTGTGAGCAAAGTAACATTTATGAAGGGGTTCAGGGAAACCGGCAGGCCGGACTTGAGTCCTGGAGATGGGAAGTACAGTGCCTGCACTCTGAAGGAGGGGTGTTAATGTTGCAGTTTAAAAACTGTAGTGTAAAGCACCCTTCTGGCAAGACAGTGATGGAGTGAATGATGGTGAAAGTTTTTCTTTTTTGGGCCACCCTGCCTTGGTGGGAATCGGCCAGTGTGATAAAAAAAAAAAAAAAAAAAAAAGTTGATCTACACTTGAAGTGCTAGCAGTAATAACGTAGATCTATGTGTGGACAATTAAAGGGGTTAAAACAGCAAATTTGTGGTGTATTTTTGTATGTTTTTTACGGTTGCATTCTCAGTTTCTTGGTCTCATTTGATAGAATTGAAGATATATTACAGAAATAGAGATGATTCTGATTAGTTTCAGGACTGAAAATGTGTAGCTTGAAATTGAGCTCAAAGTAGTGGAAATGTTTGATTTTTGCCTATATTCCAGAGTACACAAATGTCCAATACGCCTCCAAATGGCTAGTCTGATATGCATTTAGGAATGCACTGACATTATTTATAAAATTATTACAATAATGCAGTAATCTGCATAACAGTAAATCTTCTATTTTTTTGTGCGAATAAAAATAAAAAATGAAAAGCAAGCGTAATATAAGAGGGACTGGAGACATGACTGAGGAACAGAGGAATTGTTTATATAGTGCCAGGAATGTCTACATTGTTTATTCTTGATCCTATTTTGAAATTAGCCTTCATTGAATTTTGTGTGAAATTGGCCAAATTAGTAATATCTGATCACTTTTTTATATAGTTAAAATAGGTAAATGGGTGGTTTCTTCTACTCAGTCAATAGAATAAAAGAAGTCCTAGTGAAATAACTATGAGTTTGGTCGAGTGGAACAAATGAATTGGCCCAAAATAGGGCTCAAAGTTGGTGAAATCACCGATGTGTAAGTATCACTGAGACCGCTGTCTTCACCGGAGCATAATTCCATAAGTGTTCTATCAAATTTCGAACTTTTGGTGTCATTACCTTCGGAAAAAGATTCTCTATCATTTCACAAGATTTTTTTTTTTTTTTAAATTCTCTGACACTATAAGCAAGTTTGCGAGCAGGGGTCTCAATACTCAAAGGATTAATAATGACACCAAAGTAGTGATGGTGGCAGTTCTTCATAAGTCTAAGAAAAGTGCTAATTCTCCACTTATTATGTGTAATTTATCACTTAAACTTTATCATAAGTATGTATGTAAACGAAAAAGACTGTGGATTTGCTACTGTCCACAGTTTTAGGTATCCATGGTAGGCCTTGGAACATATCGCTGCAGATGCCAGGGGACTACTATATTAGGAAGAAGGGATAGAGGTCATCCCAAGTGAATCGAACAGGCTTGTGTGAAATTTTTTAGAATAAAGTATGTGGAGAGGAAATTTGACTATAGCCTTACCTTTATGAAGGGTGTCAGGAAAACCAACTAGTTGGGCTTAGTAATGGAGATGAGAAATAATGTTCCTGCAGTCTGAGGGAGTGGGATTTAGCAGTTCAGTGGATCATTTTAATTGTGTTGTCTGCACTCCTGGCAAGACAGCTGTTGAACAGATGATGGCAAATGTGCTTTCTAGGGTCACCATACCTTGGTGGGAGATGGTCAGTGTGATAAAAACTTTATTTCTTCTTGCTACTACAGTAACACAAACTTAGTTTGCAAGACCAAGTATCAGAATTAATATAGAGCTGTGGCATTCCTGTCATGCTACCTTGCAGACTTCCACTCCTCCATTTTTCTGTGAAGCCAAAAAATGAACATTAATATTTATGCATCAGTTTCTTATTTTCAAACAGATGGAACTTCCCTACTACACAAAATTCCTTTTGATAGCTGCATACCTAGCTTCTTATAATCCAGCACGTACTGACCGCAGATTTTTCATGAAACACCATGGAAAGCAGCGCAAAACACAAGCCATGATCAAGGTAATAGAAATGAGCTCCACATCATGTATTTTATGGCTAATATAGATCACTTTTGTGTAGTCTCATTTAAGAGTATTCTCTATGTTACCAGCTTCATGGTTGATCCTGGTTAAGTCTGTTTAAAAATGAACTGAGGGTAATTTGCAAGTGCTGATCAATTGTTTTGTAACTCCTTCATCCTACAACATTACAATCAACCCATTCATTGGTGAACTGGCTCTTGATCTAAGGTTGCTCCCTATATATTTCCAAGCTTTTCTTGGACCAAACCTGAATACTTCTACTTTGGAAAAATGCTGCTTACTTTGTTGTATAAGGGTATTTCACCTTAACAAATTTCTTGTGCATTTGGAATAGTGGTGATTGACTGTATTTAAAATTGTTTAGCATTTATTATTAGTTTTTTAATATTTTATTGTATACTGTGCAATATAAATTTGTAAATGTTTATTCGTACCAACACTTACAGTGTTTGTCCTGGGCATCAGGTAGGGGGGAATGTGGCCATGGCAAAAAAGCTGACATGCAGCTCCATTTATAGATACTCTTCTAGCAAGTTTTGTCCCCTCCCCCCTTAATCAACTTGCAGTATAGTACTTGCACACCTCACAAATTTCAATTTATGTTTCAAAATTAATTTTTATTCTATTGATTTTGTTACAGAATTCACAAATGAATATTTAATGTTGATGCTAACTTTCTTGACTGTAATATAATGTATTTTTTTTTTTCCTGGAATTTTTATTTTAGTTCTTCACCGAGAATTGTTTTATCATATGTGATTTAACTGTTGACCATATTGTTTTTTTTCAGGCTAAAGAGAGATCCAGCAGTCAGTTGGTTGGACCAAAACCTTTTCCTTTGGACCGTCTCTTGGCAATCTTCTATTCCATTATTGATGATAAAGTTACCCCAACAGCAAATATATTTTCTCAAGTAAGTTTACCCGGACACCTGGGACACTAGTACAAAATATACTATGTTATATTTAGAATGTAAGCAAACAAACCTGGGACACTAGTACAAAATATACTACGTTATATTTAGAATGTAAGCAAACAAACCTGGGACACTAGTACAAAATATACTACGTTATATTTAGAATGTAAGCAAACAAACCTGGGACACTAGTACAAAATATACTACGTTATATTTAGAATGTAAGCAAACAAACCTGGGACACTAGTACAAAATATACTACGTTATATTTAGAATGTAAGCAAACAAACCTGGGACACTAGTACAAAATATACTACTTTATATTTAGAATGTAGCAAACAAACCTGGGACACTATACAAATATACATTATATTTAGAAGAAGCAAACAAACCTGGGACACTAGTACAAAATATACTATGTTATATTTAGAATGTAAGCAAACAAACCTGGGACACTAGTACAAAATATACTATGTTATATTTAGAATGTAAGCAAACAAACCTGGGACACTAGTACAAAATATACTATGTTATATTTAGAATGTAAGCAAACAAGACACTAAAATTCCCTTAATATTTTGAAAAGGCAATGAATAAAGTTCTATTAAATGACAAACTAGTGACTGTACTTGTTTATAACTATTATTATATACCAGGACACTAGCAGATATGGATACTGACTCTACTGCTGTGAATTTTTTACAGAAATAAAGAAAACTTTATAGTCTTCTAATAAACTTTAATAGTGCACAAAAATATATTTGAACACTTGCTGCATCCATTTTTTTTTTAACTTAATGGCAAGCTTCCATCAAGGCTGGGTGACCCAAAAAGAAGGAAATATATTCACCATAATTTATTTAATCATAATCAGTTTACCCCACTCCCCATCCTGCCCAGTTGCAGTGTCTCCATCACTCCTTCAGAGTGTTGGCACTGCTCATCCCACCTCTAGGTAACTACTTTCTTTCAATCTCTTCATAAAAGTTTCCTTGTTCAGGAAAGAGAAATTTCAGTTACTCTGATATGGAAAAGTCAAGGAAATTAAAGCTGTATCGGAGTATAAAACAAATTCCAACCACACAATAGAGAGAAAAACTAATGTGAAAGACCTGGGAGTAATAATATCAGAGGATCTCACTTTCAAAGATCACAACTATGTATCTACCACATCTTGAAAAATGATGGGATGGATAATGAGAACCTACAAAACTAGGGATGCCAAGCCCATGATGATTCTCTTCAAATCGCTTATTCTCTCTAGGCTGGAATATTGCTGTACACTAATGGTGCCTTTCAAGGCAGGTGAAATTGCTGACCTGGAGAATGTACAACGCCTTCACGACACACATAAGTACGATAAAACGCCTGAATTACTGGGAATGGTTGAAATTCCTTGATTTGTATTCCCTGGAATGCATGCAGGAAAGATACATGATATTATACATCTGGAAAATCCTAGAGGGATTAGTACCAAATCTGCACATGAAAATCAATCCCTATGAAAGCAAAAGACTCGGCAGGAGACGCAACATCCCCAGTGAAAAGCAGGGGTACCACAAGTACATTAAGAGACAACACACTAAGTGTCATGGGCCCAAGACTGTTCAACTGCCTCCCAGCATACATAAGGGATGATTACCAATAGACCCCTGGCTGTCTTCAAGAAGGCACTGGACAGGCACCTAAAGTCAGTACCTGACCAACCAGGCTGTGGTTTTTATGTCAGTCTACATGCTGCCAGCAGTGACAGCCAGGTTGATCAGGCCCTGATCCATTGCAAGACCTGGTCACAGACTGGGCTGCAGGGATGTTGACTCCCAAAACCCTCTCTAGGTATGTTCACACTCCAACACCGCATAAATTAAAAACCACTTTTCTCTATTCAGTCTTATCTACCACACTCACACAAGCTGGATGATCACAACTGTCTTCCTTTAACCCCCCTCTATCTCTCTCTTTCTCTCTCTCTCTCTTTTCTCTCTCCTCTCTCTTTCTGTCTCTCTGTCTCTCTCTCTGTCTCTCTCTCTGTCTCTCTCTCTGTCTCTCTCTCTGTCTCTCTTCTCTGTCTCTCTTTGCCTCTCTTGTCTCTCTTTCTGTCTCTGTCTCTCTTTCTGTCTCTGTCTCTCTTTCTGTTCTTCCTCTGTCTCTCTTCTCTTGTTCTCTCGTCCTCTCTGTTCTCTCTCTGTCTCTCTCTCTCTGTCCTCTCTCCTCTCTCTGTCTCTCTCTCTCTGTCTCTCTGTCTCTCTCTCTCTCTCTCTCTGTCTCTCTCTCTGTCTCTCTCTCTCTCTTCCTCTCTCTCTCTGTCTCTCTCTCTCTCTCTCGTCTCTCTCTCTCTCTCTGTCCTCTCTCTCTCTCTCCTCTCTCTCTCTCTCTCTCTCTCTCTCTCTCTCTTCTCTCTCCTCTTCTCTCTCTCTTTTCTCTCGTCTCTCTTCTCTCTCTCTCTCTCTCTCTTCTCTCTCTCTCTGTCTCTCTCTGTCTCTCTCCTTTCTGTCTCTCTCTCTCTGTCTCTCTCTCTCTGCTCTCTTCTCTCTGTCTCTCTCTGTCTCTCTGTCTCTTCTCTCTCCTGTCTCTCTCCTCTCTCTGTCTCTCTCTCTTCTGTCTCTCTCTCTCTCTGTCTGTCTCTTCTCTCTCTCTCTCTCTCTCTCTGTCTTCTCTCTGTCTCTCTCTGTCTTCTCGTCTTCTCTCTCTCTGTCCTCTCTCTCTCTCTCTCTGTCTCTCTCTCTTCTCTCTCTGTCTCTCTTCTGTCTCTCTCTGTCTTCTCTGTCCTCTCTCTCTCTCTCTGTCTCTCTCTTCTCTCTCTGTCTCTCTCTGTCTGTCTCTCTCTCTGTCTCTCTCTCTCTCTGTCTCTCTCCTCTCTCTCTGTCTGTCTCTCTGTCCTGTCTCTCTGTCTCTGTCTCTCTGTCTGTCTCTCTGTCTCTTTCTCTCTCTCTGTCTCTTCTGTCTGTCTGTCTCTCTGTCTGTCTTCTGTCTGTCTCTCTGTCTGTCTCTGTCTCTCTCTGTCTCTCTGTCTCTCTTCTGTCTGTCTGTCTGTCTCGTCTCGTCTCTGTCTCTTCTTCTCTCTCTCTCTCTCTCTCTCTCTCTCTCTCTCTCTCTCTCTCTCTCTCTCTCTCTCTCTCTGTCTCTCTCTGTCTCTCTCTGTCTCTCTCTCTCTTAGCTTTATTGACAAGCTATTTACAGGTTAAGGATTCCTAACTTTATTGGCAAGCTAAGAGCTGTTACCTACATCAGCTCATTTGAAAGCATTTTTATTGTTATGAGACATACAAGTAGGAAACAGGATGAAGTTGGAGCCATCTGTGGGCCAGCATTTTCATTTGATCAACTGACTTTATCTCGTTGACATCACTATCCTGTACGAATGTGTTCCATACTCGAGTCATCCTGGGTATGTATGATCTCAGATGGAGTGATGTTCTGGAGAAGGGTACAGCCAGAGTGAAGTTGCTGCTTTCTGCCCGTCTTGTGGCATAAAAGCTTGTTTCACGCTGTCCTCGAAGTGGATCCAAGTGTGGTATTTTGACAATATTGGCCTTGTACATAACAGTAAGGCCACCCACATCCCTCCTATGTTGAAGGCTCTGCTGAAATGACAGATCTATCCAGGATGGGTCCAGGCGAGAGATGAGACGTCTTGCTCTGTTCTCTACTCTGTCAAGCAGTCGCAGATGAGAGGGGGGGCAGGCAAACCAAGAAAGTGGAGCATACTCAAGGTGCGGGCGTACTTGTGCCTCGTACAGGATCTTGCAACCCCTACTGTCAAGCAGATGGGAGATACGGCGAAGTGCTGTAAGCTTCCTGGCTGCCTTGTTTGCAAGATTTACAACATGGTTCTTCATGGTTAGTTTGGAGTCAAATTTCACCCCAGGGATATCAACTTCTTCTCCAGGTGCCAACATCCTCCCATTCATCCTTACTACTGCACCAGCATTACCATCATGGTGCCTAGAGACGATCATCATTTGCGTTTTCTCAGGTGCAAATGTTACTTGCCATCTATTTCCCCAAGCTGATATAGCTCTCAGCTGGTGATTGATGTAGCTTAGAGCAGCTGGCATTTCTTCTCTTGGATAAGTGAATGTCAGTGTACAGTCGTCTGCATATGCATGTGATTCTGGGATGAGATGAAGAAGGTCGTTGAAGTAGACATTCCATAACAATGGACCCAGCACGCTTCCTTGTGGAACACTTGCCCCAATAGGATGTCTTGCTGATTCCGTTCCATTGAGAACTACACTTAGAGATCTACCATGAAGGTAGTCACTGAGGAGACATAGCGTAGAGCCTGCAGTTCCCAGTGCTTGAAGTTTTGCTAAGAGGCCCTGGTGCCACACCCGGTCGAAAGCGCCAGCAATGTCCAGTGCTACCACACAGCTGACTTTGGATTCATCCAGTGACTGGTGCCACTTAGTGGAGAGGTTTAACAACAGATCAGCAGCAGAGTAACCTTTCCTGAAGCCATATTGATGATCACAAAGTAGTGAGTGGTAGTCAAAAAACTCTGTCATTTGTCTTGAGATTATTGTCTCAAGGATCTTACCAGTGATTGACAGGAGTAACACTGGTCTGTAGTTGCTGATTTCTGCTCTGCTCTTCTTTTTGTGAACAGGGACTACATTCGCCTCTTTCCATAGAGAGGGTCATTTACACTATACTAGTCTCTCTCTAGTCTGTCTCTCTCTAGTCTGTCTGTCTCTCTCTCTCTCTGTCTCTCTCTCTCTCTTCTCTCTCTCTCTCTCTCTCTCTCTCTCCTCTCTCTCTCTCTCTCTCTGTGTGTTTCAAAACTGTTCTTCTGATGACCTTTATTCCTCCTAACTTCCATCCCAGAGTTATACACCCTCTTCATCAAACTATTCCCTTTTTTGTGTGTGTAACACTGGCAACCCACAAATAGGTGAGTAATGAGGTAGAGCTACCTGAAATAGAAACACTTTCACCAGAAACAGAACTGTCAAGTGGTGTGGATGTTTTAAAGCAACATTCAGTCTTGAATCTTCGTTAAAATTCGACACTTTAGCCCCCAGTACTCTGACATCTTTACTGTACTGTACACATAAAACTTTATATCATTTTTATGTTATGATAATTACAATATATAATAGTTCTTGTGATATCATAGCCAATCTTTGTTCTGACAATAATATTAGGTACTGAAATAGCACTCAAATAGTCACAAACACACTGACAGGTGAACATTTTCACCTGCCTTGGTCATTTAGTGTTGTCTAGAATTATATACAGTGGAACCTTTTTTTCAGCTGATTTGTATTTAGGCCGGTTTTTCGGGGAAAATTTTGCTCCTTATTTTGGCCATTGCCTCGTATATCGGCCGTATTAGACGCGTCAGCCTGGGACACCACGCGTAACTGAGTCAGTCTCCCTTTGTCTGTTGGCGAGTGAGCATATACTCCTTGCATTTATCGAAACTTTTCCTTAAAATCCATTGTTTTTGGGTGGTTTTATATTAAATGCGACTGTGAAATAAGTCACCATGGGATGTATGGCAAAAACCAATCTATAATCACTTCTATCCTGGCAAAGAAAGAACAAATCAAGGAAGCTGACGTGGCTTGTTTATTAAGTGCGACTGTGAAATAAGCCACCATGGGCAGGGAGTGTAGCAGGCAGGCAGGGAGTGTAGCAGGCACGCAGGGAATGTAGCAGGCAGGCAGGGAGTGTAGCAGGCAGGCAGGGAGTGTAGCAGGCAGGCAGGGAGTGTAGCAAGCAGGCAGGGAGTGGGGAGTGTAGCAGGCAGGCAGGGAGTGTAGCAGGCAGGCAGGGAGTGTAGTAGGCAGGCAGGGAGTGTAGCAGGCAGGCAGAGAGTGTAGCAGGCAGGTAGGGAGTGTAGCAGGCAGGGAGTGTAGCAGGCAGGGAGTGTAGCAGGCAGGCAGGGAGTGTATCAGACATGCAGGGAGTGTAGCAAGTAGGCAGGGAGTGTAGTAGGCAGGCAGGGAGTGTAGTAGGCAGGCAGGGAATGAAGCAGGCATGCAGGGAGTGTAGCAGGCAGGCAGGCAGGCAGGCAGGCAGGGAGTGTATCAGACATGCAGGGAGTGTAGCAAGCAGGCAGGGAGTGTAGCAGGCAGGCAGGGAATGAAGCAGGTATGCAGGGAGTGTAGCAGGCAGGCAGGGAGTGTAGCAGGCAGGCAGGGAGTGTAGCAGGCAGGCAGAGAGTGTAGCAGGCAGGTAGTGAGTGTAGCAGGCAGGGAGTGTAGCAGGCAGGCAGGCAGGCAGGGAGTGTATCAGACATGCAGGGAGTGTAGCAAGTAGGCAGGGAGTGTAGTAGGCAGGCAGGGAGTGTAGTAGGCAGGCAGGGAATGAAGCAGGCATGCAGGGAGTGTAGCAGGCAGGCAGGCAGGGAGTGTATCATACATGCAGGGAGTGTAGCAAATAGGCAGGGAGTGTAGTAGGCAGGCAGGGAGTTTAGTAGGCAGGCAGGGAATGAAGCAGGCATGCAGGGAGTGTAGCAGGCAGGCAGGCAGGGAGTGTAGCAGGCAGGCAGGCAGGGAGTGTAGCAGGCAGGCAGGGAGTGTATCAGACATGCAGGGAGTATAGCAAGTAGGCAGGGAGTGTAGTAGGCAGGCAGGGAGTGTAGTAGGCAGGCAGGGAATGAAGCAGGCATGCAGGGAGTGTAGCAGGCAGGCAGGCAGGGAGTGTAGCAGGCAGGCAGGCAGGGAGTGTAGCAGGCAGGCAGGGAGTGTATCAGACATGCAGGGAGTGTAGCAAGCAGGCAGGGAGTGTAGCAGGCAGGCAGGGAATGAAGCAGGTATGCAGGGAGTGTAGCAGGCAGGCAGGGAGTGTAGCAGAGAGTTTAGCAGGGAAACAGGGAGTGTGGAAGGGAGGCAGGGAGTGTAGTAGGCAGGCAGGGAGGGAAGTAACCCCAGAGAGGGCTTTGATGCTGGAAGTCCTTATGGAGGGGGATTCCCCTTCCAAACAATCAGTCCTCCGTCTCTCCATAAGCCATAAGCCAACAAGAGTCTTCAATAAAGGTATGTAATAGTGATTTAAATGTTTATTTATTTATTTTATTTAGTTCTCATTGTTTTGTGTGTGTAAAACTAGTTTTGGGTGTCTGGAATGGATTAATTGTATTTACATTAATTCTTATGGGAAATATTGCTGTGAATTTAGGCTGACCTTCTGGAACGTTTACCTGGAGTTTACCTGGAGAGAGTTCCGGGGGTCAACGCCCCCGCGGCCCCCGCGAAGAGAGTACGGCTGAAAAACGAGGTTGCACTGTACAGAGTATTTATAGGTCCCAGCATTGTTTTAGACTTGCTGGAGTATACATATATGAAACTCCTTGAAGCATGGTGTAAGACGAGTGTCACTCCACTGCTGACAGTGCAGCAGTGGAGTGACATTTGATGATTGTGCACTGCTTTGGCTTTGTTTGTTTTCACTGTTACATATAAACATGTCTATCTGTTTGTCTGTGTGTCTATTTGTCTATCTGCCTAGCACTGTCTCATTATCTCTGTCTCTGCTTATCTGTCTTTCTGTCTGCCTGTGTGTCTGTCTTCCTGTCTCTCTGTCTGCTTGTCTCTGTCTCAGGATCAATAAGTATTACACACGATGCAGAGTTGTCACGTCTGATTCCTGAACAAGTGAAAATGCATACAGTAGGGCCCCACTTATATGGCAGGTTAGGTTCCAGGCTACTGCCATAAAGCAGAAATCGCCGTAAGGTGGAACACCCTTTTTTTCCACTTATAAATGCATATAAATATACTAGACAACAAGTTTACACTAACATATATTAAGTTAGCAATAGAACTAGGCATTAAAAAACAATAAAAAAGTAAAATACACATAGAGTACACTCATTACTTACTTAAAATATTTGTAGTCTTAATCTAGGGTGAGATGAGTAGTATTTCTTTCTTTCTTCTTTCACACACTGGCCGTATCCCACCGAGGTGGGGTGGCCCAAAAGGAAAAAAAAAAAGTTTCTCCTTTCAAATTTAGTAATATATACAGGAGAAGGGGTTACTAGCCCCTTGCTCCCGGCATTTCAGTCACCTCTTACGACACGCATGGCTTATGGAGGAAGAATTCTGTTCCACTTCCCCATGGAGATAAGAGGAAATAAACAAGAACAAGAACTAGAAAGAAAATAGCAGAAAACCCAGAAGGGTGTGTATATATATGTTTGTACATGTACATGTAGTGTGACCTAAGTGTAAGTAGAAGTAACAAGACATACCTGAAATCTTGCATGTTTATGAGACAGAAAAAAGACACCAGCAATCCTACCATCATGTATAACAATTACAGGCTTTCGTTTTACACTCACTTGGCAGGATGGTAGTACCTCCCTGGGCGGTTGCTGTCTACCAACCTACTACCTACTGAGTAGTATTTATTGTTAGAAATCAAGTGTGGTATGTATGGCAGGCAGCCAGGCTACCATACCAGGCCATTCCACCCACACAATATTTTATGGCATTTAAGCGTCCCAGAGCGATAAAATGCATATACAGTTCACTCATTACTTACCTTAAAATATTTGTAGTCTTAATGTAGGGTCAGAGGTGAGTAAACGAGTTAAAATAAATAAATAGAGAGAGAGAGAATGAGTACATGAGAGAGGACAGGCGCAGAGTTATGTAAACAAACCAGGCGAACCCAAGTTTTGTAAACAGACCAGGCATACACGTCTGGTTTGTACTCGCCTTATTGTACTCACCTAATTGTGGTTGCAGGGGTCGAGACTCAGCTCCTGGCCCTGCCTCTTCACCGACCGCTACTAGGTTACATTGTGTACAAGTTGTCTCTACATTAATGCAGTAGAATAAATAAAGAACACCACTCCCATTTTCATGTAACACCATTTTTAGAAGAAATGAAGCTCTGAGTGAAGGCAGTGGAAATAAGTCACACTGACTTTTTTTTTGGGTTATCCTAGGTACTTTACACATATGCTGCTATGTATGATGATCTATGTAACTATATTTGTGTATACCTGAATAAACTTACTTACATACGAAAGGAATAATTTTCTACAGTTACCCCCAGTAACACATTTTCTCGTATGTTGGACTAGAGAAAATGTTATTCCTGCCTTCACTTGTACAAGTTATCTGGCTACCACATCTCATATTCATGTTTATTTATTCTACTGTGGGGTGTATTTATCATCGTTATATGTTATGTATCACGTTTATTATATAATTTTGAAAAAATATCATAGATGGATTATGAAAATATGTATATTAATGTAATATACAACATTTAATGAAACTCAGTGATTATTTTATTTTTATTATTATTATTATTATTATCATCATCATTACTAATATGGTGTCTCGAGTCATAAGACACTGATTTTAATGTGTGCCTGCAAGCCAGCACAGTGTGTAACTTTATTTAGGTACAGGTTTACATAAGTATAATTATCAGAGTATATATTAAATATGAAATAACTTTTAAAAGCACTTGAAATTTTGGAGTTTCCAGACTTAATGGAGAGACTTAGTGCTTATGGATCTCATGGAGAATGTAAGGAAACTGAGTGGGGCACAGTGACCATATTAGAAAGTCAGGTGGGGGGAGCCTTATAGAGAGTTTTGGTCATAATTTGAAATGACTGTATTAATGGAATGCTGTAAAGTGAAACACCGTAAAGCGGGGCCCTACTGTATTACTTGCCAGTCATGCTTATCATGCCTTATATCTACAAGCACAGTATAACACTTTGTCTGGATTTTTTGGCTTATCCTAGGTAATTTACACTATATATAATATATATTTATGTGTATCTGTGAGATAGAGACAGACACAGAGATACAGAGACAGGCAGATAGATACAGACGGAGATAGAGAAGCCAAAGTCAAGTAGCCACCCACCCGGCCTGCCAAACATGTATTACACATGTTTCAGAATTGTCCTCTCTTTACTTTGGGCATAGGTTATAGGGCATTCTGGCAGGATGACACTACCAGTGGTATCAAAATTGAAAGGATGTTGCACAAATGTTGCACATGGGTTATTATTGAGGTTTTTGATATTTCCTCAGCCCTTGTGGCCACATCCATCTCAAAGCCACTGAACTCAAGGTCAGCATCACTTTCCTCTTAAAAGGGGAGTGTTAATACGACATTGCATCAGTGAATCCCTGGTGTTTGCCATGCTGTTTGCTCTGGCTGGCGCTCAATTAAACTGGTGCTGCCACAAGTTACTAAGTGGTCCCAGATTTTTTTAATACTGCACATACCGAGTGTTAAGACCTCTTCTATACTGACCAGGCATCTCAGGCCAATTGTTCCAAATTTGGAGGCAGGAAAAATAAAACGTTGATCTATGTTTGGAGCGCTAGCAGTGAAAATGTAGATCTATGTTTGGACTTATTGTTATGAAGCTAAGAATTCTATTAGCTTTATTGCAAACACTTATGCACCTAATGTCATTAAAGAGAGCATTTCGGGTAGTTTAACCCTTTTAGGGCATAGATCCCCGATCTGAAACTTGTCCACAGGGTCCAAGAATTTAAAAAAAAAATTATTTTTTCGTATGAAATGGTTGAGAATCGTTTTCTGAAGGTAATAAAACAAAAAGTATGAAATTTGTTGGAAAATTGACAAAATTACTCTGTTGTGAAGTTTGTTATGTCAGTGATGTTTACTCATTGGCGATTTTGCCCATTTTGACGCCTATTTTAGGCCAATTAGATTGTTCCAGTCGACAAAATTCTTAGCTATTTTGCTAGCATGCTTTCTGTTTTATCAACTGAGCACAAGAAACTGCCAACCAATTATTTGAATTACCCAATAAAGTGATCAGAAATTGGTAATTTGGCCAATTTCACACTGATTTCAAAATATTCCAATTTCAACATAGGGTCCAGAATAAACAGTGCAGGCATTCCTGGCACCAGAATAACATTTCCTCTGTTCATTACCTGGCACCAGAATAACATTTCTTCTGTTCATTAATTATGTTTCCAGACTTTACACTTGAATTCCATTTTGATTTTTTATTCACACTGGATTTTTATTCAAACTGATAAATAGAAGATTTACTGTAATGCAGTATTGTAATAATTGTATAAATAATTTGAGTGCATTTGTGAACGTATATTAGACCCACCTGTTGACACATTGGATGCATGATGTGATTTGTTTACTCTTAAACATTGGCAAAAATCTATTTCTGCTACCTTGAGCTCAATTTCAAGCTATTCTCCATCCTAAAACTAATCAAAATGATCTCTATTTCTGTAATATATCTTCCATTCTATCAAATGAGATCAAGAAACCGTGAATACAACCATAAAAATCATCTGAAAATACACTGCAAAGTCACTGTTTTAAATCAAAAACACGTTCGCAGATCTATTTTTGTCATGCACTGAGTGTTGCAGGATATTTTTTATATGGTCCACAATTATCACATAGACCATTCTCTCATGTCTGGGCCCAAATTTACAGCTCACAGCTTATCTGAGTGAGCTGAACTTATCACGTAGTATTAAGGCACAGACCCTGGCTTTAAACCCGTAGAACAACGGCACAGACCCTCAGAGGGTTAAAAAAAATGATAGATGATGAATAGGAATGGTAAAGCAGGAGTAAGGATGTACCTAGTATGCACCAGTTGACTGACTGCAGTGTTCCTTGGCTTATAAAAAATAAGAATGAGAAGCACATCTTTAATTTTCACATCCGACAATTCCTACTCATATATTTGTCTAACCTGATTTTAAAGCTGTTGAGTGTATTAGTTTCATCGAGTCCATCTTCACCTACAGCTTTTACTGTCAGTCACCCACAACCATTCTCCACGACTCCCAGCATGTCATCTCGCCCCCCTTCCTTGCCTCTTGCCTGACCTGATGGCTTCCCTCCCAGTGTACATCTCCTCCCCCACCAACCTCCACAACTCACCCGGATTCCAGATTTTATCTGAAACAGATAAACAGATGAACAGAGGTTTTCAGTTAAATTATGGATGATTATAATTGGTTTTTCTGAATGTATACTAAATGTACGTACATTGAATATACAAAAACAAGAACAGTCCTCTTATTAATTCAAGTAATAGTTTAGTTCATCCTGTGTCTTTTATCCAATGTTAAAACTATTGTGAATGACAAACTTTAACACAGCACCTCTCTCACTTTTATATACACATTTTGACAACTAATATTTCAGCATTTTTTCTCTTCACATGAATGTGAAAAAAACATGTTTAATGTTTATTTGTGAATCCATAAAAACATGTTTTTACTATGTCATCTGTTTCCTGGCAACACAAAGTGAACCAAAGAAGGAAACACATTACCCAGTTATTCAGAAGCTCTCATGTCAGAGGTTCATGAACATCTGAATAGTTCTTTCAACTTTAAATGTAATCATACAAAATGTGTTCATCTTAAATAAGTGAGGCTATTTCAGAGATTTCATTTCTAATATAGCCCAAGTGTTTTGGGAACCAACTCTTATCTGTAGTTTTAGTTCACTCTATTGAAGTGCATTAATATATATATATATTTTAAATCTAGATTTCCACCCTGGTGACATTGAGGCTGGTGACACAAATTGGAGGAAATGATCAACTGGACTCCCCAAAGTACAAGTGTGCTGTTACTCTTGACTTTATACGAAATGTTGCAAGGTTTGTTATTTTGTGTTTTGATCTGTAGCCTCTGAAAGTAAAAGGACACAAGTGTAACTAATGTGACATTTATTGTGGCAACGTTTCGCTCTCCAGGAGCTTTATCAAGCCATTACGGTAATGGCTTGATAAAGCTCCTGGAGAGCGAAACGTTGCCACAATAAATGTCACATTAGTTGCACTTGTGTCCTTTTACTTTACATATTGTCGGTAATTCTACCAACTTTATTACAGCCTCTGAAAGGTTGGAAATTTGAGTCAGTGAGAAATGTCATCTAGCTCTGTATGTAATGCTTGTATTGTAACTAAGGACTGACAGTTAATTTTTAATACTAAGTTTATGTTTTATCAGACTATCTCTTTCTAGCATGACTGAATTGACATATACATACTTATCTTCTTATGGCTATAGTAGTTTGTTTTCCCAAGTAGTGAAGCTGTTTGCTAGTGATGGGAAGTTAAGCTCTAGAGGAAATAGGGATTTCTGAGAGCACAAATCTGATGCATTAATGTACGTTTATATAGTCAGTCCATTTTCAGTTAAATTTTCCTGAAAACGTTTTTTTTTTCTAATGCATCTTGTAGTGATAGTACTACTGTATGTGACAGTACTAATGTATGTGACAGTGCTAGTGTATGTGACAGTACTACTGTATGTGACAGTGTTACTGTATGTGGCAATACTAGTGTATGTGACAGTACTACTGTATGTGACAGTGCTAGTGTATGTGACAGTACTACTGTATGTGACAATGTATGTGGACTTCAGTAAGGCTTTCAATAGAGTTCCACATCAGAGGCTATTGAGGAATTATTATTTTTATAATCAAGGAGGAAGCACTAAACCCATAGGATTATACAGTGCTTGGGGGAGGGATGGAAGGTATTCAGGTTTAACTCAGGGAACTGGAGCACAGATCCAGTTCCCTAGATCAAGAGCCCCTCACCAGCATCAAGGAACCTTCCTTGAGGGGGGCTATTGAGGAAACTTAATGCACATGGAATAGGAGGAGAAATTTTTCCTGGGAACAGGCATGGTTTACAAATAGGCAGCAGAGAGTTTGCATAAATGGGGAGAAATCAAAATGGGGGCATGTCACAAGCGGTGTTCCACAGAGGTCAGTGTTGGGCCTTGTTGTTTAAAATTTATATAAACATCATAGATGAGGGAATAAATAGTGACATAAGCAAATTTGCTGATGACACTAAAATAGGCCATCCATTTCATTCTAATGAGGACATTAGAGCACTCCAGGATGATTTGAATAGACATGCAGTGGTCAGAGAAGTGGCAGATGCAGTTTAATATAGACAAATGCAAAGTTCTAAATGTTGGACAGGAAAATAACCATGCCACATATAAACTCAATAATGTAGATTTTAATATTACTGATTGCAAAAAGGATTTAGGAGTTTTGGTTAGCAGTAATCTGAAACCAATACAACAGTGCATAAGTGTTCGCACTAAAGCTAACAGAAACCTTGGCTTCAAATCAAGAGGTATAAATAGTAGAAGTCCTCAGGTTGTTCTTCAACTCTATATATCTTTGGTTAGGGCTCATTTAGATTACGCTGCACAGTTCTGGTCACCGTATTACAGAATGGATATACGTAAATGCACTGGAAAACGTACAAAGGAGGATGACAAAGCTGATCCCATGTATCAGAAATCTTCCCTATGAGGATAGACTGAGGGCCTTGAATCTGCACTCTGTAAAAAGTTGTAGAATTAGGGGCGTGGTGAAGAGGCTCTTGGTCTGAGGAATTAGCCCTGTCGGTCTTCTTCCTCAGACCGAACCTAATTACCCCCCATTCTCCCCTCCCCTATCCCATCCTCCCCTTTTTCCATTCCTCCTCCTCCTCCTCACCCCTCCCTTTTGCCCTTCCTCTTTTTGGCCTTTGGGATTTCTCCCACAGGCGCGCTAGTTCCTAGGTAGGGGAAAGGACACCGGGGTCCATCCAGTTCCGTTGAGGTTCTTGGCGGTGGCGTAGTTTGCCGTGGAATCTGGATTGCCTGGGGATGTCCCGATCCCTCTCCGGTATCCCAGAGTAGCTTTGGGTGTCTTTCGGGCGACGGGTGTATCTCTGGAAGCCACCTTTCAGATTCCGGGGGTGGTGGCCGAAGGAGGTATGCTTTGTGGCGGATATCCGGCCGCCCTCTCTTTTGTCCACCGAGGTAGCTCGGCAGATGTGAGGTTGCTATCCCGGATTGCTGGTTTACTGGCATGAAGGGTAGGGTATGGCACGGGTTCCATGCTGCATCTGCGCTACTAGCGGTGCTGAGGTCCTCTTGGGCACGGAGGGAGATTTCCGGCCCTTTCATTCCTCCTGGGAACTATTCCTCCCCGCTCCCCCCTTTTTTTAATTCTTTTTCTATTTTTAATTTTCTTTTCTTCTTTTTTTTTTCTTAAAACAAAAAAAGCAAAGGAGTAACCTAACCATGGCAGCCCTAGTCCATGAACCCACTACCCCCCGGGCCCCTTCTTGATACCGCACCCCATTGACCCTGCCTTGTGTTTAGACCACTCTTCGGACACTCCTGAGCCCCTGAAAACCTTTTGCTGGTGCTGTTTCCTCACCCGGTTCAGGTACCGGGGCTTTCGACTGACTCCTTCGATTTGTCTGAACTCCGCTCTCCTTTGACTATGCTTCCGGCTTCTCCCTCTACGGTACGGCTTTTTTTCGAACGCCCGCCCATTTCACCCCGGGACCAACTCCGGTCCTACTCCTAAACGCCAACGTCAATCTCCTGATGATGCCCCTTTCGTTACCTCCCATTCTACTCGGAAAAGACCGACAACGTCAAGCACTCCCCTCTCCACGCTCAGTTTTCGGACCACACAATGGACTAAATTTCTTTACTTTAAGACCGACTTCTTCTTCTGCCTACCTTTCTGACCATAGTATTGGCAAAGCGCTCCTCGTCATGTTGGTAGAAAATATTTTTAAATTCATGCTCTCAAGAGCGGTATGCGCATCGTCACTGTCCAAGAAGCTACCCAAGCTCATGATCTTTCTCTCCTTTCGAATATCGATACTACTCCTAATCACTATTGAAAAACATCTTCTCTCAATTCTTGTAGTGGTACTGCCCATTCTGCCCCCATACCATAGTCCAACAGAATTTACAGTCATGTGGCAATGACATTTTTAAACAGCTGAACTCCAGGATCTCCCAATTCCAAAGTAAAACACTTATGTCCTTCCTGCCCGGGGGCGGAGACGTTACCTTTGCAATGTGGCTCTTTAAACTTTTGACAGCCGAGAACTCCCTCCTCTGTTATATTCGCGGGACATGGGTTACAAGTTCAAAAGGGTGATACCTACACCGCAACAATGTAAAAAATTGCTGGCATTTTGGTCACCCAGCGAAATATTGCAGATCTATGGCCGAATGCCCATCTGTGGTGCCGACGACCATTCAATACATCTTGCAGTCACCTCCATCTTGCCTTAATTGTAATAAAGCTCACCCTTCGTACTCCCGCCGTTGCCAGTCTACTTAAATGAACGTGAAATCCGTTGCCTCAAAGAGGGCAGAAGGTCTCCCTTATGCTATGGCAGTTACTCATCTCCGCCTCCCCAAGGGGGACTAACCCCCGTGTTTCTTATTCTCGTGTTTCCAAACTCCCCCCACTTCTGGGTCCCATCTTCTGCAGCCTCCTCTGTTGTTTTCCCCTCCCATACCACTAACGGCAAACTAATCCTTTTGCTGTCCTTGCTCTGACGTCCTGACTACAACTCAGTCTGTTCTCACATCTTCGGGGTCCTTCCTCACAAGCCCCAGTATCGACAAGACCTCGAACACCACCTAATACCAATCGCCCCTCTACTCAGAAGTCCAAAAAATCCACATTGCTCAAATCTTCTTTGCCCCTTCCTTCCCTTCTTCCACCTCCACACTTTACCTTTCCTCTCTGGTACCTAGTTCTTCCCCTCTCTCTGCTCTATTACAAGTGTTGGAGATTCACCCTCCTCCTCGTACTATGCTTTCCACCCCCGTTCCCCTCCCAAGTTTCCTCCCCCTTCTGCCACCTCCCAGGTTTCTGCCTCTTCCCGTCTCCCCCCCCCCCCCCACACTTCATCTCCGTCCTTTACACTCCTTCCCCCCCCTCTACTTTGGTACAGTCCATTACTGTCCCAATCTTTACTCACCCTCCTCCTTCTATCTCCAATATGGTCTCCCATACATCTTTGAATTCAGAAACACTTGAAGCCATTTCAGAATATATTGCAGAGACAAACCTTCAATGGACACTGATTCACTTCCTGTTCCTTCTCTCCCCCCCCTCCATCTTTACAACCCCATTCTTTGCAAAAGCTCCGTTCCTTCGCTACTTAACGTCTTCCAATGCCCCCACACGTTTACTTTTTTAACCCCTCTAGTCCTAGGTGCCTTTTCCTACAGATTCCTGTATTTTCTTCATCGCCAGTCATGGCCTACTTACAGTGGAATATCCGCGGCCTCAGGAGTAATCGGGTGAGCTTTTAGATGTTTGCTTTCCAGGTTTTCCCCTGTTGGTGCTTGCTTACAAGAACCAAAATTACACTCGGCTGTTTTCCAACCTATCTCAGCTATAATTTATTGTATTCTTCGGATCCTTTCTCAGATGGGACCTTTAATGAAAGTACCCTTCTTCTACCAATGATATTCCGTACTGTCAACTATTTGTCCATACCTCGCTGCATTACCTGCAGCCCATATCCACTTGAATAAGTGGTTTACAATATGTTCTTTATATCTCTCTCCTTCTCGAGCATTTTTCTATCCCAGACTTTGCCTTTCTTGTTTCATCCTTACCACCACCACTTCTGTTACTTGGTGATTTAAAAGCCCACCATTTCCTCTGGGGGGGGGGATCTCATTGTGACTCACGTGGCATCCAGTTTTGGGGGCTTTTCTCGCCTCCACCCCTCCATGTTTTTAAATACGGGTACTTCCCACCCATTTTGATCCTCGTACCATACTCTCTCTTGCATCGATCTATCATCTGCTCTTCCCCACTGCACTAGACTTCACCTGGTCTTTCTACCCAAATTTCATGACAGCGATCATTTTCCGAATCATTCTTTCTTCTCCTTCCTATTCACCAACCTTTCCGTAGCCCCGCTGGCAATTTGATCAGGCAAATTGGGATCTTTACTCACACCTCACTGGGTTTTAGTGAGTTCCTTCTTCATCCTCCATTGATGAGCTCCCACACATCTCTCGAACTCAGTTTATACCGCAGCTTCTCATTCTATACCCCAAACCTCAGGCAGGCATTCTCAGAATGCCTTGGTGGTCCTCCTGCTTGTGCTCGTGCAGTACTTTGAAACGTGCTGCATGGGGCAGGTACCGGTACAATAGAACCACTGAGAGACTTCTTGATTTTAAGCAAAGCGTGCGATCGCTCGCCGTGTCATCCGTGAAGCTAAACGCACTTGTTGGAGAGACTATTTTTTCCACCATCACCTCTGCTTCTTCTATGATGCAGTCTGGAAAAAAGTGAGGAAATTGAGTGGTAAATACTCTTCTGACCCGCTCCTGTTCAAACGGTCGCTGTGTTGGTGTAGCAAACCCCCTCACGTTCCCAAATTGAACTTGGCACACATCTGGTCCGTATTTCCTGAGAGCTCCATCATGCCCCTCGTTTCTTTCCTCAAATCTGCCAAGAGTTAGTACCCTTGGACTTTTCTTCTCTCAGAGAAGAACAGTAAAAATGTGCCGTTTACACTTCAGAACTGGAGGCAAACGCTCTCAGCTTGCCGATCATTGGCAGCTGGGCCTGACGACATTCATATCGTATGTTACAACATTTACATCGGTCAGCCCTTGTAGTCCTCTTACACCTCTTCAATCTTTTTTGGGCACAAGGAGTTCTTCCCAGCTGTGGAAATCTGCCATTGTTCTCCCTTTCCGCAAACCCCGGGTACTACGGGACATGATGCCTCCCACTATTGCCCCATTGCTCTTACTATGCAGTTTTGCAAAGTGATGGAACGTCTTGTAAATCGACGTTTAATGTGGTATTAGAGACACACAACACCCTCTCCGCTAGTCAAAATTGGCTTTCGTAAGGGCCCGTTCAACCATAGACCCCCTACTACGCTTTGATACGTATTTTTCGTAATCCTTTGCGAATAATCACTCAGTTTATTGCCATATTTTTTGACCTTGGAAGGCATATGACACAACTTGGGGGTATAATATTTTGCCCAGGCCCATTCCTAGCCTCCGGGGCAATCTACCATCCTTCCTTAAGAACTTTTTAACTGACAGACATTTCCGTTTTTCAAGTCAATAATGTTCTTTCCCCGGACTTCGTCCAAGCTGAAGGGGGTCCCTCAGAGATGTGTTCTAAGCACAACATTTTTTCTCCTGCTATAAATGATTTGGCCTCTGTTCTTCCACCCAATATTTGGTCATCACTCTTATGTTGATGACTTCGCTATTGCTTGTGCAGGCGCTGACTGTCATCTTATTGCAGTTTCTCTCCACATGCGGTCGACCGTGTTTCCACTTGGCCCACCACGCAGGGGTTTAAATTTTCCAGTACCAAAACTCACCAAATTACTTTCACTAGACGCTCTGTTATCTCCAATCATGCTTTGTATCTCTATGGCTCCCGTATTCCCGAACGTGATACAGTCAGGTTTTCTAGGCCTTCTCTTGACCGCGGTTATCCTGGAAACCTCACATTACCTCTCTGAAGGCAACTTGTCACAGCCGGCTAAACCTTCTTTAAAAACCTTTGCTCATCTTTCCTGGGGAGCCCGATCGTCGAACTCTGCTTTTGCCTACATTCAGCCCTCGTTTTATCGAAACTTGATTTTTGGTGACCAGATTTATTCCGCGCCTCTCCTGCTACTCTCTCTAGCCTTAAATCTGTCCATCACCAAGGATTACGTTTGTGCCTTGGTGCTTTTTCGCTCTTCCCCTGTTGAGAGCCTCTATACAGAAGCGAATGTTCCATCCTTGTCTGATCGCCGTGATGCCCATTGCCTTCGCTACTATGTACGCTCTCACGATCTACACAGTCCTTCCATTTATAGAATGGTCACCGATATTAGTAGACATTCTTTATTCGTTTCGCCGCCCCTGTTTGCTCCGTCCCTTTTCTTTTCGCCTACATTCACTCTTGTCTTCCCTTCAGTTACCACCTTTATATGTTCATGTAGCATCTCACTTTTCCTACCCCCCTGGGAAGTTCCAGCTGTTCGGGTCTGTTCTTTCTCACTCCCATGCTCGAAAGCTCAACTGCCTAGGGTGGCTTCCCGCTCTCTTTTTCTTAAATCACTTCCATTCCCATTCTCATGCCACCGCTGTGTACACAGATGGCTCTAAGTCTTCAGACGGCGTCAGATTCGCAGCAGTGTTTCCGGACAGCATCGTGCGGGGCATTTACTATCTTCAGCTAGCTTTTTTTACTGCTGAACTGTATGCCATTCTTGCAGCACTTATTCGTATCGCATCTATGCCTGTTCATTCATTTGTAGTAGTCTCAGACTCCCTTAGTGCTCTACAGGCTATACGAAAATTTGATACATCTCATCCCTTATTCTCCGTATCCAACTTTGGCTACGCCGTATCTCTACCAAACATAAAGATATTGTTTTTTGTTGGGTCCCTGGTCATGTCGACGTACAGGGCAATGAACAGGCAGACACTGCTGCGCAGTCAGCAGTACATGACCTACCAATTTCCATCGAGGTGTTCCATTTCTGGACTATTTTGCTGCAATAGCTACCAACCTTCGCACACCGTTGGCAACAACGTTGGTCAACTCTGCTCGGTAACAAACTTCATTCTATTAAACCGAGCATAGGTTACTGGCCGTCTTCTTGTCATCAGTGCCGAGGTTGGAGACCACTCTCTCCCGCCTTCGCATTGGCCACACTCGTCTTACTCATGGGTAAACTCATGGAGAGGCACCCTGTTTTCCCCTCTGTGAGCAGTGTCAAGTTCCAGTATCGATTAGCCACATTCTGTTAGACTGCCCCTCTATCAACGAGCACGCAGAATTTACCTCCAACGTCATCTTCGTTCTACTACTCTTCTTTACCTTCCCTTCTTGCTGATGGACCCTCCTTTAATTTCCCGACTCTCTCATTGACTTCTTGACAATGACTGATTTACTCCACAAACTCTGATGATACTTTTCGCACTCCCCTCAGCCCTTTCTAGTTCAGTCTCTTGCTGCCCTTTACCCTTTCACCATCCACTACCCCGCTGTTATCCGTAACCTATTACTCATCCATCTCCCTTTTGCCACCTGATGCCCTCGCTTCCTTCCTGCCCTGCAGCGCTGTATAGTCCTTGTGGCTTAGCGCTTCTTTTTGATTATAATAATAATGTAGAATTAGGGGGGAGATGATTGAGGTGTATAAATGGAAAACAGGAATTAATAAAGAGGATGTAAATAGCGTGCTAAAAATATCTAGATTAGACAGGACTCGTAGCAATGGCTTTAAGTTGGAAAAATTCAGATTCAGGAAGGATATAGGAAAGCACTGGTTTGGTAATGTGGATGAGTGGAACAAACTCCTGAATACCGTCATAGAAGCTAAGACGTTGTGTAGTTTTAAAAATAGGTTAGATATATACACGAGTGGATGTGGGAGGGTGTGAGTTGGACCTGACTAGCTCGTGCTACTAGGTCAGATGCTGTGCTCCTTCCTTAAGTGAATGTGACCTGACCTAACTAGGTTAAGGCATTGGCTTAAGCCGGTGGGAGAATTAGACCTGCCTTGCATTGGCCAGTAGGTCTGCTGCAGTGTTCCTTCTTTCTTATGTTGTTATGAAGTTCAGTGAAGAGAAATATCAACTACTCAGATATGGAAAATTTTAGGAAATTAAAACTGTATCAAGGTATACGAGAAATTCTAACCATACAATAGTGGGAAAAAGTAATGTGAAGGACCTGGGAGTGATAATGTCAGAGGATCTCACCTTCAAAGACCACAACAATGTATCTATGTCATCTGCTAGGAAAATGATAGGATGGATAATGAGAATCTTCAAAACTAGGGATGGCAAGCCCATGATGATTGTCTTCAAATTGCTTGTTCTATCTAGGCTGGAATACTGCTGTACACTAACTGCCCCCTTCAAGGCAGGCAAAATTGCTGACCTGGAGAGTGTACAAAGAACTTTCATGGCACACACGAGTACGATAAGGCACCTAAATTACTGGGAATGGTTGAAGTCCCTTGATTTGTATTCCCTGGAATGCAGGTGAGAGAGACAGATACGTACATGATAATATACACTTGGAAAATCCTAGAGGGATTAGTACCAAACTTGCACACGAAAATCACTCCCTATAAAAGCAAAAGACTAGGCAGGAAGATGATGGGGGTGGGGGGGTATTGAGAACTTTCAAAACAAGGGAAATAATGCCAATGGTGACACTCTTCAAATCGCTAGTGCTCCCTCACTTAGAATATTGCTCAGTGCTGACGGCCTCGTTCAAGGCAGGAGAAATATCGGAGCTGGAACAAATACAGAGTTCGTTACGGCTCACATTGAGCCAGTAAAGCACCTAAACTACTGGGAACGCCTGCAAATCTTGAACATGTACTCATTGGAGTGGAGGAGAGAGAGGTACATGATAATATATTCCTGGAAGGTACTCATGGGGGCTTGGTCCCAAATCTGCACACTGCCATAACAGTGAGAGATATGGGAGGAAGTGTAAAATAAACCCAGTGAGGAGCAGGGGTGCGGTGGGGACAATAAGGGAACACTGTATCAACATCCGGGGTCCCAGACTTTTCAACATCTTGCCAGGGGATATCAGAAACACTGCTGGAACAAGTGTAGAAGCCTTTAAGAGGAAACTAGACAAGTATCTTCACCAGGTGCCAGATCAACCAGACTGTGATGGATATGTGGGGCAGCGGGCCTCCAGCAGCAACAGCCTGGTTGACCAGGCAAGCACCAGACAAGCCTGGCCCATGGCTGGGCTCAGAGAGTGGATAAACTCTTGAAACTCTTCAAAGGTATATCAAAGGTAGGAGATGCAACATTCTCCCAATGAAAAGCAGGAGTGCCGCGAGTACAGTGAGAGACAACACAGTAAGTGTCCGGGGCTCAAGACTGTTCAACTGCCTCCCAGCATACATAAGAGAAATTACCAATAGACCCCTGGCTATCTTCAAGAAGGCACTGGACAGGCACCTAAAGTCAGTACCTGACCAGCCTGGCTGTGATTCATATATCAGTTTGCGTGCTGCCAACAGTAACAGTCTGGTTATTCAGACCCTGACCCACCACATGGCCTGGTCTCAGACTGAGCTGTGGGGGGCATTGACCCCCAAAACCCTCTCCAGGTATGTCCTATGGGACTCCAACAACTACAAGCTGAGTCGTTGAGGTAATGCCATTTATGTATGCATATTGGTGTCTATTGCTAAGACAAGATTTTAGGTAATCGAGGGAATGTGCTCTGACCCCATAATGTTGTAGTTTTAGGTGCAAAAGATTGTGGTCCACTGTATCAAATGCTTTCCGTAGCTCTACGAAGAGCCCCAGGGGATATTCATTTTATTTGAGTGCTGTATATAGTAGTTCGGGCATTTGTTTTATTGCATCATTCGGCCTAAATCCCAACTGACAGGTTATGTTGTGGGATAATAGGTAGGAGTAAATTCGCTTGTATGTATTATTTTTTTGAAGATTTTAGATAGTAAGGACAAGATTAACCCTGAAGGGGTTAAACTGTTCAAATGTAGATCTACGTTGTTACCTCTAGCACTCCAAATGTAAATAAACGTTTTCTTTTTCCTGCCTTCAAATTTGGTATGATTGGCCTGAGATGCCTGATCAATATAGAATGGGTCTTAACACTCAGTGTGCACAGTATTAAAAAAATCTGGGATCACTTACTACTTTATGGGAGCACCAGTTCAATTCAGCACCAGCCAGAGCAGAGTGGTAAACACTAGGGATTCATTGATGCCATATCGTATTGACACTCCCCTTTTAAGAGGAAAGTGATGTTGGCCCAGAGTGTAGTGGCTTTGAGATGGATGAGGCCTTAACCCTTTGAGGGTCCGTCACATAGTTCTACGGCTTTGAAGCCAGGATCCAAACCATAGAACTATGCCAGTATTCTAGCGGCTTCAAGTATAACACAAGAAGGCTGGTAGGCCTACATCTCAGAGAATGGGTCCGCGTGGTCAGTGTGCCTAATAAGCAAAAATTCGGGGCACTCACATTGCATTGTGGGAATGCCATCTCAGTACGCTTTGTTCATCATGCCTCGCGGCAAGGAAGTCTCACTCTGCAGCGAACTGGGGCTCTTCTCTTCCCAAGTGATAGTTCTAACACTGACGGAAGTGGATCTGAAGAGGAATTCTATGGTTTTGAACCATATGGTACATTGTACCATATGGTACAATGGTACCATTGGTACATGTATATGATATTAGTTTATATAGTCACTAGTAGTGTTAGTACTCTTGTCCACTATTTGATGATATTAATTTATATATTTACTAGTAGTGCTCGTACTCCTGACCAGTACGTAATATTAATTTATATACTTGTTAGTAGTGTTAGTACTCTTAACCACTATATAAATTATTAATTAGGGTATTTTTCTTTGCAGGATGGTTAGTTTTGATGTTGTACGTTACCTGTATGACTATGCATAGCAAGAGCACCAAATATGAAGATTTCTCACTTGATCTAGGTCCTTTTAAAATATGGTAAAAGTCCTGGTGTAGATAGTAAAGCACTAACCTTATGTTGCCTTCTATTTAATCTCTGTGGTTCATTTGGATTGAACATGCATTGATTCCACTGACACCTTTAATAAACAATTGCAAGACTTGAAGTATCTAATGTGGTATTTCCTCATGTGTTGTTCTTGTCCTGAAATTTTCAAGATTAGAAAGAAAAATCTGTATATGTTGAGTCTGATGATGTGTTAAGAAAAAGATGAGACTGCAGCATATTTACTTAAAATATGTATTACAGTACGTTAAAAAAATATAAACAGACTTTTCGTTTCTGAACCTTCGATCTTGTGTTTAATGAATTGCAGTATTTTGAGAGTAAGTGTATTCACTATTGAATAGCAATATTTTGAGATTTTAGGTTATAAAGAAGGTTGTATTTATTCCTTTCAGGGTTGTAACCCTTTCTCTCATACTTGATCTCAGGGTTGCAAAATTTAAAAAAAAAAAAATTCTTATGAAAGTGTAGAGAATCTTTTTCTAAAGGTAATAAAACAAAAAGTACAAAATTTGATGGAAAACTGACAAAATTGTACTCTCATGAATTTTACTGTATTGGCAATATTTATGCATCAGTGATTTCATCCACTTTGAGTCTGAATTTAGGCCAATTCCATTGTTCCAGTTGACAGATTCTTAGCTATTTCACTAGTATGTCTTCCATTCTTTCATTTGAGTACAAGAAACTGCTCATTCATCTACCCAGCAAAGTGATCAGAAATTGGTAATTTGGCCAATTTCACATTAAATTCTGGACCCTATTTTCAAAATAGGGTCCAGAATAAACAATGCAGATATTCCTGGCACTAAAATAACATTTTCTCTGTTCATTAATCACATCTCCAGGCCCCTCTTATATTACACTTGCTTTCCATTTTGAATTTTTATTCATGCAAAAAATAGATTTACCATTACACAGACTACTGCATTATTGTAGTAATTGTATAATGTCAGTTCATTCCTAAATGCATATTAGACTGGCCAGTTGGCTGCTCAAAACTCAAACATTTCTGCTACTATGACGTTTTCAAGGGGGTGAGCTCCTTGTTGAGGTGAAGAGACTCTTGGTCAGAGGAATTGGACATTTCAGTCTTCCTCCAACCGAACCTTGTTATCCCCCTACTTTCCCCTTCCTGCCCCATCTTCCACATCCCTTCCTTCCCATTCCTCCTTTCCACATCCCTCCCCAGCCTTTGGAGTCCTTTCCTCAAACATTCTGGTTCCTAGGTTTGGAAAGGGTATCTTTGAGTTCCTTGGTGGTGGTGTAGTTTGCCGTGGAATGTGGATCATCTGGTGATATCCCAATCCCTCTCTGGTCTCCTGGGGAGGGGGGGAAGCTTCAGGTGTCTTTTGGGTGACCAGTGTATCTCTGGAGGCTGCCTGTCGGATTCCGGGAGGTGATGGCCGAAGGAGGTATGCCTTGTGGCGGATATCCGACCCTCTCTTTTATCCACTAAGGTGTCTCTGTAGATGTGGGGTTACTGTCCTAGATTGATGATTTACTGGCATGAAGGGTAGGGTATGGCACAGGTTTCATGCCACATCTGCATTACTGGCTGCATTGAGGTCCTCTTGGGCATGGAGGAGACATTTATGAATTTTCATTTCTCCTAGGAGCTATCCTTCCATGTTCCCCTCCCCTCCTCTTTTTTTTTTTTTTTTTTTTTTTTTTTTTTTTTTTTTTTTGGGGAAAACAAAAAGTAAAAAGTGACCTAACCATGGAGTCCCAGATCCATGAAAATGCTGCTGCAGCAACCTCTTATGATCCTACCTCATTACTGAATCATTCTTTGGAATTTTAGAAAGGTCCAAAAAATGGTTCAATAATGCTGATTCAGAATATACCTAATGTAAAATCAGATAATTTTAGCATCATACAAGGCCCTCCTTTTTGGTAATGCCTAATAAAGGAAGCTAATATTTTCATTAAGACTATTCATTACAGAAAATAACAAAATAATGAAAAATAACTAAAAACTACAAAAGATAAGTTACCAAAAAAATGACAAAATTATGAGAAAAAACTAAAGATTAGGAAAAAATAACCATAAATTGTGAAAAATAACTAAACATTCCAAAAAAAATCACTATTTGACCTACTTTTTATGCTACTTAAGAATATGCTCTTGGGGGGGAAAAAAAAAAAAAAAAAAAAAAAAGAGACCATTTAAACATAATATTAGGTTGTTTCTCTCCTCTGACTTCTTCCCGGTCCGAGGCACCTTTTATGGCACATCTTTTAACCCTTTGAGGGTCAGTCATGCAGTTCTACTTCTTTAAAGCCAGGGTCCAAGCCGTAGAACTATGCCATAATTCTAGCGGCTTCAAATTTAGCACAAGAAGGCTGATAGGCCTATATCTAAGATAATGGGTCTGCGTGGTCAGTGTGTGCAGTAAACAAAAAATTGGGGCACCCACATTACATTGTGGGAACGTCATCTCAGTACGCTTTGTTCTTCATGCCTCGCGGCAAGGAAGCTCTCATTCTGCAGTGAACTGGGACTCTTCTCTTCCCAAGTGATATTTATAACACTGATGGAAATGGATCTGAAGAATTCTGTGGCTCTGAACCATATGGTACAATGGTACCATATGGTACAGGGATCCCAATGGAAATAAGTCACTGACTTTTTGGGTTATCCCAGGTTCTCTACACATATGCTGCTATGTATGATAATCTATGTAACTGTATTTGTGTATTCCTGAATAAACTTACAATGCCACATGCACTCAGGTAAGTAAGTTTATTCAGGTATACACAAATAGTTACATAGATTATCATATATAGCAGCATGTGTGAAAAGAACCTAGGATAACCAAAAACAAAATCAGACAGAGTGACTTATTTCCATTGGGGTCCCTGTACCATGTGCAATTCCAAGGGGATGGAGTACATCCCATGGCCCTACCCTGGAATAGACAGTGAAAGTGATGATGATGTGGCTACAATTGGGATGGATAGACCACGTGCGTCAGTAGGTGGTGGTGGTGCCACGAGCATGTGGCACCAGCCCAGGCTGGGACCCAAGCCACTGACTCAGCAGTCCAGGACAAAGCACATCATCAGCCCCACACCACAACCTGCACAACCACAACCAGCTTATGATGTCCAGTACCCACCAGTAAACTGCATCTCGGATTTTGATTACATCATGGCAAATACAATGATATCACCACAGTCAAGACTAAACTGGTAGGAGGTGACAACTGTGGCTGAAAAGTCCTTTTTTTTTTTTTTTTCAAAAATAATGCTTATGCCTCATGTCTATAAGCATAATATAAAATCATACTGGTCAACAGATGAGTAAGACACCACTGTGCATGACACCTTGTTTCCAAGACTTTCACAGACCATAGCAGTTCTAGGAACATGTCTGTTGACTGTATATATGTAAATATATAATAGAACATTACTAATATGCAACATTTTTTAATGTTTTTTTGTTGTAAACAAGTTTTGTAAATAATATGATGAAAATATCAGTGCAGTTTTTTTTTTTTTTAACAAGTCGGCCATCTCCCATCGAGGCAGGGTGACCCAAAAAGAAAGAAAATCCCCAAAAAGAAAATACTTTTATCATCATTCAGCACTTTCACCTCACTCACACATAATCACTGTTTTTGCAGAGGTACTCAGAATACAACAGTTTAGAAGCATCTACATATAAAGATACACAACATATCCCTCCAAACTGCCAATATCCCAAACGCCTCCTTTAAAGTGCAGGCATTGTACTTCCCATTTCCAGGACTCAAGTCCGGGTATATAAAAATAACCGGTTTCTCTGAATCCTTTCACTAAATATTACCCTGCTCACACTCCAACAGCTCGTCAGGTCCCAAATACCATTCGTCTCCATTCACTCCTATCTAACACGCTCATGCATGCTTGCTGGAAGTCCAAGCCCCTCGCCTACAAAACCTCCTTTACCCCCTCCCTCCAACCTTTTCGAGAACGACCCCTACCCTGCCTTCCTTCCCCTACAGATTTATACACACTCCATGTCATTCTACTTTGATCCATTCTCTCTCAATGACCAAACCACCTCAACAACCCCTCTTCAGCCCTCTGACTAATACTTTTATCAACTCCACACCTTTTCCTAATTTCCACACTACGAATTTTCTGCATAATATTTACACCACACATTGCCCTTAGACAGGACATCTCCACTGCCTACAACCGCCGCCTCACTGCAGCATTTACAATCCAAGCTTCACACCCATATAAGAGTGGCATATGTTACCCATATAAGAGTGTTGGTTCTACTATACTTTCATACATTCCTTTCTTTGCCTCCATAAATAATGTTTTTTTATCTCCACATATACCTTAACACACAACTCGCCTTTTTTCCTTCATCAATTCTATGATTAATCTCATCCTTCATAAATTCATCCGCTGACACATCAACTCCCAAATATCTGAAAACATACTCCTCCTCTCCAATTTGTTTATCTAATTTTTCTTTATCTAAATCATTTGATACTCTCATTACCTTACTCTTTTCTATGTTCATTTTCAACTTTCTACAACAAGTGTATGTACATGTATATTAGGCATTATATTGGTCTCACAGGCCACAAATGTTATTGGAAAAAAAATTAGAAAAGGGAAGAAAAAAGTAAAATAAAAAAAAGTGCAACATTACAGAAGTTGCCCATGTTGCTGCCGCCTGGTCATTGAGAGTCGACTTCATGACTCTATATCTTGGAAAGTACTGATTGGATTTTTTTTTGTTTTATTACCTCTAGAAAAATATCTTTAATTCTATATTTTTTTTTTTCTCTCTCCAAAAATTCTTGGATTCTGAGATTTGGCCTCTGGACCCTCAAAGGGTTAAAAGCTCATAACCTTCCATGAAAGCTATGTATACATAATTTTTTCATATTTGTGGGGAGTAATTGACCCATCAGTGTCATGACCATTTTCCAGTTTGAGAGAGTTTTATTCAACCAAAAAAATCCCTGGCCTATAGTTCAGCTCTTTTTTTTTTTTTTTTTTTTTTTTTTTTTCAGCCTAATTTTCAAAATTCCTTAAAATCACACCAGGGGTACTATTTTCTGTGCCAGTTCAGAATATACACTTATAAATGTAAAATCAGATAATTTTAACATATGAGGCTTTCCCAGTAATGCCTAATTGAGGAAGATAATATTTTCATTAAGAGTATTATGGAAAATATCTAAAAATAATGAAAAATAACAAAAAAAAATGACCACTGTCTGGAAAATCTCCCAATTCCTGCCCCAAACATCTTACTTCTAGGAGATTTCAACCTTAGACACCTAAAATGGAGGAGTATATAAAACAATGTTTTAGCAGAGATCACCCCGGGAGGCAGCTCAGATGAAAATTCACACCCACACGAACTATTGAATCTCTGCAACAAATTCACCTTAAACCAACAAATAGGAGAGCCTACAAGACTAGAAAATATGCTGGACCTCATCTTCACTAACAATGATGATCTGATATGTAATATAACTGTATCAAAGACAATTCACTCAGATCACAACATAATAAAGGTACAGACATATATGCACAAAGCTCCGGACCAGCAAAATGTGAGCAGTCGTGAAGGTCTCTTCACGAATTTCAATTTCAATAACAAAAACATACAATGGGATCAAGTAAACCAAGTCCTAAATGAAACAGGCAGGGAAGACACCTGACTAGGCGGGCTGTGGCTCGTACTTTGGTTTGCGTGCAGCCAGCAGTAACAGCCTGGTTGATCAGGCTCTGATCCACCAGGAGGCCTGGTCACAGACCAGGCCACGGAGGCGTTGGCCCCCGGAACTCTCTCCAGGTAAACAACACGGATCCAAACATTTGCCTTGAAAAAATGAATTCTGTGGTCATTACACATTCCATTAAGAAAAAGAAAGAGAAGATGTAAAGTAGAAAGAGAGAGACGTTCCCTATACAGACGAAGGCGAAGAGTCACAGAGCTATTGAGTGGGGTCAATATATCTGAAATACAAAGGGAGACACTAGTCAGTGAAATTGCAAATAACGAACTTAAGCTGAAGGAATCTTATAGGAGACGAGTCATAGGAAGATCTAAAAGCCATAAAGGAAATTGAAAAAAACCCAAAATGCTTCTTCTCTTATGCCAGATCTAAGGGAAAAACAACATCCAGTATTGGGCCCCTGCTTAGGTGAGATGGGACACACACAGATGATAGCCAAGAAATAAGTGAGATACTAAAGTCCCAATATGACTCAGTGCTCAGCGATCCACTGCCCTCTCTAAGGGTCGACAACCCAAATGAATTCTTTATGAACGAAATCCAAAACTTGGTCATCCCAAAATTCTCAAATATTATTCTAACTCCACAAGATTTTGAAGAGGCAATTAATGACATGCCCATTCACTCTGCCCCAGGCCCAGACTCGTGGAACTCCGTGTTCATCAAGAATTGCAAGAAGTCCCTATCGCGTGCCTTCAGCATTTTAGGGAGAGAGAGCATGGATACAGGGGTCATCCCATACACACTAAAAACAACAGACATAGCCCCACTCCACAAAGGTAGCAGTAAAGCAATTGCAAAGAACTACAGACCAATAGCACTAACATCCCATATAAAAATCTTTGAGAGGGTTCTAAGAAGCAAGATAGCCAGCCACCTAGATACCCATCAGTTACACAACCCAGGGCAACACGGGTTTAGAGCAGGTCGCTCCTGCCTGTCCCAGCTACTGAACCACTATGACAAGGTCCTGAATGCTGTAGAGGATAAAACACAGATGTAGTATACACAGACTTTGCAAAAGCTTTTGACAATTGTGACCATGGTGTAATAGCACACAAAATGCGAGATAAAGGAATAACAGGAAAAGTTGGTAGATGAATCTACAACTTCCTGGCAAATAGAACACAAAGAGTAATAGTAAACAGAGTAAAGTCCCAAGCAGCCATGGTAAAAAGCTCTGTTCCACAAGGCACAGTACTCGCTCCCATTCTATTCTTCATCCTCATTTCTGACATAGAGATGTAAGCCATAGCTCCGTGTCTTCCTTTGTGGATGACTCCCGGATCACCATTGCTGTGACCTCCATTGAAGACACTGCGAGACTCCAAGCAGACATCAACCAAATCTTTGAATGGGCCAATCAAAACAATATGAAGTTCAACGAGGAGAAATTTCAACTACTCAGATATGGAAAACTTGAAGAAATTAAAATTGTGTCAGGGTATACCACAAATTCTAACCATACAATAGAGTGGAAAAGTAATGTGAAGGACCTAGGAGCGATAATGTCAGAGGATCCCGCCTTCAAAGGCCACAACAATGTATCTACCTCATCCGCTAGGAAAATGATAGGATGGATAATGAGAACCTTCAAAACTAGGGATACCAAGCCCATGATGATTCCCTTCAAATCGCTTGTGCTCTCTAGGTTGGAATACTGCTGTACACTAATGGCCCCCTTCAAAGCTGGCAATATTGCAGACCTGGAGAGTGTACAAAGAACTTTCACGGCTCACAAAAGTGCGATAAGGCACCCAAACTACTGGGAACAGTTGAAGGTCCTTGATCTATATTCCCTCGAATGCAGGCGAGAGAGATACATGATAATATACACTTGGAAGGTCCTGGAGGGATTGGTACCAAACCTGCACACAAAAATCACTCCATATGAAAGCAAAAGACTCAGCAGGAGATGCAACATTCCCCCGATGAAAAGCAGGGGTGCCACGAGTACACTGAGAGACAACACAATAAGTGTCTGGGGCCCAAGACTGTTCAGTTGCCTCCCAGCAGCATACATTAGGGGGATTACCAATAGACTCCTGGCTGTCTTCAAGAAGGCACTGGACAGGCACCTAAAGTCAGTACCTGACCAACCGGGCTGTGGTTCGTACGTCAGCTTGCGTGCGGTCAGCAGTAAGAGCCTGGTTGATCAGACCCTGATCCACCATGAGGCCTGGTCTCAGACCGGGCCGCGGGGGCGATGACCCCCCGAAACCCACTCCACGTTTACCCGAAATCCACTCTAGGTAAACATTGCACTCTGTTGCCTATGTTCCCCATCAGTAAAATGGGTACCTGGGTGATAATCGACTGGTGTGGGTCGCATCCTGGGACACTGTCCTAATTGGCCCGAAATGTTCAGCATAACAAAGGGCTTTCTATATAGTAGCATGTCATTGATGTTAGCTAGGCCTTTATAACATGTACTTGTAGTAAATAAAGATATTATTATTATTATTATTATTATTATTATTATTATTATTATTATTATTATTATTATTATTATTATTATTATTATGTATATAAGACACTAATATAAATTCTGTGAGAATTACTCTAATGTATATAATGTATATAAAGGTCAAGTACATTGCAGTGTACCTGCTACACCATTGCACTGTACCTGCTGCACCATTGCACTGTACCTGCTACACCATTGCACTGTACCTGCTGCACCATTGCACTACCTGCTACACCATTGCACTGTACCTGCTGCACCATTGCACTGTACCTGCTACACCATTGCATTATAATTGCTACACCATTGAAGTGTACCTGCTGCACCATTGCAGTGTACCTGCTACACCATTGTAATGTACCTGCTGCACCATTGCAGTGTACCTGCTGCACCAGTACAGTGTACTTGCTGCACCATTGCAGTGTACCTGCTGCACCATTGCAGTGTAAGTGCTACACCATTGCAATGTACCTGCTGCACCATTGCAGTGTACCTGCTACACCATTGCAATGTACCTGCTGCACCATTGCAGTGTACCTGCTACACCAATACAGTGTACCTGCTACACCAATGCAGTGTACCTGCTGCACCATTGCAGTGTACCTGCTACACCATTGCAATGTACCTGCTGCACCATTGCAGTGTACCTGCTACACCAATAAGTGTACCTGCTGCACCAGTGCAGTGTACCTGCTATGCCATTGTAGTGTACCTGCTACACCAATACAGTGTACCTGCTACACCAATGCAGTGTACCTGCTTCACCATTGCAGTGTACCTCCTACACCATACAGTGTACCTGCTACACCAATACAGTGTACCTGCTACACCAATACAGTGTACGTGCTACACCAATGCAGTGTACCTGCTTCACCATTGCAGTGTACCTCCTACGCCATACAGTGTACCTGCTACACCAATACAGTGTACCTGCTACACCAATACAGTGTACCTGCTACACCAATGCAGTGTACCTGTTGCACCATTGCAGTGTACCTGCTACACCAATGCAGTGTACCTGCTGCACCATTGCAGTGTACCTGTTACACCATTGCAATGTACCTGCTGCACCATTGCAGTGTACCTGCTACATCAGTAAGTGTACCTGCTACACCAATGCAGTGTACCTGCTGCACCATTGCAGTGTACCTGCTATGCCATTGCAATGTACCTGCTGCACCATTGCAGTGTACCTGCTACACCAATACAGTGTACCTGCTACACCAGTGCAGTGTACCTGCTACACCCATACAGTGCACCTGCTACACCAATACAGTGTACCTGCTACACCAATGCAGTGTACCTGCTTCACCATTGCAGTGTACCTGCTACACCAATACAGTGTACCTGCTACACCAATGCAGTGTACCTGCTACACCATTGCAGTGTACCTGGTACACCAATACAGTGTACCTGCTACACCAATGCAGTGTACCTGCACCAATACAGTGTACCTGCTACACCAATGCAGTGTACCTACTTCACCATTGTAGTGTACCTGCTACACCAATACAGTGCACCTGCTACACCAATACAGTGTACCTGCTACACCAATGCAGTGTACCTGCTTCACCATTGCAGTGCACCTGCTCCACCAATACAGTGTACCTGCTACACCAATACAGTGTACCTGCTTCACCATTGCAGTGTACCTGCTACACCAATACAGTGTACCTGCTACACCAATACAGTGTACCTGCTACACCAATACAGTGCACCTGCTACACCAATACAGTGTACCTGCTACACCAATGCAGTGTACCTGCTTCACCATTGCAGTGTACCTGCTCCACCAATACAGTGTACCTGCTACACCAATACAGTGTACCTGCTACACCATTGCAGTGTACCTGCTACACCATTGCAGTGTACCTGCTACACCACTGCATTGTACCTTCTACACCATTGCAGTGTACCTGCTGCACCATTGCAGTGTACCTGCTGCACCATTGCAGTATACTGCTACACCATTGCAGTGTACCTGCTACACCATTGCAGTGTACCTGCTGCACCATTGCAGTGTACCTGCTGCACCATTGCAGTATACCTGCTACACCATTGCAGTGTACCTGCTACACCATTGCAGTGTACCTGCTGCACCATTGCAGTGTACCTGCTGCACCATTGCAGTACACCTGCTACACCATTGCAGTGTACCTGCTGCACCATTGCAGTATACCTGCTACACCATTGCAGTATACCTGCTACACCATTGCAGTGTACCTGCTACACCATTGCAGTGCACCTGCTGCACCATTGCAGTGTACCTTCTACACCATTGCAGTGTACCTGCTGCACCATTGCAGTGTACCTGTTTATACACTTTGTTGTTATAGATCATTTTTATCTAATGTTCTATATACTATTTCATTGGGTAATTTTACCTTGCTTTGTTTATATTTGCATAACTGATTTTTTACTGTATTTTGTGTTATGAGTTTCCTTATCAAAGACTTTTATAGTCCAACGTTTTTAGCCATTTTTTGGGCGGATTTTCAGTTTGCTTAAAATCACTCACTACAGTCTTGCAAGACACACTACAATCTTACAAGACACACTACAGTCTTACAAGACACACTACAGTCTTACAAGACACACTACAGTCTTACA
>NC_069424.1:44946248-45114211 GCF_026875155.1 Cherax quadricarinatus
TGCTATGGGTGCAATTTTCTGCGATGGTGGTGCCAAATGTCTGCTGATGGTGGTGCCAATGTTCTGCTGATGGTGTGCCATGTTTGCTGATGTGTGCCAATGTTCTGCTAAATGGTGTGCCAATTTTGCGATGGTGGGCCAATGTTCTTGTAGGTGGTGCCAATGTTCTGCTGATGGTGGCCAATGTTCTGCTGATGGTGTTTGGCAGGGTCCAATGTTCTGTTTTGGGTGCCAATGTTGTGCTGAGGTGTGCAACTTGACAGCCTTTGAAGTTCTCCTTAGTGTATTATTATATTACTATTACAGTGGACCCCGGTTTACGATATTATTTCAATTCAAATTCAAATTTATTCTCTATAGGATTACAATGCTGAGTTTACAGAATTTGGTTATGTGTGGTTTACATGTAGTAAATAACAATTACAGATTTGTACCAAGAACACCTAGCTTTGGCTAGGATTACAGAGTGTACCACTAGAAACCTAGCATGGCTAGGCTTACAGAGTGTACCACTAGAACACTAGCAGGGCCCTAGCATTTGGGCAGACTTAGTTTAATAAATTTTTAAAATATACAAATTATAGGTAAGTTGGTATTTGGCTAAGTGACTAAATACTAGTCTTGAGTTTAGCAATGTAAATGTTTTGTTTTGGCACAGTACATAGTTTCAGTATTGGAATACATGGGATTTCATTATTTAAGATTGAGATTAATATTTCATTTTATGGTCAAATGTGAGTGAGTGTAAGTGTGAACCACCAGGTGGAAATTCGTGTTAGTTATTGACAGGGTGTATCGGGGAGTAAGATGTTTTCTAAGGGTAGTTTTGAAGGTGAAAAATGTATTGCATTCTAGAGTTCTCAGGCAGGGTGTTCGATTTAGGGCCTTTGACATACATAATTTTGTAAAGGTTTGTGGGACACGGGGAATGTCGTAGAGATGTTGGGTGTCTGGTGTATGCCTGTGGGTTCTGTCAAATATCAAGAAAGCGTTTTAGGTCAAGGTTAATACGGAATTTAGGTCCTGTAGATGTAGAGCACAGTAGTAGTTGGTTTGTACTAACAGGGAGTAGTTTGAGATCTAGAAGAGTGGGGGGGGGGGTGTTGCAGGGATGGATTTAGTGTTTATTCTTACTGTGGCTTTTGGGTTGGTTTATTGTCTTTAGGTGTGTTGCTGCAGTTGACCCCCAAACACAAATAGCATAGGTGAGGTATGGATAAATAAGTGAGTTGGTATAGTGTGAGAAGGGCATTTTGCGCACGTAGTATCGTATCTTGGAGAGGATCCCAACCGTTTTGGATACTTTTTTGGTTGTGTTGGATATGGGTGCTGAAATTCAGGTTGTTGTCAAGGTATAGGCCTAGGAATTTGCCCTCATTATGTCTGGTAATTAAGTTGTTGTCGATCTTAATGTTAATCTGCGCATCTCCTGCTCTGCTACCAAACATAATATGTAGGTTTTGTCAGTGTTAAGCGTAAGTTTATTGGCTGTCATCCAAGTCGATATTTTGATCAGCTCCTCATTAACAATGGTGTTGGAGGGTGGCAAGATTAGGGTGAGAGATGACATAAGTCGTGTCGTCAGCAAAGAGAAGGGGTTTTTCAGGTGTTGGGAAAACGTTTGGAAGATCATTGATGTATATGAGGAAGAGCAGGGGCCCAAAAGACACTTCCCTGCGGAACTCCAGTATCAAGTGGCCGTGTTGTTGATGTTGTGTCTTTAATGGTGACATATTGATACCTATTAGTAAGGAAAGATTTGAAATAAGCAAGCGCATGGCCTCTTATACCATAATGGTCAAGTTTGTGGAGTAGGATCCGTGGTCACTGTGTCAAAAGTTTTTCTTAGGTCAAAAAAAATTCCTAGTGGTATTCCATATTTTCCAATGCTGTGTAAAGCAATCTAGCTTTTTTATGATTGCATTCATTAGTACTTTTATTTTTCCTGAATCCAAATTGACAGGGTTGAGTATGTTTTGTGCCGTTATAAATGAAAAATAGTCTCCTTGCACGAGTTTCTCAAAGATTTTGGATAGCAATGGTAAGTTTGATATTGGCCTATAGTTTTTTTAAATCTGTAGGGTCACCACCTTTATGTATTGGTGTAACCCTTGCCGTCTTGGGTATTTTTCGGGAAGGTGCTAGTTTTCTAGTGACATTAAAAAAGTAATAAAAAGCATGCGAAAGGACATGGGCCGTTCGCTTGTACATAATGGTGGACATGAGACAGATTCCCTGAGTTATTTTAAGTGACTTTATAATCCGGTGACTTCCGTGGGCTCAGTTGGTGCAAGATAAAAGGGAAATTTTTGGGGAAAATTTCCCCCATCTAGGTAGTCCCCGGCATGGGCTTTGGGTATGTGGGATTTTATTGGCGAGATTAGATCCTATGGTTTGAGAAGAAGTCTTTTAAATCTTGTTATGTGTGGGTGGGATGTAGTGGTATTTCATTAGGTTTGGTTAGGACAATATTCTTGGTTTTCTTAGTTTGTGGGTCCCTAAATCTGAGAGAGTGTTTCCAGGTCTTTTTAAATATCTCCTCTAGTGTCTGTGAATCTACTGGAGTAGTATAGTTGTTTGGCTTTCTTTATTACTTTGGTGAAACTGATGAATAGTGTTTAAAAATCTTTGTGATTAAGCCTTGTCTGTATTGCTTTTCATAGGGGGTTTCTTATCAATGGATTTCAGAATGGTGCTGGTTAGCCAGGGGCAACCAAGCCGTTTGTTTGTGATCTGTTTCGTTTTTATAGGACAATGTTTGTTTATAAGTCAAAGTAATTTGTTAAGAAAAATGTCTGTCCAGTCATCAATACCATTGGCCTTGGAGAATTCTGTAGGCCAGTCAACAGTCTCTAGGTCACTGTGAACTTCCTTATTGGGGCCTCGTCATGGAGTCTAAATGAGACTTTGTTGTATTCAAGTGGTGGTTTACTTATGTTTGTCAGGAGGAAGGCAGGGTAGTGGTCTTTTAGTGCTATCTGTGATTATCCCTGTTTTAAAGGGGGGGGCTAGTATATTGGTCCATATGTGGTCTATTATGGTTGCACTTGTCTCAGTGAGCCTGGTTGGTTTAGTTATTTTTTTGGTATGAGAAGTGTGTTGTTCTATTGTTGATGAAATCAGTTACAGCCCTGATCATCTGGCAGGCCAAGGTTGATGTTGAAGTTTTCCAGCTAAGAGAAGGTGGTGCTTATTCATTTGTCTGTTTGTTATTAGTGCCTTAATTTCTCACTGAAATTTGGGATGTTTGTGTGGGTATCCGGTAAATGGCACCGTTTGTTATAGGTGTCTTAAGGTTTTTTACAGTAAAATTAGCAAAAATGTATTCCCCATATTCATCACTAAAGCAAGTGGTGCAATACAAGATAATTGGTTAGAGTAATAGATTGCAATACCACCCCCAACTTGGTAATGGTCTGCAGTTGTGAATTGCGTGTATCCTGGTAGAGGGTAATATCTATTTTGTCCTGCTTAAGCCAGGTCTCTGTAAGAATAATGCAAAGGGGAAAGGTGTCTTTAGTGACTCAAGGAGTGCCAGGGGGTCATCATAATTTGCTTTTAAGGGCCTGATGTTGTAATTAAGTAACTGATAGACTTTTTTGCATTGTTGAGGATAGTGCTGCTTGTGATGCTGTGTAATAAAGGCAGTTACTTTCCAATAGGTTTTGATTGGGTGTCAGATTATGGAAAGGGGTTTTGATCAGGGGCAACGTGATCAATCATCTTTTTAGGTTTAAATTATGGTTATTTTTTATCCTGAGTTGTGTGTTGAGGGTTTTGTACTGTATCTTTTTAGTGGTGGGAAGTTTGGACAAGTATATAGCTGAGTATTTTGGTCCCTATAGAGTATAGTCACTAATACATATAATGAAGTTGATGTTGTCTATGTGTTGTGCTGGAATGAACTAAAGTACAACTAGGTATAAACTAATAATATAAAAATACAAATTAAAAATAGCACAAGACTCTCACCTGTAATTGCACTAAGGTCTAATATAATGACTTTTGTGGAGTCTATGTTTTGAGCTAGAATGAGCTATAGTACAACTAGGTTTAATCTAATAATATAAAAATACAAATTAAAAATAGCACCAGTCTCTCACTAGTAATTACACTATGGTTTAATATAATGAATTTGGTATTGACTATGTATTGAGCTAGAATGAGCTATAGTACAACTGAGTTTAATCTAATAATATAAAAAAGGCACAAGACTCTCAATTATAATTGCACTAAGGTCTTATATAAGTTGTTTACAAGAACTAGAGTATAACTAGATTTTGATTGACAAGATAAAATACACAAGTTAAGGTAGCAAAAGAATAATAATAAAAAAAAAAAATAATAATAAAAATAAAAATGGCAATGACTTTGTTATAATATGCTAGTAAGATGGTAGACAGGATAATATAAAAGTTGTAGTTGAAAATACTAGTTTAAAAAAGTATAGAATAAAAATGGGCAATAAAAGAAGTTTACAATAAGTTTGGTCAATATAGTTTAAAGTAAAATTGGGCAATAATAGGGATTTTAGAATAAAATTGGGCAATTGAGTATTTCTTAAAGTGAGGTAGAATTATTGAGGACAAGTTATGGTTAGTGTATAATAAAATAAGATAGAACAGTGATGCGGTAAGTTGTAAAAAAGGAGATAGATTCTGTAGATATTAACCCTTTGACTGTTTTCGACGTATAAATACGTCTTACGAGCCAATGTTTCTGACGTATATATACTCAATAATTCTAGCGGCTTCAAATCAAGTGGGAGAAAGCTGGTAGGCCCACATGTGAGAGAATGGGTCTGTGTGGTCAGTGTGCACCACATAAAAAAAATCCTGCAGCACACATTGCGTAATGAGAAAAAAAAAACTCTGATCGTTTTTTTGGAATAAAACGCCGACTTTGAGGTGTATTTTCGTATAGTATTTATCGTTGTATTCGCGTTTTCATGGTCTTAGGTGAAAAAAATGGAAAACATATTACAGAAATAGAGATGATTTTCATTTCTTTTACGATGAAAACGACCTTGAAAATGAGCTCAAAGTAGCGGAATGTTCGATTTTTACCAATGTTCAAGAGTACATAAATCACACAACACGTCCAATACACGTCAACTGGGGAGTCTAATATTCTTTCAAATAGTGCACTGATATTATTTATACCATTTTTAAAAAATAATGCAGTCGTCTGCATAACAGTAAATTTGTATTTTTTGTAAAGAATAAAAAATCAAAATAGAAAGCAATAATAATATAAAGGGGCCTAGAGATGTGACTAATGAACAGAGCATATGTTATTTTAGTGCCACGATGTCTACCTTGTTTATTCTGGACCCTATTTTGAAATTGGCATCTTTTTTATTTTGTGTGAAATTGGCCAAATTGCCAATTTCTGACCACCATATTGGGTAGTCCAAATTAGTAAATGGGGGGTTTCTTGTACTCAGCTGATAGATAAAATGGAGTTCTAAAGAAATAGCTATGAGTTTGGTCAACTGGAACAATGGAATTGGCTGAAAATTGGCCCCAAAGTCGGCGAAATCGCCGATACGCATATGTCGCCGAGACCGCTAACTTCGCGGGAGCATAATTCCACGAGTTTTCGACCAAATTTCGAACTTTTGGTGTCATTACCATCGGGAAAAGATTTTCTATCATTTCATAAGAAAAAATAATTTTTTTTTTTTTTTCAAAAATTGAGCGACAAGAATGACAGTTTCAGAGAGGGGCCTGAAACAGTCAAAGGGTTAAACACTATTAAGGGCTATGAGGTAGAATGGTCGTTGAATACAACAATGACAATCAAAAGTAGTTGGGGTACTAGAATTTTAGGGGCGCACAAATTTATGTTCAGGGGCCAGTACTGACCGAATTTGTTCCCATAAGGAATATTGTGAATTAGATTAGTCCATTTCAGACCCCCAAACATACACATACAAACCCCCTTACATAATTGGTTGCATTGGAGCTGATCGTAAACCGGAGGGGGGGTTTCCCCTGCATATTGTGTTGAGGAGGGAGGGAGGGAGGGAGGGAGGGAGGGAGGGAGGGGGGGAGGGGTGGGAGGGTGGGAGGGGGGGGAGGGAGGGAGGGGGGGGAGGGGGGGATGGGGAGGGGGGGAGGAGGGAGGGGGGAGGGGGGAGGGAGGGGGGGGGAGGGGGGGAGGAGGGAGGGAGGGGGAGGGAGGGAGGGGGGGAGGGAGGGAGGGGGGGAGGGAGGGAGGGAGGGAGGGAGGGAGGGAGGGAGGGAGGGGAGGGAGGGGAGGGGGGGGAGGGGAGGGGAGGGAGGGGGGGAGGAGGGGGGGGGGCCCTTGATCTAGGGAATTTGATCGTGCTCCAGTCCCTAAAATAATAATAATAATAATAAATAATAATAATAATCCTAGGTAGTAGGTTGGTAGGCAGCAACCACCCAGGGAAGTACTACCGTCCTGCCAAGGGAGTGTAAAATGAAAGCCCGTAATTGTTTTACATGATGGTAGGATTGCCCGGTGTCTTTTGTCTGTCTCATAAACATGCAATATTTCAGATATGTCTTGCTATTTACTTACACTTAGGTCACACTACACATACATGTGCAAGCATATACATATATACACACCCCTAGGGTTTTCTTCTATTTTCTTTCTAGTTCTTGTTCTTGTTTATTCCTCTTATCTCCATGGAGAAGTGGAACAGAATTCCTCCTCCGTAAGTCATTGTTTGAAGAGGCGACTAAAATTCCCAGGAGCAAGGGGTAGAAAACCTTTCTCCTGTTAATTTACTAAATGAAAAAGGAGAAACTTTCTTTTTTTCCTTCTGGGCCCCCCCCCGCCTCTTTGGGTTAGGCCAGTGTGAAAAAGGGGAAAAAGAATAAAATAATAAAAAAAAAATATTAAAAAAAACAAAAAATAATAATAATAAAAAAATAAAAAATTTAAAAAAAAAAGAAATAAAAAATTTTTAAAAAATTTAATAATATAAAAAATTTTTTAATTTAAAAAAATATAAAAAATTTTATATTTTAAATATATTTATATTTAAACAAAAAATATTTTTTTTTTTTTTTTAAAATTTGGGTAGTGGGGTTGGTGAAAACCAACCACCCAGGGGGTACAAAACCTCCTGTGGTATAGGTTGGAAAGACAGAAACCCAACCCAGGGAGGTATTTAACCGTCCTGTGGTAGTGGGTTTGGGTTTAAAACAGAAAACCCCCCGGGGAGGTACTACCGTCCTGGGGTAGTGGGTTTGGGGAGACAAAACCCAAACCCGGGGGAGGTACTACCGCCTGGGGTTTATTTATTTTTGGTAGAAAACAACCACCCGGGGAGGTACAAACCGCCCTGGGGTTTAGTGGGTTTGGTAGACGGGCAACCACCCAGGGGGAGGTATACCCCTGTGGTAGGGGGTTTGGGTAGCACCAACCCCCCCGGGGAAAGGACTCCCGCCCTTTGGGGTAGGTTTGGTTGGTAGAAAACAACCACCCAGGGAGGAACTACCGTCCTGTGGTATGGGTTTTGGTAGCAGAAAACCACCCGGGGAGGTACTACCGCCCCTGGGGTATAGGTTGGAAAGACAGCAACCACCCGGGAAAGGATACCTCCTTTTGGTAGTGGGGTTGGGTTTGACAGAAACCACCCCGGGAGGAACTACCGTCCTGTGGTAGTGGGTTTGGAAACAGCAACCACCCAGGGAGGTACTACAGCCCTGGGGGAAATTTAGGTTGGAAAGACAGCAACCCCCCCAGGGGGGGAACTACCTCCTGTGGTAGTGGGTTGGTAGACGCAATCCACCCAGGAGGCTACCTTTCCTGTGGTAAGGTTGGAAAGAAAAACAACCCCCCAGGGGGGTACTACCCCTGTGGTAGTAGGTTGGAAAAACAGAAAACCACCCAGGGAGGCTCCCGTCCTGGGTAGAAAGGTTGGTAGACAGAAACCACCCAGGGGGGATCCCGTCCTGTGGTAGTGGTTTGGGTAGACAAAACCCCCCGGGGGGGTATTTCCTTCCTGGGGGTTTAGAAAGGTTTGGTAGACAGAAACCACCCGGGGAGGTATACCGTCCTGTGGTAGTAGGTTGGTAGACAGCAAACCCCCAGGAGGTACTACCGCCTGTGGTAGTGGGTTTGGAAAGACAGAAAACCCCCCAGGGGGGTACTACCTCCTGGGTAGTGGGTTGGTAACAGCAACCCCCCCGGGGGGGTTTATTTCCGCCCCTGTGGTAGAAAGGTTTTGGTAGACAGAAACCCCCCAGGGATTTTCTACCGTCCTGTGGTAGTAGGTTGGTAGACAGAAACCACCCGGGGAGGTACTACCTCCTTGGTAGTAGGGTTGGTAGACACAACCACCCAGGGAGGTATACCTCCTGTGGAAGTGGGTTTGGTAGACAGAAAACCACCCAGGGGGGTACTACCGCCCTTTTGGTAGTAGGTTGGTAGACACCCAACCCCCCAAAGGGAGGAAACCTACCGCCTTGGTAGGGGGTTGGGTAGACAAAACCACCCGGGAGGTACTCCCCTCCTGTGGTAGGGGGTTGGTAGCAGAACCACCCAGGGAGGTCTACCTCCGGGTGGTAGTAGGTTGGTAGACGAAACCCACCCGGGGGGGTACTACCGCCCTGTGGTAGTGGGTTTTGGGAAAGCAGCAACCACCCGGGGGAGGAAACTACCGCCCTTTGGGGTTAGTGGGTTGGTAGACGCAACCACCCAGGGGGGGTTTTTTACCCCTTGGTAGTGGGTTTGGGGTAGACGGGCAACCCCCCCGGGGAGGAAATACCGCCCTGTGGTGGGTGGGTTTGGTAACAGAAACCACCCGGGGAGGTACTCCCGGGCCCGGGGTATTTGGGTTTGGTGGGCAGCAACCCCCCAGGGAGGTACTACCCCCTGGGGGTTTAGTAGGTTGGTAGACGCAACACCCGGGGAGGTATACCTCCTGGTAGTGGTTTGGGTCCCACGAAACCACCCAGGGGGGTTTACTACCTTTCCTGGGGTAGGGGGTTGGTAGAAAAAGCAAACCCCCCAGGGAGGTACTACCGTTTTTGGGGTTTAGTAGGTTGGAGACAGAAACCCCCCCCGGGGGAGGTAAAAACCTCCTTTGGTAGTAGGTTGGAAAGACAGAAACCCCCCCGGGAGGAAACTACCGTCCTGGGGTAGTGGGGTTGGTAAAAACAGCAACCACCCAGGGAGGTCCCTACCCCCCCTGGGGTAGTAGGTGGAGACGGGCAACCAAACCCAGGGGGGGTAAAACCGTCCTTTTTGGTTTTAAAAAAAAAAAAAAGGTTGGAAACAGAAACCACCCGGGGGAGGTACTACCGTCCTGGGGTAGTGGGTTTTGGAGACAGAAACCACCCAGGGAGGTATACCTTTCCTTTTGGTAGTGGGTTTGGGGAAGACAGAAACCACCCGGGGAGGTACTACCGCCCTTTGGGGGTAGTAGGTTGGAGACAGCAACCCACCCAGGGGGTTACTCCCGTCCTGTGGTAGTAGGTTGGGGGGGGGGCCCCAGAACCCCCCGGGGGGAGGACTACCTTTGTGGTGTGGGTTGGGTAGAAACAACCCCCGGGGAAGGTACTACCGTCCCTGGGTAGTAGGTTGGTAGACGGGAAACCCAAAACCAGGGAGGTACTACCCCCCGGGGGGTAGTGGGTTTGGGTTAGACAGCAACCCCCAAAGGGGGTACTACCTCCTGTGGTATTTAAGGGTTGGGGTTGAAAAAAAAACCCCCGGGAGGTATTTACCGCCCCTGTGGTAGTGGGTTGGTGACAGCAACCCCCCGGGGAGGTACTACCCCCTGTGGTATGGGTTGGTAAAAACAACCCCCAAAGGGAGGTACTACCGTCCTGTGGTAGTAGTTGGTAGACAGCAACCCCCAAAGGGGGGTACTACCGCCTGTGGTAGTAGGTTGGTAGACAGCAACCCCCCAAGGGGGGTTACAACCGCCCTTGTGGTAGTGGGTTGGTAGACAAAAAACCACCCGGGGGAGGTACTACCGCCCTTTGGGGTGTAGGTTGGTAGACAGCAACCCCCCAAAGGGGGGTTTACTACCTCCTGTGGTATTTGGGGTTGGTAGACAAAAAACCCCCCAAGGGGGTACTACCGTCCTTTGGTAGTGGGTTTGGTAACAGAAACCCACCCAGGGGGGTTTACTACCGCCCCTGTGGTTAGGTTGGTAGACAGCAACCACCCAAAGGAGGTACTACCTCCTGTGGTAGTGGGTTTGGTAGACAAAAACCCCCAGGGGGGTTTAACACCGTCCTGGGGTAGTGGGTTGGTAGACAGCAACCCCCAGGGAGGTACACCGTCCTGTGGTAGTGGGTTTGGGTAGACGAAAACCACCCAGGGAGGTATACCGCCTGTGGTAGTAGGTTGGTAAAAACAACCCCCGGGGAGGTACAACCGTCCTGTGGTAGTGGGTTTTGGTAGCAGCAACCCCCCAGGGAGGAAAAAAAACCGTCCGGTGGAAAGGGGTTTGGGGTTAAAAAAAACAGCAACCACCCGGGGGAGGTCTACCTCCTGTGGTAGTAGGTTGGTAGAAAACCAACCCCCCCAGGGGGGAACAAACCGTCCCCTGTGGTAGTGGTTGGTAGAAAAGCAACCACCCAGGGGGGGTACTCCCGTTGTGGTTTGGGTTTGGTGGGACAGCAACCACCCGGGAGGTCCCTACCTCCGGGGTATTAGGTTGGTAGACAGAAAACCACCCGGGGGGAAACTACCTCCTTGGTAGTAGGTTGGTGACAGAAACCCCACCCAGGGAGGTACTACCGTCCTGGGGTATAGGTTGGGACAGAACCCACCCGGGGAGGAAACTACCGCCCTTGGGGATTTGGTTGGTAACAGCAACCACCCAGGGGGTACTACCTTTCCTTGGTATGGTTTTGGGTTTTAACGCAACCCCCCGGGGAGGTATTTCCGTCCTGTGGTAGTAGGTTGGTAACGAAAAACCAAACCCAGGGAGGTACTACCGTCCCTTGGGAGTAGGTTGGTAGACAAAAAACCACCCGGGGAAGGTACTACCTTTCCTGTGGTAGTGGGTTTGGGGTTAACAGCAACCCCCCAGGGGGTAATCCCGTTGGGGTTTGAAAGGTTGGGGAGAAGCAACCCCCCCAGGGTGGTACTCCCCGTCCGGGGTTTAGTAGGTTGGTAACAGCAACCCCCCAAAGGGAGGAAACTACCTCCTGGGGTAGTAGGTTGGTAGAAAAACCCCCCGGGGAGGTATTTACCGTCCTGGGGTTTGTGGGTTTGGTAGACAGCAACCCCCCCAGGGAGGAAACTCCCCGTCCTGTGGTATTGGTTGGTAGACAGCAACCCCCGGGGGGGGGGAGGTATACCTCCTGGGGTAGTAGGTTGGTAGAACAACCCCCAGGGGGGGTACTACCGTCCGGGGGGGGGGGGGGGGGGAAAAAAAGGGGGGGGGGGGGGGGGGGGGGGGGGGGGGGGGGGGGGGGGGGGGGGGGGGGGGGGGGGGGGGGGGGGTTTTTTGTGGTAGTGGGTTTGGGGTAGACACCCAACCCCACCCAGGGAGGAAATACCGTCCTGGGTATGGGTTTGGGTTTGGCAAAACCACCCAGGGTTACTACCGTCCTGTGGTAGTTTTTTTGGAAAGACAGAAACCCAACCCGGGAGGGAACTCCCGTCCTGGGGTTTGTGGGTTTTGGTAGACGGGAACCACCCAGGGAGGACTACCATCCTGGGGTGTGGGTTGGTAAACAGCAACCCCCAGGGGGGTTTACTACCGTCCTTTTGGGTAGTGGGTTTGGTTTAGAAGAAACCCCCCAAGGAGGTACTACCATCCTGGGGTTTGTAGGTTGGTAAACAACAACCACCCGGGAGGTACTCCCTTTCCTTTGTGGTATTTAGGTTGGTGGGCCCAGAAACCCCCCCCGGGGAGGTACTACCGCCTGGGGGTAGAAAGGTTGGTGGGACAGCAACCGCCCAGGGATTTTACTACCCCCCCCTGTGGTAGTGGGTTTGGGTTGGGACAGAAACCCCGCCCGGGGAGGTCCCAAATTTCCTGTGGTAGTGGGTTTGGTAGCAGAAACCCACCCAGGGGGTACTCCCGGGTCCTGGGGTTTGTAGGTTGGTAGACAAACCCCCCGGGGAGGTACTACCGTCCTTGGTATTTAGGTTGGTAGCCCGAAACCCACCCGGGGAAAGGAAATTTTCCCTCCTGTGGTAGTTTTTTGGGGTGGGCAGAAACACCCGGGGAGGATTTCCGTCCTGGGGTTAGTAGGTTGGTAACAGCAACCACCCAGGGAGGAACTACCGTCCTGTGGTAGTGGGTTTGGGTTTAGACAGAAAACCACCCAGGGGGGTTACTCCCTTTCCTGTGGTAGTAGGTTGGTAAAACAGCAACCCCCCCGGGGATTTTAACACCGCCCTGTGGTAAGTGGGTTTTAGAAAAGCAACCACCCGGGGAGGAATCCCGTTTTTTGGGTTTGTAGGTTGGTAGACGCAAACCACCCAGGGGGCACAAACCGTCCTGGGGGTTAGTGGGTTGGTAACAGAAACCACCCGGGGAGGAAACTCCCGGTCCGGTGGTAGTAGGTTTGGTAACAGAAACCCAACCCAGGGAGGACTACCGTCCTTTTGGTAGTGGGTTTGGGTAGACAGCAACCACCCGGGGAGGTACTCCCGTCCTGTGGTAGTGGGTTTGGGTAGACAGCAACCACCCGGGGAGGTCTCCCGGCCTGGGGTTTAGTAGGTTGGTAGACAGCAACCCCCCCATTGGGGTTTCTACTGTCCTGGGGAAAATTTAGGTTGGTAGCCCAAAACCCACCCAGGGGGGTACAAACCGCCCCTGTGGTAGTGGTTGGTAAAACAGAAAACCCCACCCAGGGGAGGAAACCCCCTTTCCTGTGGTAGTGGGTTTGGTAGACAGCAACCACCCACGGAGGGAAATTACCGCCCTGTGGAAAGTAGGTTGGTAGACAGCAACCACCCAAGGAGGTACTCCGCCCCCGGGGGTTAGTAGGTTGGTAGACAACAACCCCCCAGGGGGGTTCTCCCGTCCTGTGGTAGTGGGTTGGTAGACAGCAACCACCCAGGGGGGGTACTACCGTTTTGGGGTATTTGGGTTTGGGTAGCAGAAACCCACCCGGGGAGGTACAAACCGCCCTGGGTAGTGGGGTTTGTAGACAGCAACCGCCCAGGGAGGTATTTACCGCCTGGGGTAGTAGGTTGGTAGACAGCAACCCCCCCAGGGGGGGGTACAAACTGTCCTGTGGTAGTAGGTTGGTAGACAGCAACCACCCGGGGAAAGGTATTTATTTGTCCTGTGGGTAGTGGTTGGTAGCACCCAACCACCCGGGGAGGTATACCGTCCTGTGGTAGTAGGTTGGTAGAGCAAACCACCCGGGAAAGGTTTACAACCGTCCTGTGGTAGTGGGTTGGTAGACAGCAACCACCCAGGGGGGTATTTACCGGTCCTTTTGGTGTATTTTGGTTAGACGGGCAACCCCCGGGGAGGTACAAACGTCCTGTGGTAGTAGGTTGGAAAGACAGAAATCCACCCAGGGAGGTACTACCGTCCTGTGGTAGTGGGTTGGTAGACAGCAACCACCCGGGGAGGTACTCCATCCTGTGGTATGGGTTTGGTAGCCCGGCCAACCACCCGGGGAGGTACTACCGTCCTGTGGTAGTAGGTTGGTAGACAGCAACCACCCGGGGAGGTACTACTGTCCTGGGGGTATTAGGTTGGTAACAGCAACCACCCAGGGAGGAAATACCGCCCTTGGTAGTGGGTTTGGGGTAAAACAGCAACCACCCAGGGGGTACTCCCGCCCTGTGGAAAGTATTTTGGGTAGCCCAGAAAACCACCCAGGGAGGTATTTCCCACCCTGGGGTAGTTTGGTAGACGGCAACCACCCGGGGAAGGTACTACCGTCCTGGGGTTTAGTAGGTTGGTAGACAAAAACCACCCGGGGAGGTACAACCTTTCCTGGGGTTAAAAAGGTTCCCTTTAGTCTGAATAACAGTAAATCTTCTTTTTTTTGTGTGAAAAAAAATTAAAAATGAAAATCAAGATAATAAAAAGGGGGGGGGACTAGAAACGGGGACTAATGAACAAAGAAAATGTTTTTTTTAATGTAAGAATGTTGCATTTTTTTCGGGGCCCTTTTTTTTAAAATTGGGCCCCCTTTCTTGAATTTTGGGGAAATTTGGGCCCAAAAATTAGTAATTTTGACCCACTTATTGTGTAGTTGAAATAGGAAAATTTTGGGCATTTCTTGTATTCCCCTCGACAGAAAAAAAAAAACGTTCTAATAAAATGCTAGGGTTTTTTGGCCAAAACTGGAAAAAAAGGGAATTGGCCTAAAAAAAGGGGCTAAAATTGGACAAAATCGCCAATGCTTTAAATATTGCCTAGATTGCTAACTTCGAAGGCAAAATTCCAAAAATTTTTCCATAAAATTTTTCATAATTTTACTTTCATTACCTCCTGAAAAAGATTCTCTACCATTTCATAAGAAAAAAATATAAAAACTTTCTAAGAAAATTCTTGGACAGTGTGAACAAGTTTCAGATCAAGTATGGACAGTGGAAGGGTTAAGGATAAAGCTAGATACATGGGGATGAAAAATGATAGACAAGGACAGGAACAATACAGGTTGAAAGAACCGTTCAGCATAATAAATTATTGTTAGGATGAAGTGATTTTTAACAGTACCTTTGAAGTGGTTGACAGATACAGATAGACTTTGGAATTTTCAGGTGGAGAGCTTCAGATTTTAGGTCCTTTTATGCACTTGGAGGTTTTTGCAAAGATTAAGCAAGATGCATGGTATATCAGATTTTTGTGTTTAGTATTATGCATACGAGTTCTGTTGCAACTATCAAGAAAGTGTTTCGAGGCAGGATTGATATTAGAATTTACTGTCCTGTATTAGTAGTATGTACAGTAGTAAGAGTGAATATTTTGTATATTTAGTAAGTTTAGGTCTTTGAAGAGTGGAGGTGTTGTGTGGCAGCAGACCGAGTGATCATTCATCATGCCATTTTTTATTGTGTTACTTACGACGGGTTCTCTGCCCAGTATGCATGCCTAAATAATGTATACTAGAGCTGATTTTCTCTATTCTGTTTATTACAATATAGAGTATACTACTGTATAAACATTTAAAAATATACCAGAAATGTTATAAATGGTGCAACGGTGACATTAAAACAATATCAAAGATAGCTGACACAAACCCACTACCATTAAAGTATGCTCCTCACTTAGAGACAAATTCGTTTACCGAAGTGGTCTTAGGAATGGAACTCCGTCGTTAAGTGACGAGAGGCTGTATTATTGGCTTAAAGTGATTTGCTATTGTGGATCCCCAGGCACAAATAACATAGGTGAGGTAGGGGTAGGTTAGAGACTGGTATAATGTAAGTAGTGCTGTTTGAAGAACATTGTAATATATCTTGGAAATGATGCCAATTAATTTGGATACAAGTGTTCCTCAACTTACGATGGTGTCCCAGTGAACACTTTGATATACCAAGCACCAGACAAGCCTGGCCATGGGCCAGGCTTGTCTGGTGCTTGCCCGATCAACCAGGCTGTTGCTGCTGGAGGCCTGCTGCCCCACATATCCATCACAGCCTGGTTTATCTGGCACCTGGTGAAGAGACTTGTCCAGTTTCCTCCTGAAGGCTTCTACACTTCTTCCAGCTGTGTTTCTGATATCTTCTGGTATGTTGACTGGTCTGGGACCCCAGATTATCTCCACCACACCCCTGCTCCTCACTGGGTTTATTTTGCACTTCCTCCCATATCTCTCACTCCAGTATGTTGTTATGGCAGTGTGCAGATTTGGGACCAGGCTCTCGAGTACTTTCCAGGTATATATTATCATGTATCTCTCCTCTGCTCTAATGAGTACATGTTCAAGACTTGAAGACGTTCCCAGTAATTTAGGTGCTTTATTGGCTCAATGTGAGCTATAAACAATCTCTGTATTTGTTCCAGCTCTGATATTTCTCCTGCTTTGAATGGGACCGTCAGTACTGAGCAATATTCTAAATGAGGGAGCACTAGCGATTTGAAGGGTGTCACCATCAGCATTATTTCCCTTATTTTGAAAGTTCTCAATACCCACCCTGCCATCTTCCTGGCTGTCATGATCTTTGTCTTATTTTGATCTTTAAAAGAAATGTCAGCTGATATAATTATTCCCAGGTCTTTTACGTGTTCTTTTTGTTCTATTTGGTGACCCTCTTGAGTTCTGTATATAGTGTTCCTTTTGAGTTCTTCATTCTTTCCATACTTAAGCAGCTGGAACTTATTACCACTGAATGTCATATTGTTCTCCACTGCCCACTAGAAAACTTTGCTTATGTCTTCCTGTAATTTTTCAGTGTCCTCTACCGTAGTGCCTTTCATGCTTAGTTTAGTGTCATCTGCAAATGATGATACAAAAGTGTGACAGGTGTTTTTATCTCTGCTATGAGGATGAGAAACAGCAGAGGTGCCAGGAAAGTGCCTTGGGGCACTGAGCTTTTTACCTCGCTGATGCTGGATCTTGATCTTTTACTACTACTTTTTGTGTTCTGTGTGTTAGGAACCTGAAAATCCATCTGCCTACCTTCCCCATAATGCCCATGGCCCTAATTTTGTGTGTTTCCATTCCAGGATCTCATTTGTCAATGCCTTTGTAAAATCTGTGTAGATCACATCTGCATTTTGGTCATCTTAAAACACCAACCCCATCATAAGTCAAAAATATCACAAGTCAAATATGAATATACTATATGATATGATAAATAAATTTTGTCAGCTCTATAAGTGCTGCAGGGTAAAACATACTAGATACATATTACAAAATACTTAAATCATTCCAATACAAATATTAACCACCAATAATTCTGCATCCACCTCAGCCCAGCTAACCCATATCAACCCCCTCCATCTTTTCTCAAATTTGGAGGTGTACAGAACATAACCTTAAATAACAAAAAGGCACAATACCGTGACTGGAACGATACACAAATAACCCGCACATAAAAGACAGAAGCTTACGACGACGTTTCGGTCCGACTTGGACCATTGACAAAGTCACACTAACAGAGGAGGAGCAGAACGGCTATATATAGGCAGGAAGAGGTGCCTATATATAGCCGTTCTGCTCCTCCTCTGTTAGTGTGACTTTGTCAATGGTCCAAGTCGGACCGAAACGTCGTCGTAAGCTTCTGTCTTTTATGTGCGGGTTATTTGTGTATGGAACATAACCTTGTTTTCCCCATAAGTTGCTCACTTCACAAGCAGGTTTTCAGGAACATAACTCGTGCATTACGAGGGGTTTACTGTATATAACATTTAAAGATCCACACCTCCTACCTTTAGTATACTGAGGAAAATTGATGACAACAGGCTCCATGAATCCAGTAGCAGCACGAAACTTTTCAATAGGCAGTGATGATAAGAAGATGACAATAATATTGATATCCTGGGTAAGCTCCTGTAACCTACATAACACAGGCAGAATGTTGGCATCAGAGTCACGGAGACGCTCACTCTGTTCTAAAACCTGTTACAAAAGAGTGAAGAAATAAATATTATAAACAGTTTGCTTGCATTCAGACAACTTAAGGAGAAAAAACTATTTATGTACTATCACAGTATAACACACTGCATCATCACTATGTACTATTACAGTATACCACACTGCATCACCACTATTTATGTACTGTTACAGTATAGTACACTGCATCACCACACTGTACTCTTACAGTATAGTACACTGCATCACCACTATTTATGTACTCTTACAGTATAGTACACTGCATCACCACACTTTACTCTTACAGTATAGTACACTGCATCACCACTATTTATGTACTCTTACAGTATAGTACACTGCATCACCACACTGTACTCTTACAGTATAGTACACTGCATCACCACTATTTATGTACTCTTACAGTATAGTACACTGCATCACCACACTGTACTCAAAAGGGGTGTTGAAAAAGTCATACAACGTGTGCCATGTTATCCACCCTTACAATGCTGCCTGTCCTTGACTACACTGCAGACCCAGGCTTTATTTACTACTGCAGTTTTACAGCCATTTTGACTGATTACAACAAAGTCTTCTCAGTATAGTAATTCTACACTTGTTGAGCATACCATTGCTTGAGTTAGCAAGAGCCAAGAAGATTATTACTTTTTTTTTTACACAAACTGGCCATTTCCCACAAAGATAAAAACAAAAAAGGTTCACCATCACTCATTCAAAACAAGTCTTGCCAGAAGTCTGTGTAGATACCACAGTTCAAATGACCCTCTGAACTGCAATATCTCCATCCTTCCTTCACAGTACAGGTACTGTACTTCCCACCTCCATCCTTCCTTCACAGTACAGGTACTGTACTTCCCACCTCCATCCTTCCTCACTACAGTACGCTTCCCACCTCCACCCTTCCTTCACAGTACAGGTACTGTACTTCCCACCTCCATCCTTCCTTCACAGTACAGGTACTGTACTTCCCACCTCCATCCTTTTTCACAGTACAGGTACAGTACTTCCCACCTCCATCCTTCCTTCACAGTACAGGTACTGTACTTCCCACCTCCACCCTTCCTTCACAGTACAGGTACTGTACTTCCCACCTCCACCCCTCCTTCAGAGTGCAGGCACTGTACTTTCCACCACCACCCCTCCTTCAGAGTGCAGGCATTGTACTTCCCACCTCCACCCCTCCTTCTGAGCGCAGGCACTGTACTTCCCACCTCCATCCCTCCAGAGTGCAGGCACTGTACTTCCCACCTCCACCCTTCCTTCACAGTACAGGTACTGTACTTCCCACCTCCACTCCTCCTTCAGAGTGCATGCACTGTACTTCCCACCTCCCCCCTCCAGAGTGCAGGCACTGTACTTCCAACTTCCACACCTCCTACAGAGTGCAGGTACTGTACTTCCCACCTCCACCCCTCCTTCAGAGTGCAGACATATTACTTTCCATCACCACCCTTCCTTCAGAGTGCAGGCATTGTACTTCCCACCTCCACCCTTCCTTCAGAGTGCAGGCACTGTACTTCCCACTTCCACAGCTCCTACAGAGTGCAGGTACTGTACTTTACACCCCCACACCACCTTCAGAGTGCAGGCATTGTACTTCCCACCTCCACCCTTCCTTCAGAGTGCAGGCACTGTATGTCTCAGTGACCTCCACCCCTCCTTCAGAGTGCAGGCACTGTACTTCCCACCTCCACTCCTTCAGAATGCAGGCACTGTACTTCCCACCTCCACCCCTCCTTCAGAGTGCAGGAACTGTACCTCCCACCTCCACCCCTCCTTCAGAGTGCAGGCACTGTACTTACCACCACCTCCACCATTTCTTCAGAGTGCAGGCACTGTACTTCCCACCTCTACCCCTCCTTCAGAGTGCATAAGAACATAAGAAAGGAGGAACACTGCGGGAGGCCTGTTGGCCCATACTAGGCAGGTCCTTTACAATTCATCCCACAAATAAAACATTTGCCCAACCCAATTTTCAATGCCACCCAAGAAATAAGCTCTGATGTGAAAGTCCCACTCAAATCCAACCCCTCCCACTCATGTACTTATCCAACCTAAATTTGAAACTACCCAAAGTCCCAGCCTCAACAACCCAACTAGGTAGACTGTTCCACTCATCAACTACCCTATTTCCAAACCAATACTTTCCTATGTCCTTTCTAAATCTAAACTTATCTAATTTAAATCCATTACTGCGGGTTCTCTCTTAGAGAAACATCCTCAAGACCTTATTAATATCCCCTTTATTAATACCTATCTTCCACTTATACACTTCGATCAGGTCTTCCCTCATTCTTCGTCTAACAAGTGAATGTAACTTAAGAGTCTTCAATCTTTCTTCATAAGGAAGATTTCTAATGCTATGTATTAATTTAGTCATCCTACGCTGAATGTTTTCTAACGAATTTATGTCCATTCTGTAATATGGAGACCAGAACTGAGCTGCATAATCTAGGTGAGGCCTTACTAATGATGTATAAAGCTGCAGTATGACCTCTGGACTTCTGTTGCTTACACTTCTTGATATAAATCCCAGTAATCTATTTGCCTTATTACGTACGCTTAGGCATTGCTGTCTTGGGTTAAAGTTGCTGCTCACCATAACCCCCAAGTCCTTTTTGCAATCTGTATGGCTAAGTTCTACATCATTTAACTTATAAGTACTAGGGTTATGGGCACTCCCAAGCTTCAGAACCTTGCATTTATCTACATTGAACTGCATCTGCCACTTGTCTGACCAAGAACAGAGTTTGTTTAAATCCTCCTGAAGTTCCATAACATCTACGTTTGAATCAATTATCCTACCTATCTTTGTGTCATCGGTGAATTTGCTCATATCACTAGTAATTCCCTCATCAAGATCATTGATATATATTATAAACAACAACGGGCCCAAGACTGATCCCTGTGGAACGCCACTTGTTACAGATCCCCACTCGGATTTAACCCCATTTATGGACACTCTCTGCTTCCTGTCAGTGAGCCATGACTTGATCCACGAGAGCACTTTTCCCCCAATGCCATGAGCTGCCACTTTCTTTAACAGTCTATGGTGCGGAACTCTTATCAAAAGCCTTACTAAAATCTAAGTAAATAATATCAAATTCTTTATCGTGGTCAACAGCCTCAAAAGCTTTACTGAAGAAAGTTAATAAATTAGTTAGACAAGACCGGCCTCTTGTGAATCCATGCTGAGTATCATTAATCAAGCTATGCTTATCGAGATGGCTTCTTATAATCTCAGCTATAATTGACTCTAGTAATCTGCCTACAATTGAGGTCAGGCTTATTGGGTGGTAATTTGACGGTAACGACTTGTCCCCTGTTTTAAAAATGGGAATTACATTAGCCATCTTCCACATATCAGACACTACACCTGTTTGAAGAGATAAATTAAAAATATTAGTTAATGGTTCACAGAGTTCCATTTTGCATTCCTTAAGAACCCTTGAAAAAACCTCATCAGGACCCGGCGACTTATTTTGCTTCAGTCTGTCTATCTGCTTCACAACCATTTCACTAGTGACTGTGATGTTACATAATTTATCTTCTTCTAGCCCACTATAAAAATTAATTACTGGAATATTGTTAGTGTCTTCCTGTGTAAAAACTGAGAGAAAATAATTATTAAAAATCGAGCACATTTCATTCTCTTTGTCAGTAAGGTGCCCATAGTTATTTTTAAGGGGACCTATCTTATCTCTAACTTTTGTTCTATAGACCTGGAAAAAACTTTTTGGGTTAGTTTTAGAATCCCTAGCAACTTTAATTTCATAGTCCCTTTTAGCTTTTCTTATCCCCATTTTTAATGTCCCTCTTAATGTCAATATACTGATTCATAAGATGACCCTCACCTCTTTTGATACACCTATAAATTCCTTTCTTATGCCCTAGTAGATATTTGAGCTTATTATTCATCCATTTTGGGTCATTTCTATTTGATCTAATTTCTTTATATGGGATAAACGTTCTTTGAGCAGCATGTATAGTGTTCAGAAAACTGTCATATTGATATCTCACTTCGTTACCCCAGTCAACAGATGATAAGTGTTCTCTAAGCCCATCGTAATCTGCTAAGAGAAAATCTGGGACTGTTACTGAGTTATCGCTACTATCGTACTTCCATTCAATGCTAAATGTACGTAATTGATTTGTGGTCGCTAGCACCCAGTTCCTCTGAAATTTCTAAATTATTAACAAGGGATTCATTGTTTGCCATAACTAAGTCAAGCAGGTTATTTCCCCTTGTAGGTTCTGTCACAAACTGCTTCAAAAAACAATCCTGAACTACTTCTAAGAAGTCGTATGATTCTAAATTCCCAGTCAAGAAATTCCAATCAATATGACTAAAGTTAAAGTCTCCTAGAATTACTACATCATCGTGCCTTGTGGCCTTAACAATTTCCTCCCATAGTAGTCTCCCTTGGTCCCTATCTAAGTTTGGGGGATGGTATATCACTCCTAAAATCAGTTTTTCATGCCCCTCTGAAAATTCTATCCGAACAGACTCTGTATGTGTTACTTCAGACTTAATACCCATTTTTATGCAACAGTTCAAGCGATCTCGGACATACAATGCCACCCCACCCCCCTTCCCGATACTTCTATCTACTTGGAACAATTTAAAACCCTGAATATGACATTCCGCAGGCATGTCCCGACTTTTTGAATTAAACCACGTCTCAGTTAAGGCAAATACATCAATGTTACCTGCACTAGCAACTAATCTCAACTCAGTGCAGGCACTGTACTTCCCACCTCTACCCCTCCTTCAGAGTGCATGCATTGTACTTTCCACCTCCACTCCACCTTCAGAGTGCAGGCACTGTACGTCCCACCTCAACCCCTCCAGAGTGCAGGCACTGTACTTCCCACCTCCACCCCTCCTTCAGTGCAGGTACTGTACTTCCAACCACCACCCCTTCAGAGTGCAGGCACTGTACTTCCCACCTCCACCCCTCCAGAGTGCAGGCACTGTACTTCCTACCACCGCCCCTCCTTCAGAATGGAAGCACTGTACTTACCACCTCCACCCCTTCTTCAGAGTGCAGGCACTTTACTTCCCACCTCTACCCCTCCTTCAGAGTGCAGGCACTGTACTTCCCACCTCTACCCCTCCTTCAGAGTGCAGGCACTGTACTTCCCACCTCTACCCCTCCTTCAGAGTGCAGGCACTGTACTTCCCACCTCTACCCCTCCTTCAGAGTGCAGGCACTGTACTTCCCACCTCTACCCCTCCTTCAGAGTGCAGGCACTGCTCTTCCCGCCACCACCCCTCCTGCAGTGCAGGCACTGTACTTCCCGCCACCACCCCTCCTTAACAGTGCTGGCACTGTACTTCCCACCTCCACCCCTCCTTGAGAGTGCAGGCACTGTGTTTCCCACCTCCACCCCTCCTTAAGAGTGCAGGCACTGTACTTCCCACCTCCACCCCTCCAGAGTGCAGGCACTGTACTTTCTACCACCACCCGTCTTTCAGAGTGCAGGCACTACTTACCACCACCCCCACACTTCCTTCAGAGTGCAGGCACTGTACTTCCCACCTCCAAGACTAGTTCCTTGAATCACTTGATAAACCATATAATGGAGCAAATGTGTTATAAGAAGAGTAACTTTGCCTCCACTGGAATGTGGTCATTGTGAGTAGTTTCCAGTATACATGTATGTATATTATTTTATTAACATTTACGAAGGGATTCAGGGAAACTGGTTAGCCAAATTTGAGTCCTACAGGTGGAAAGTCCAGTGCCTGGGCTGTGAGGGAGGGGTGGTGGCGGGAAGAGCAGTGCCTGGGCTGTGAAGGAGGGGTGGTGGTGGGAAGAGCAGTGCCTGGGCTGTGAAGGAGGGGTGGTGGTGGGAAGAGCAGTGCTTGGGCTGTGAAGGAGGGGTGGTGGTGGGAAGAGCAGTGCCTGGGCTGTGAGGGAGGGGTGGTGGTGAGAAGAGCAGTGCCTGGGCTGTGAAGGAGGGGTGGTGGTGGGAAGAGCAGTGCCTGGGCTGTGAAGGAGGGGTGGTGGTGGGAAGAGCAGTGCCTGGCTGTGAGGGAGGGGTGGTGGTGAGAAGAGCAGTGCCTGGGCTGTGAAGGAAGGGTGGTGGTGGGAAGAGCAGTGCCTGGGCTGTGAAGGAGGGGTGGTGGTAGGAAGAGCAGTGCCTGGGCTGTGAAGGAGGGGTGGTGGCGGGAAGAGCAGTGCCTGGGCTGTGAAGGAGGGGCGGTGGTGGGAAGAGCAGTGCCTGGGCTGTGAAGGAGGGGTGGTGGCGGGAAGAGCAGTGCCTGGGCTGTGAAGGAGGGGTGGTGGCAGGAAGAGCAGTGCCTGGGCTGTGAAGGAGGGGCGGTGGTGGGAAGAGCAGTCCTGGGCTGTGAAGGAGGGGTGGTGGCAGGAAGAGCAGTGCCTGGGCTGTGAAGGAGGGGCAGTGGTGGGAAGAGCAGTCCTGGGCTGTGAAGGAGGGGGTTGATATTTGCAGTGTTTAACCATAGTGTAGGCACACCTCTGGCAAGACTGTTATGGACTAAATGATAAATGAAAGTTTCTTCTTTTACGTGTCCTCCCCCTCACACACGTGTCCTCCCCCTCACACACATGTCCTCCCCCTCACACACACAATGCTTGAAATGCTGAGCATATCTTGAAGTCTCTTCTTACTTACAATACTCATCCGTGGCTTCCCTTTGCTGTAAGCAATGTTCCTCAAATGCTTGATAAATTCTCCGATGTTGTCACAGGATGCATACGATGAGTAATTGTTAATACTTGATGGAACAGTGCCTGCAAACATATATTACTGTCCTTAATTAACCCTCTGACTGTCGCAAACCTGTTTCTGAAACTGTTATTCTATGTCGCAAAATTTTTGTTAAAAACAAATCATTTTTTCTTATGAAATGATAGAGAATCTTTTCCTGATGGTAATGACACGAAAAGTACGAAATTTGGTCAAAAACTCACGGAATTACGCTCCTGCGAAGTTAGCGGTCTCAGCGACATATACGCATCAGCGATTTCGCCGAATTTGAGCCTTGTTTTTGGCCAATTCTGTTGTTTCATTTGACCAAACTCATAGCTATTTCTTTAGAACTCCATTTTTCTATCAGTTGAGTACAAGAAACTGCCCATTTACCAATTTCAACTACCCAATAAAGTGGTCAGAAATTGGCAATTTGGCCAGTTTCACGCAAATTAAAAAAGATGCCAATTTCAAAATAGGGTCCAGAATAAACAATGTAGACATTTTTGGCACTAAAATAACATCCTCTGTTCATTAGTCACATCTCTAGGCCCCTCTTATATTACTATTGCTTTCTATTTTTATTTTTTATTCATACAAAAAATACAAAATTTACTGTTATGTAGACTACTGCATTATTGTAAAAATTGTATAAATAATACCAGTGCACTAGTGAAAGGATATTAGACTCCCCAGTTGACGTGTATTGGACGTGTGGTGTGATTTGCTTACTCTTGAACATTGGTAAAAATCGAACATTTCCGTTACTTGGAGCTCAATTTCATGGTCATTTTTATCATGAAACTAATCAAAATCATCTCTATTTCTATAATATGCTTTCCATTTTATCACACGAGACCATGAAAACAAGAATACAATGATAAATACTATATGAAAATACACCTCAAATTCGGTGTTTTAATCCAAAAAAAACGGTCAGTTTTTTTCTCATTATGCACTGCGTGCTGCAGAATTTTTTTATGTGGTGCACACTGACCACACAGACCCATTCTCTCACATGTAGGCCTACCAGCTTTCTCCCACTTGATTTGAAGCCGCTAGAATTTACGCATATAAATACGTCCAAAACAGTGGCACGCAAGACATATATATATGTGACCAAAACAGTCAAAGGGTTAACATTTAACTATCCAAACATAGATCTACATTCTTACTGCTAGCACTCCAAATGTAAATCAAAGTTTTATTTTACCTGCCTTCAAATTTGGCACTAGAGGTCTGATAGGCCTAGGCAGAATAGCCTAACGCGACGGGCTGGAGTTTCGAGACTCTATGACCGCGGGTTCAATCCCGGCCGGGGGTATGGTTAGAATAGCCTAAGTCTTAACACTCAGTGTGCGCTGTATTAAAAAAATCTCAGACCACTTACTACCTTGTGGGAGCACCAGTTCAACTGAGCACCACCCAGAGCAAACAGCATGGCAAACACCAGGGATTCTCTGATGCCACGTCATATTACACCCCTTTTAACCCTTAAACTGTTCAAACATAGATCTACGTTCACCTGCATGGCTCTCCGAATATTTTGAAAAATAAAAAAAAAAATTGTTTTTTTTTTTAAATTAAAGAGGGGTATTTTCTGTGTGTATAAGACCAAAAAAAAATTTTAGGACCAGTACTTACCGAGATATAAGACCATGAAGTTGGCTCTGGATGCTCACCTGACGGCAGCATCCAGTCCTGCCGCTTGCAGAAGGGTTGCCGATTTGCCTTTTTTTCTTGTTTTTATTTTAATTTATATAATTTTTATGTTCTGATATTTACAATTTATAATAGTTCTTGTGATTTCATAGCCAATCTTTGGTCTGACACTAATATTATGTACTGAAATAGTACTCAAATTGTAACAATCACACTGACAGGCGAACATTTTCACCTGCCCTGGTCATTTACTATTGTCTAGAAATATATACAAAGTATTTATAGGTCCCAGCAATGTTTTAGACAAGCTGGAGTATGAACCTCCTTGAAGCATGGTGTTATGACATGGGTCAGAATGTGCCCTGTTGGAGGGGGTCACCTTGCCTTTATATGTTTTTACTCTTGCACACAAACATGTCTTTGTATGTCTGTCTGTCAGTCTATCTGTTTGCCTGACTATCTGTCTGCTTGTCTATCTGTACATCTATCTATCTGTACATCTGTCTATCTGTACGTCTATCTGTACATCTATCTGCATCTGCCTATCTGTCTATCTATCTGTCTCTCCACATACTTCTGCTCATCTGTCTGTCCATTTCAGCTTATCTGTTTTTCTGTCTCCTGTGTGTACCTGGAGTGTAATATGAGCTCCTTGAATACTTGTGTTATGACAGCGTCAGATAACAGCGACATTTGATGAATGTGCGATGCTGGAGGGGGGAACCTTGCCTTTATATGTTTTTACTCTTGCACACAAACATGTCTCTTTATGTCTGTCTGTCAGTCTATCTGTGCATCTATCTGTCTGTCTATCTGTACATCTATCTGTCTGTCTATCTGTACATCTATCTGTCTGTCTAGTTCTGCTTATCTGTCTCTGTCTGTCTGTGTCTGTCTTTCCATCTGCTTGTCTGTGTCTCAGGGAGAGGCTAGTAAACCTGTTGGTTTGTGGTGTATAGGCCACTCCCTGATTGCTGAGTGATACTGCTATTATTTGTGTTATGTTTATTAATATCTTACATCTACAAACACTGTATAGCACTTGGCCTGGAATTTTTGGGTTATCCTAGGTAATTTACATTATGTATAATAACTGTATTTATGAGTACATGTGAGAGACAGAGATACAAATAGACAGTGATATAGACAGAGATATAGACAGAGACAGCCAGAGACAGCCAGCCGAATACATAAGAACATAAGAAAGAAGGAACACTGCAGCAGGCCTACTGGCCCATGCAAAGCAGGTTCATGTCACCCCCCGGCTTAGACCAATGACCCACCTAGTCAGGTCACATCCACTGACAGAAGGAGCATGACATCTGACCTAGTAGCACAAGCTAGTCAGGTCCAACTCACACCCACTCATCCATTTATCTATCCCATTTTTACTTTCCTCTTAAAATGTGAGTGTTAATATGACATGACACCAGTGAATCCTTAGTGTTTGCCACACTACTTGCTCTAGCTGGTGCTCAGTTGAACTGCTGCTCCCATAAGGTACTAAGTGCTCCCAGATTTTTTTTCATAGTACGCACACTGAGTGCATAGACCCATTCTTTCATGTCTAGGCAACTCAGGCCTATCGCACCAAATTGAAGGAATGAAAAATAAAACACTGATCTACAATCAGAGCCTGCCACACGTGAACGTATATCTACGTGTGGACAGTTTAAGGGTTAAGAGGAAAGTGATGGTGACCCAGAGTTCAGTGGCTGTGAGGTAGATCTGGCCACAAGTGGTTGAGGAAATATCAAAAACCTCAATAATAACCCATACCCATGTGCAACATTTGTGCCACATCCTTTCAATTTTGATACCACTGGTAGTGTCATCCTGCCAGAATTTGCTATAGCCTATGCCCAAAGTAAAGAGAAATGATCCTGTAACATGTGTAATACATGTTCAGCTGCCTGGCCTGCCTGCCTGCCTGCCTGCCTGCCTGCCTGCCTGCCTTCCTCTCTCTCCCCTTCCTTTTTTTATTGTTATGCGACATACAAGTAGGGAATTGGACGAAGTTGGAACCATCCATGGGCCAGCAATTTTATTTGATCAACTGACTTTTATTTTGTTGATATCATTATGCTGTGAGCGTACTTGTGCGTCATACAGAATCTTGTAACCTCTGCTGTTGAGCAGATGCAAGATTCGTCGAAGTGCTGTAAGTTTCCTGGCCGCTTTCTTTGCAAAATTTACGTGGTTCTTCATGGTCAGTTTGGAGTCGAATTTCACCCCAAGAACATCAATTTCATCCAAAGGTACCAACACTCTCCCATTCATACTTACTGATGCTCCAGCATTACCATCATGATGCCTAGAGACCATCATCATTTGTTTTTTCTCAGGAGCAAGTGTTACCTGCAACCGTTTTCCCCAAGGTGATATAGCTCTTAACTGGTGATTGACGTAGCTTAGAGCAACTGGCATTTCCTCTCTTGGATAAGTAAATGTCAGAGTACAGTCATCTGCATATGCATGGGATTCTGAGATGAGATGAAAGTCACTGAAGTAGACATTCCATAACAATGGCCCAAGCACACTTCCCTGTGGAACACTTGCCCCAGTAGATCTTGCTCTGACTGTTCCTTAGAGATCTATCTTGAAGGTAATCACTGAGGAGACAGTATATAACTGCAATTCCCAGTGCTTGCAGTTTTGCCAAGAGTCTCTGGTGCCATATTGTCAAAAGCACAAGCAATGTCCAGTGCAATCACACAGCTGACTTTGGATTCATCCAGTGACTGGTGCCACTTAGCAGAGAGGTTTAACAACAGATCACCAGCAAAGTAACCTTTCCTGAAGCTGTATTGACTGTCATAAAGTAATGAGTGGTAGTCAGAAAACTAGCATTTGCCGTGAGATTATTGCTCTCTCACTCTCTCACCTCCCCCCCCCCCTTTATGCAGGGTTTGACAAGGTTAGGTTAAGGATTCCTAACTTCATTGACAAGCTATTGATGAGTTAAGGATTCTTAACTTTATTGACAAGCTAAGAGCTGTTACCTATATCAGCTCATTTAAAAGCCCTTTTTAATTGTTATGAGACATACAAGCAGGGAACAGGATGAAGTTGGAGCCATCTGTGGGCCAGCATTTTCATTTGATCAACTATCTCGTTGATATCATTATGCTGTACGAAAGTGTTCCAGACTCGAGTCATCCTGGGGATAAGTGATCTCAGATGAAGAGATGTTCTGGAGAATGGTACAGCCAGAGTGAAATTGCTGCTTTCTGCCTGCTGTGGTACAGAAGCTTGCTTCTGCTGTCCTCGAAGAGGAGCCAAGTGTGGTACTTTGACAATGTTGGCCTTATACATAACAGTAAGGCCACCCACATCCCTTCTGTGTTGAAGGTTCTGCTGAAATGACAGATCTATCCAGGATGGGTCCAAGCAAGAGATGAGGCATCTTGCTCTGTTCTCTACTCTGTCATGCAGTCACAGATGAGATGGGGGCAGGCAAACCAAGAAAGAGGAGCATACTCAAGGTGTGAGAGTGCTTGTGCCTCATACAGAATCTTGCAACCCCTACTGTTGAGCAAATGCAAGATACATCGAAGTGCTGTAAGCTTCATGGCTGCCTTGTTTGCAAGATTTACAATGTGGTTCTTCATAGTCAGTTTGGAGTCAAGTTTCACCCCAAGGATATCAACTTCTTCCCCAGGTACCAACACTCTCCCATTCATATTTACTACTGCTCCGGCATTACCATCATGGTGTCTAGAGACCATTATCATTTATGTTTTCTCAGGTGCAAATGTTACCTGCCATTGGTTACCCCAGGCTGATATAGCTCTTAGCTGGTGATTGATGTAGCTTACAGCAGCTCGCATTTCTTCTCTCGGATAAGTAAATGTCAGAGTACAGTCGTCTGCATATGCATGGGATTCTATGGGATGAAATTTGTAAGGCATCTACATATGAAAATGTTGTACTAATGGGAGATGTTAACTTCAGACAAATTGACTGGAGCAATTTGACAGGAAATTTGAAGCCAAGAGACTTTCTTCATACGATTCAAGATTGTTTTTTAAAACAGTTTGTAGTCACATTTGATAGAATGGAAAACATGTTATAGAAATATGTGATTTTGATGGGTTTTACTATGAAAAGGACCTTGAAATGGAGCTCAAAGTATGGGAAATGTTTGATTTTTGCCGATGTTCAAGAGTAAACAAATGATGTCATTTTCCAATAAATGTCCAACTAGCCATTCTAATATGCAGTGATGAATGGGTTGATGTTATTTATACAATTATTACAATATTACATAACAGTAAATCTTCTATTTTTTGTTTGAATAAAAATTCAAAATAGAAAGCAAGAGTAATATCACAGGGGCCTGGAGACATGACTGATGAACACAGAAAATGTTATTTTAGAGCCAGGAATGTCTGCATTGTTCATTCTGGACCCTATTTTGAAATTGGCATATTTCTTAATTTGCTTGAAATTGGCCAAATTGCCAATTTCTAACAACTTTACTGGGTAGTTGAAATCAGTAAACGGGCAGTTTCTTGTACTCAATCGATAGAATGAATGGAGTTCTAAAGAAATAGCTATGAGTTTGGTTGACTGGAACAATGAAATTAGCCGAAAACAGGGCTCAAAGTTGGCGAAATCACCTATTCGTAAATATCGCCAAGGTTGCTAACTTCGCGAGAGCGTAATTCCGTAAGTTTTCCATCAAATTTCGTACTTTTGGTTTCATTACCATCGGGAAAAGATTCTCTATCATTTCATGAATTTTTTTTTTTTTCAAATATTTTGCGACACCAGGAGACACCTCAGTATTTGGGGTTGTGACAGTCAAAGGGTTAACAAGGAATATTCTCAAAATTAAGAGAAAATACATTGTGCTTTCACATTAAGACAAACTGATACATAACACTGATAAAAAAAATGTTTAATTTATTCCTTAAATACCTGTTATTAAAGTAGAGATGAGTGTAACAATACCTGGGTAGGTACAATACAGTGTAACAATACCTGGGTAGGTACAATACAGTGTAACAATACCTGGGTAGGTACAATACAGTGTAACAATACCTGGGTAGGTACAATACAGTGTAACAATACCTGGGTAGGTACAATACAGTCTTGAAAAATATAATAATTAGAGAAAACTTATATTTCAGAGAAACAAAATTTTTGCAAAAGACAAGATATTAATACATGATAAACCAAAAATTTAATCTGAAGGAATAGCTAGAAATACAGTAAATGAAAATGTATGAGGGTAGACTGACTTTCATGTATAATAGTGGTATAAAACAAAGAAATTAGCTAAAGCTAGTGTTAAGTGGAAGTAGGGAGAAGCCAGAGCGCTCAGGGGTAGGAACTAGACAATAACATACCACTAAGATGATTAAGTATGGTCTCGTACATGACTCTGGTAGTGTAGAACTCAACACAGCTAACATAACTGGTGAGGATGCCCAGCTTCTCCAGCACAGCACTTGTAACTAAGGTTTTACCAGTCCCACTATGGCCATATAAAAATATGCTATTTGGCAAAGGACACTCATCCTGGAAAGAAAGTGTCTGGTTACTACTACTATTATTGTATGTACAAAAAGCACTAAACAAGTAAGGATTATATAGTGTAAATCATTAAGACATTGTACAATAACCTAAATCCCATGATTTGCAGTTACTCTTATGGCTTGTAAGAAATGTTTATTATATTATTTAAAATGTTTAAAGAATATGGGTCACCTTGTTTCCATCAAGGACTCTGCTGAGCTCTTGTAAATCTCAATAGGTTTTGAATGTTATTCTTGCAAGCAAGAATAGCAAGCAATAACTCCAGCTCACATTCCCAGTGTGTCCTTCCTCTCTCCAATCTTTGCCCCCCCCCCTTACCAAGTTCATCTTTTTACGTGGCTACAAAATTAAAAATGTATCGTGCGATATACAGTACTGCTTGTGTTAGAGTGAAAGCATAAGTTGGAAGGTTGTGAATGAGAGTGAGAACAAATAATTAGCATGGGAGCAAGTCAGATAGGCACGGGGCACCAATGGTGCCCCGTGGCCTGGTGGCTAAAGCTTTCATTTCACGCGGTGAGGTCCCGGGTTCAATTCCTGGCGAGGGTAGAAATATTGGGCGTGTTTCTTTACACCGGTTGTCTATGTTCCCCATCAGTAAAATAGGTACCTAGGTGTTAGTCGACTGTTGTTGGTCACATCCTGGGACAAAACTGACCTAATTTGCCTGATATGCTCTGCATAACAAGTGGCTTTCTATATAGTAGTATGTCACTGATGTCAGCTAGGCCTGTATACCTTGTACATGTACTTGTAGAAATAAACATATTATATTATTATTATATTTAACCCGTAAACGGTCCAAACGTATATATACGTTTTTACCGCTAGTGCCCCAAACGTATATATACGCTTTTACCGCTAGTGCCCCAAACGTATATATACGTTTTATTTTTCCTGCCTTCAAATTTGGCACGATTGGCCTGAGATGCCTTGTCAGCATAGAATGGGTCCTAACACTCAGTGTGTGAGGTATTAAAAAAATCTGGGGCCACTTAGTACCTTGTGGGAGCACCAGTTCAAATGAGCACCAGCTAGAGCAACAGCGCAGCATACCACCTGGGGTTAGCAAACTAGGCGTACTCTACTCTGCTAGATAGTCTCTTGTACTATGGCTTCAGTTAGTATTCAACTACCAATGAAACATCAGGCTTCGGCTGTTGACAGCGACTCAGGGCCTCGCAGATCTACGACTGACTGACTGCTCCACTGGAACCTTGGCTGCGTGCTGGCGGCTGCTGCACTGGCGGCTGCGCAGCTGCTGCTCGGCTGGCTGGCTGGCTGGCGCTGGCTGGCTGGGCTGGCGGGCTGCGGCTGGCTGGCTGGCTGCTGGCTGGTGCTGGCTGGCTGGCTGGCTGGCTGGCTGGCTGGCTGGCTGGCTGGCTGGCTGGCTGGCTGGCTGGCTGGCTGGCTGTGCTGGCTGGCTGCTGGCTGGCTGGCTGGCTGGCTGGCTGGCTGGCTGGCTGGCTGGCTGGCTGGCTGGCTGGCTGGCTGGCTGCTGGCTGCTGGCTGGCTGGCTGGCTGGCTGCTGCTGGCTGGCTGGCTGGCTGGCTGGCTGGCTGGCCTGGCTGGCTGGCTGGCTGGTGGCTGGCTGGCTCGGCTGGCTTGGCTGGCTGGCTGGCTGGCTGGCTGGCTGGCTGGCTGGCTTGGCTGGGCTGGCTGGCTGGCTGGCTGGCTGGCTGGCTGGCTGCTGGCTGGCTGGCGGCTGGCTGGCTGGCTGGCTGGCTGGCTGCTGGCTGGCTGGCTGGCTGGCTGGCTGGCTGCTGGCTGGCTGGCTGGCTGGCTGGCTGGCTGGCTGGCTGCGGCTGGCTGGCTGGCTGGCTGGCTGGCTTGGCTGGCTGGGCTGGCTGCTGGCTGGCTGGCTGGCTGGCTGGCTGGCTGGCTGGCTGGTGCTGGCTGGCTGGCGGCTGGCTGGCTGCGGCTGGCTGGCTGGCTGGCTGGCTGCTGGCTGGCTGGCTGCTGGCTGGCTGGCTGGCTGGCTGGCTGGCTGGCTGGTGCTGGCTGGCTGGCTGGCTGGCTGGCTGGCTGGCTGGCTGGGCTGGCTGGCTGGCTGGCTGGCTGGCTGGCGCTGGTGGCTGGCTGGCTGGCTGGCTGGCTGGCGGGGCTGGCTGGCTGGCTGGTGGCTGGCTGGCTGGCTGCTGGCTGGCTGGCTGGCTGTGGCTGGCTGGCGTGGCTGGCTGCGTGGCTGGCTGGCTGGCTGGCTGGCTGGCTGGCTGGCTGGCTGGCTGGCTGGCTGGCTGGCTGGCTGGCTGGCTGGCTGGCTGGCTGGCTGGCTGGCTGGGCTGCTGGCTGGCTGGCTGGCTGGCTGGCTGGCTGGCTGGCTGGCTGCTGGCTGGGCTGGCTGCTGGCTGGCTGGCTGGCTGGCTGCTGGCTGGCTGGCTGGCTGGCTGGCTGGCTGGCTGGCTGGCTGGCTGGCTGGCTGGCTGGCTGGCTGGCTGGCTGGCTGGCTGGCTGGCTGGCTGGCTGGCTGGCTGGCTGGCTGGCTGGCTGGCTGGCTGGCTGGCTGCTTTACTCAGCTTGAAGATGTGAGTAAAGGTGATAACGCTGCTGGAATACATGTTACACTGTACGTATATCCAGTTTTAGGAAAAACAAGTTATCTGTACAAACTTTGATATTGGAAAGTAGTACCTGTATGCACTCATCAAAAGAAGCAGAACTGCTACAGTCTAGGAGTGATGTACGTACAGCCTCTCCTCACTTAGCGACGTACTCATTTACTGACACCTCGGACTTATGACGGGCTCTCTGACCGATATTCATACCTAAATAATGTATATTAGAGCTGATTTCCTCTATTCTGTTTATTTCAATTTACAGTATGCAACAGTACAGTGGACCCCCGCCTTACGATATTAATCCGTTCCTGAGACCTCATCGTATGCCGAAATTATCGTAAGGTGAAATAATTTTCCCCATAAAAAATAATGGAAATCAAATTAATCCGTGCAAGACACTCAAAAGTAAGAAAAAAAAAATTTTTTACCACATGAAATATTAATTTTAATACACACAAACTGAAGAAGACATGCACAGTTAATACTCTACTAAGAATAGAATACATGACACTTACCTTTATTGAAGATCTGGTGATGATTGATGGGATGGGAGGAGGGGAGGATGGGAGGAGGGGAGTGTGTGGAAGTTATTGTTTAGAAGGGGAATCCCCTTCCATTAGAACTTGAGGTATCAAGTCCTTTTCTGGGGTTATTTCCTTTCTTCTTTTAATGCCACCAGGACCAGCTTGAGAGTCACTGGACCTCTGTCACACAGCATATCTGTCCATAGAGCTCTGTACCTCTCATTCCTTTATGATTTGTCTAAAGTGGTTCACAACATTGTCATTGTAATAGTCACCAGCATGGCTTGCAATAGCTGTGTGAGGGTGATTTTCATCCATAAAGGTTTGCACTTCAAGCCACTTTGCACACATTTCCTTAATCTCTTTTTTCAATTCCATACTAATTCTCACCCTTTTTACCACAGGGATGGCACTAGAAGCTTTCTTTGGGTCTATGGTGACTTATTTTGCAGTTACAAGCACTAAAAACACTGGGATAATGTGAAATGTACCGAATGTATGCGTAGATGAGACCGCACTGGCTGGCTTGTAAACACGGGCGCTGAGGCCACATGTGGGACACATCCTGGACGAATCACGTAAGGCGAGTTTTTTAGCATGAGGCGAGGCAAAATTTTTGCTTTAAAATGTATCGTATGGCGGATTTAACGTAACATGATGCCATCGTATGGTGGGGGTCCACTGTATAAACCTTTATAAATATACCAGAAATGTTATAAGTAGTGCAAAGGTGACATTAAAACAATATCAAAGATGGACGACACAAACTCACTACCATTATGCTATGCTCCTCACTTAGCAACAAAATCGTTTAATGCCTTGGTCTTAGGAACAGAACTCCGTCGTTAAGTGAGGAGACGCTGTATTTTTTTTTATGGGTGGGGTGGGGGTGGGGGTTACCATGTGTTAGTAGAAAACGTCTGAGGGATTAAAAAATTAAAGGAAATTTAAAGAAATAATTCTGAATCACCATGGCAGTGACCTCCGTCAAAGACACTGCAAGACTCCAAGCGGACATCAACCAAATTTTCGAATGGGCCACTCAAAACAATATGAAGTTCAACGAGGAGAAATTTCAACTACTCAGGTATGGAAAACTTGAAGAAATTAAAAATGTGTCAGGGTATACCACAAATTCGAACCATACGATAGAGCGGAAAAGTAACGTGAAGGACCCGGGAGTGATAATGTCAGAGGATCTCGCCTTCAAAGACCACAACAATGTATCTACTTCATCCACTAGGAAAATGATAGGATGGATAATGAGAACCTTCAAAACTAGGGACGCCAAGTCCATGATGATTCTCTTCAAATCGCTTGTGCTCTCTAGGTTGGAATACTGCTGTACACTAACGGCCCCCTTCAAGGCTGGCGACATTGCAGACCTGGAGTGTACAAAGAACTTTCATGGCACACATAAGTGCGATAAGGCACCTAAACTACTGGGAATGGTTGAAGGTCCTTGATTCGTATTCCCTCGAACGCAGGCGAAAGAGATACCTGATAATATACACTTGGAAGGTCCTGGAGGGACTGGTACCAAACCTGCACACGAAAATCACTCCATATGAAAGCAAAAGACTTGGCAGGAGATGCAACATTTCCCTGATGAAAAGCAGGGGTGCCACGAGTACACTGAGAGATAACACAATAAGTGTCCGGGGGCCCAAGACTGTTCAACTCCCTCCCCGCATACATAAGGGGATTACCAATAGACCCCTGGCTGTCTTCAAGAAGGCATTGGACAGGCACCCAAAGTCAGTACCTGACCAACCGGGCTGTGGTTCATACGTCAGCCTGTGTGCGGCCAGCAGTAACAGCCTGGTTGATCAGACCCTGATCCACCATGAGGCCTGGTCTCAGACCGGGCTGCGGGGGCATTGACCCCCAAAACCTTCTCCCGGTAAACTCCAGGTAAAGCTCCTTCATTAGCACTAGAAAATATTTGTTATAGTATTTGTAAAAGAGTGTACACCATAGTGCTGTAAGGAAAACTGATAGGCAGAATCTTTTTTCTTTAGCTGTTCAGTTAATGTAAAACTGGATAATATGGTACTATGCAATATTTAGTGTTATATTTTGTAGCATGGTAGAACACATGACACTTACCTCCCCAAGAAGACTAGCCAAAAGGTGAATCTGTGCTTTTCGGCAAGGTATGTTCTCCACCAAGTCACTCACTATCTTGTCCATCTATAATTACTGTTGCCACTGTAAGCAAAATGTCAAAAAAGAAGTTATTTTCTTTGCATTAAATGCAGGAAATAAGTCTAAAATTCCAACAGTTTGGTCAGAGATGGGAGGCTAAGCTTGTCTCGAGTGAAAAGTAAGGTGAACTACAGTGGAACCTCGGTTTCCGTGATTAATTCGTTTGAAAAAGTCTGACGAAAACTGAATCGTATGAACAATACAGCAATACGTATTTCCCATAAGAAATAATGTAAATCCAATTAATCCATTCCAGACACCCAAAAATATTAACAAAAAAGACATTTTATGGAGAATAACATAGTTTTACATACAGAAAACAATGAGAAATAAATATAAATGACTAATGAAACGGATAAATGAACATTTAACCTTTATTGAAGACTCCAGTTGGTGTATGGAAGACAGCAAGGAGGGGAGAGGGAGGAGGAGAAGTTATTGTTTGGAAGGGAAATCCCCATCCATAATGAATTCAGGTATCAAGGCCCTATCTGGGGTTACTTCCCTTCTTTGCCTTTTGCTGGCACCTGGACCAGCTTTTTTGTGCACAAAAAATTTGTCCAGAGGTCTGTTTCTGGCGCCACTTTAAGATTTGCCTAAAATGGGACAAGGCATTGAACATGTTGCAGACACAGCTTGCATCAGATTTGTTAGGGTGATATTTCTCCACAAAACTTTGCAACTCATTCCACTTTGCACACATGTCCTTAATCACTCTTCCTCCTCCTCTGAATCAATTTCCTCAGCTGTGGTCTGTTGCTGTTCCAGCTGAAGGTCTTGCAGCTCTTCAGTGGTTAGCTCTTCCCTGTGGTCATCCACCAACTCTTCCACATCCTGGCCACTCACATCCAACCCCATGGACTTCCCCAAAGACACAATAGATTCCACAACAGGCACAGGGTTGTCAGGGTCAGCTTCAAACCCTTCAAAATCCTCTTGAGGACACATTCTGGCCACAGTTTTCTCCAAGCAGAGTTCATCATCCTGGAAGTCACTCCCTGCCAAGCCTTATTTATAAGGCTTATGTAATTGACGATATTGAAGTGATTCCTCCAGAACTCTCTTAGGGTCAATTCAGTGTCCAAGGTCACTTCAAAGCACCTCTGAAACAGTGCTTTGGTGTAGAGATTTTTGAAGTTTGAAATGACCTGTGGGTTCATAGGTTGGATGAGAGGAGTGGTATTAGGGGGCAAGAACTCTTCTAACAATTGATCTTCCAAGCCTGGAGGATAAGCAGGAGCACTGTCCATTACCAGGAGGCACTTGAGTGGCAACTGATTTTCCAAGAGGTATTTCTTCACACTTAGGCCAAACACTTCATTGACCTACTCAATGAAAATTTGCCTCGTGACCCATGCTTCCACATCACACACAATTTACTCTTGATGACATTGTTTTTCGTGAACACTCGGGGATTTGCAGTGTGATATACCAGTAAAGGCTTCTCTTTGAAATCCCCACTAGCATTACCACAGAACAAAAGAGTTAGCCTATCCTTCATAGGCTTGTGTGTAGCAGTGCCTTTTCCTCCTGCGTGATGTAGGTCCTCTTTGGCATTTTCTTCCAAATGAGGCTTGTTTCATCACAATTCAAGAGATGTTGGGGGAGGAATCCTTCAGCCTCTACGTATTCCTTGAATTCATCAACGAATTCTTCGGCCTCATGTTTGTTCGAACTTGCAGCCTCACCATGCCTTACCACACTGTGTATGCCAGCTTGCTTCTTGAATTTGTTGAACCAGCCTCTGCTGGCCTTAAATTCACCAACAACAGCACTCTCATACTTTACTATGAGTTCTTTCTTCAATTCTATCGTGTTTCTCACCTTCTTTATCAAAGGGCTGGCACTCGGAACTTTCTTTGGCCCCATGGTGGCTTATTTAGCGGTCACACTCAATAAACAAGCCCGAAAAACAATGGATTATTACAAAATTTTTCAGATGAACTCGTGGGGTGATGTTCACTCAACGAGAAACAAAGGCAGACTAAGTCACGAATGCATGGGATGCTTTGTGTGGGCGCTTGATTCCGGGAAATGAGTGACTGAGTCATGTGAGCAGGCGGACAAGTTTGGTACAGACCATTTTCAACTGTACGAAAACCAAGCAGACGTATGGAAACTGGGACAAAATTTCAACGAAAAAAGCCGTCAAAAACCAAATCGTACAAAAACTAGGGCATACAAAAACCGAGGTTTGACTGTATTATACAACAGAAATCAAGAATTAAAGAATTACATGAGTAGCCTAAAATACTTAACAATGAAACCACTCAATTATGAATTGTAATAACTAGCTTTCAAAAGTGAAATAGACGACAATAAGATGATGAATGAATTTTAATTTTCAGATTTCTTTACCAAATTTGGACACAAAAATATCTAAATAATTACTCATTGACTTAAACCAGCTTTATGAAGTCTGCTGTGAGAGGTTAAATCATGTTATGTTGACTATCACAGTGTCACTGTACAATGTTCTCAATCTCTGAGTGCATGGCAGATAAACGAGACATTGCAGAACATTGCACACCACTGGCAACCCTCCACCCCCCTCCCCCTTTTTTTAAATGCAATACACACCAGTTTATTTTCAAGCTACAAGTGAAACTGTCAGATATATATTGATATATTCACAAGAAAACGCTAAACATAAATGTATCACTCAATGTTAAGACATTTTTATTTTTAAAATACTTTTAGGTACATAGTAAGCTGATAGACAACCATTACTAACCAGTCTTGTCTAAAACAAGATTGGTAGACATCATCCATCTAGGGAGGAACTATTCTCTTATAAAAGTGTAAAACAGAGACAATCATTATTATTACATTATTATTATTATAATATTCACGAAGTGCTAAGCCCATAAGGGTTAGTGCTGCAGCTGCAGAGAAACTTTAATTCTCAGAGTTCTGGAATTTCAAGCCATTTTTATATACTACATGGCTCATGAAATCGTAATGACATGATTGCAAACAAACCATACCACGGGCGGGGATAGAACCCGTGATCAGAGTCTCAAAACTCCAGACCGTCGCGTTAGCCACTGGACCAGCTAGCCACAATAAGATTCGTCCAACTAGGTATATTTCTACACCATAGGAAGGTTAGCATAGGCACCACTGTGACCACAAATGCAAGTTTTTAGACGAATCTCCAGCTAGCATGGCCGTGACGAACTCTAGCTCAAGTCCCCTCAAAGCCGTCAACATGACTCTTATTGTGGCTAGCTGGTCCAGTGGCTAACAACGGTTTGGAGTTTTGAGATTCTCTGATTGCCGGTTCTATCCCTGCCCTTGGTATGGTTTATATACTACATCTCTAGGAATAATTATTTATGTATTATAAACTCTATGACTTAAGATACTCTTCCTATATTCTAACCAAGTTTGAACAACTAGAGGAAACTAAAACAAATCTTGAAGAAAATTATATACTGTATTGAAAATAAGTACATGAAAGTTACATAGTTGTGTGAAAATTGCTGTGCCTTGACCACACTGACATCATCCAGGCCAAATAAAAATGCTGCCTCTTACTGAGCACCATTTATCTCCATACCATACCTTTCTTCTCTTCAACTACCCATAACAGCTGAAAGGATGGTAATGGTTACAGATTATGAAGGAAACCAACCAGTCAGTTAAAAAAGCAAAGTGTGTTTGTTGCAAAAGAAGAATCATCGAAGAGGACACAGTAAGTCGGGGCATTAGAAAGCTGTGTCTGAAATGATGTTGGTGTGGTCTCCCACAAACAGGGAAGTCAATCTTTCCAAGTTGTAACATTTTCAGAAATATAAATACCTGAATTTTATTTAAAGTACTAATCCTGTGCAAAAATATAATAAAGCCAATTACACAATGTGTGCATGTGAGTGTGTTGCAGAAGACGAGGGAGGGTTTAGAAAGGCTAGGGAATGTGTTGGACAAGTGTTTACATTGAAGTATTAAAGTGAACAGTACTGCATTTATGGATTCAGAAACAAAATATGATAGGGAAGCAATGTAACAGAGGTTGCAAATGTATGTAACAGGAAGTAGGTTATTAGTAGCAGTAGAGTTTTTATGCAGATAGTGAGGCTCAAGTTAGAGTATGTAGGAGGGAGGAGGACTATTTCCCAATGAAAGTAAGCCTTAGCAAGGGATGCTGATATCACCATGGTTGTTTAACATATTTATTGAAGGGGTTTTAAAAATAATTACTGGTGTCGGGGAGAAGTGTGGGATTAAAAGATGGTGGGTTTGATACAATGGGAGTTGTCACAGCTGCTCTTTGCCAATGGCAACCATTAGCAAAAGTTGTTGGAAAAATCTGAGAGGTATGAAAAAGCAGGAAATTAAAAATGATCATAGAAAAGAGGAAGGTGATGAATGAAACAGTCTAAGCAATGATATATTGAGTATCAGATTGGGTGGAGAGAGTGTGGAATAACACTCATATGGATATGAGGCATGAGCTTTTAATGTTGCAGCAAAAAGGAGGCTAGAGGCAGCTGAGATGTCATGTTTGAGGGCAATGTGTGATGTGAATATTATGCAGAGAATTCAGAGTGCACAAATTAAAAGGTAATGCATGGTGACCACAGGTATGATTCAGAGCTGGGGTTGAGGTGAATTAGGCATATAGAGAGGATGGAAAGGAATAGGGTGATAAAGGGAGCATAAATCTGGTGGTGGAAGATAGGAGAGGCAAGGGGCATCCCAGGAATGGTTGAAAGGTTTCAAGTGTCAGGGGTTAGAGCATCCAACAGGCTTATACGAGTATCTTACATAGGAGGGAATGGAAACAAGTGGTTTTTGATGGATGTGCTGTTGGAGTGTGAGCAGGAAAACCTTTATGAAGGGAATCAGTGAAACTGGATACCCAGACTGGAGTCCTGGAGGTTGAAAGAGCAGTGCTTACACTCTGAAAGGTGGGGATGTTTACAATCAGAAGGGGTAGTCTGATTATATCTACACACCTCTGGAAAGACAGCATTTGAATGAATGTTGGTGAATGTGAGATCTTCTTAGGGCCACCCTGCCTTGGTGGGAGATGGTCGTTGTTAACTCCTTGAAGGTCCAAACTGTAGTTCTATGCCTTGTCCACAGGATCCAAGAATTTTTCAAAAAATTTTTGCTATTTTCTCTTATGAAATGGTAGAGAATCTTTTTCTGAAGGTAATAAAACAAAAAGTGCAAAATTTGATGGAAAAGTGACAAAATTACACCATCACAAATTACACCGAGTCAGCGATATTTACGAATCGGCAATTTTACCCACTTTGACTCCTACTCTAGGTCAATTACATTATTCCAGTCGATCAATTTCTTAGCTATTTTGCTAGCATTATTTCTATTTTATTGACCGAGCACAAGAAACTGCCCAATTAACTATTTCAACTACCCAATAAAGTGATCAGAAATTGGTAATTTGGCCAATTTCTCACACAGTTCATTATAATAATCAAAAAGAAGTGCTAAGCCACAAGGGTAGGGAAGGAAGCGAGGGTATCGGGCGGCAGAAGGGGGGAGGGATGATGAGTAGGTTACAGAAAACAGCGGGGCAGGGGATAGTGCGGGGGTAGAGGGTAGCAAGAGATTGAGGTAGAAAGGGCTGAAGGTATCATCAGAATTTGTGGAGTAAGTCAGTTGTTGTCAAAAAGTCAATGAAAAAGTCTGGATGAAAGGTGGGTCCATCAGCGGTAAGGGAAGGCAAAGAGAGAGCAGCAGAGCGAAGACGACTTCAAAAGTAAATTCTGCGTGCTCGTTGATAAAGTGGGCAGTCTAACAGAATGTGGCTGACCAATAATGGAACCTGACAATTCTCACAGAGAGGAGCAGGGCACCTCTCCACGAGATATCCATGAGTAAGACGAGTATGGCCAATGCGAAGGCGGGAGTAGTCTCCCAACCTCGACACTGGTGACAAGAAAATGGCCAGTAACCTATACTCGGTTTAATAGAACAAAGTTTGTTATTGAGCAGAGCAGACCAACGTTGTTGCCAACGGGTGCGAGGGTGGGTAGCTATTACAGCAAAATAGTCTGGAAATGGAACACCTCTATATGAAATTGGTAGGTCATGTACTGCTGACCACGCAGCAGTGTCTGCCTGTTCATTGCCCTGTACGTCAACATGACCAGGGACCCAACAAAAAACAACATGTAATAAAGTTGGTAGAATTACCGACAATATGTAAAGTAAAAGGACACAAGTGCAACCAATGTGACATTTTATTGTGGCAACATTTCACTCTCCAGGAGCTTTATCAAGCTCCTGGAGAGTGAAACGTTGCCACAATAAAATGTCACATTAGTTGCACTTGTGTCCTTTTACTTTACAAAAAAACAATATCTTTATGCTTGGCAGAGATACGGCGTAGCCAAAGTTGGATACGCAGAACTAGGGGGTGAGGTGTAACAAATTTCCGTATAGCCTGTAGAGCACTGAGGGAGTGTGAGACAACCACAAATGATGACACAGGCATAAATGTGATATGAATAAGTGCTGCAAGAATGGCATACCATTCAGCAGTAAAAATGCTAGCCAAAGATAGTAAATGCCCTCGCACGATGCTGTCTGGAAACACTGCTGCGAATCCGACGCCGTCAGAAGATTTAGAGCCATCTGTGTACACGGCGATGGCACAAGAATGAGAGTGAAAGTGGTCAAGAAAAAGAGAGCGGGAAGCCACCGTAGGCAGTTGGGTTTTCGAGCAAGGGAGTGAGAAAGAACAGACCCGAACAGCGGGAACTTCCCAGAAGGGGTAGGGAACAGTGAGATGCTACATGAATATATAAAGGCGGTAACTGAAGGGAAGACAAGAGCAAATGTAGGCAAAGAGAGAAGGGACGGAGCAGACAGGGGCGGCAAACAAATAAAGAATGTCTACTAATATCAGTGACCGTTCTATAAATGGAAGAATTGCGGAGATCATGAGAGCGCACATAGTAGCAAAGGCAATGGGCATCACGGCGATCAGACAAGGATGGAACATTCGCTTCTGCATAGAGGCTCTCAAGGGGAAAAGCGAAAAGCACCAAGGCAAAAACATAATTCTTGGTGATGGATGGGGTTAAGGCTAGAGAGAGTAGCAGGAGAGGCCACTGAATAGATCTGGTCACCATAATAGTTTCGATAAAATGAGGGCTGAATGTAGGCGAAGGAGAGCTCGATGATCAGCTCCCCATGAAAGATAAGCAAGGGATTTAAGAAGGTTCAGCCGGCTGTGACAAGTTGCCTTTAGAGAGGTAATGTGGGGTTTCCAGGATAACCTACGGTCGAAGATACCTGACTATCACGTTCAGGGATACGGGAGCCATAGAGGTACAAAGGATGATCGGAGATGACAGAGTGTCTAGTGAAAGTAATTTGTTGAGTTTTGGTACTGGAAAAGTTAAACCCATGCGTGGTGGCCCAATTGGAAACACGGTCGGCCGCATGCTGGAGAGAAACTGTAATGAGATGACAGTCAGTGCCTGCACAAGCAATAGCGAAGTCATCTACATAGAGTGATGACCAAATATTGGATGGAAGAACAGAGGCCAAATCATTTATAGCAAGGAGAAAAAGTGTTGTGCTCAGAACACTTCCCTGAGGGACACCTTCAGCTTGGACAAAGTCCGGGGAGAGCACATTATTGACTTGAGCACGGAAATGTCTGTCAGTTAAAAAGTTCTTAAGGAAAGATGGTAGATTGCCTCGGAGGCCTAAGGAGTGGGCTTGGACCAAAATATTATACCTCCAAGTTGTGTCATATGCCTTCTCAAGGTCAAAAAATATGGCAATAACTGAGTGGTTATTCGCAAAGGCAGTACGAACATACGTATCCAAACGTAGTAAGGGGTCTATGGTAGAACGGCCCTTACAAAAGCCATATTGACGAGTGGAGAGACTGTTGTGTGTCTCTAAATACCACATTGAACGTCTATTTACCAGACGTTCCATCACTTTGCAAACTGCACTGGTAAGAGCAACGGGACGATAGTGAGAGGTGCCATGTCCTGTAGTACCCGGTTTGCGGAAAGGGAGAACAATGGCAGATTTCCACAGCTGTGGAAGAACTCCTTGTGACCAAATAGGATTGAAAAGGCGTAAGAGGACTGCAAGGGCTGACTGATGTAAATGTTGTAACATACGAATATGAATGTCATCGGGCCCAGCTGTCGATGATCGGCAAGCTGAGAGTGTTGCCTCCAGTTCCTGAAGTGTAAAAGGCACATTATACTGTTCTTCTCTGAGAGAAGGAAAGTCCAAGGGTGCTAACTCTCTGGCAGACTTTGAGGAAAGAAACGAGGGGCAGAGATGGAGCCCCAGAGAAATACGGACCAGATGATTGCCAATTTTAATGGCAACATCTAGAGGGTTTGGTATATCAACACTGGCAACCTGCAGAACAGGAGCCGGGTCAGGAGAATATTTACCACTCAGTTTCCGTACTTTTCTCCAGACTGCACTCATAGAGGAAGCAGAGGTGATGGTGGAGACAATCTCGCCAGCAAGTGCGTTTAGCGTCACGGATGACACGGCGAGCGATCGCACGCTTCTGCTTAAAATCAAGAAGTCTCTCAGTGGTTCTATTATACCGGTACCTGCCCCACACAGTGCATTTCAAACGTACTGCACGAGCACAAGCAGGAGACCACCAAGGTATGCATTTCTGAAAATGCCTGCCCGAGGTGTGGGGTGTAGAATGAGAAGCTGCGGTTAAAACTGAGGACGAGAAGAGGTGTAAAAGCTCATCAATGGAGGACGAAGAAGGAACCTCACTAAGAACAGTTAGTTGTGAGTAAAGGTCCCAATTTGCCCAATCAAATTGCCAGCGTGGGTTACGAAGAGGTGGTGAATATGAAGGGGAAGTAAGAATGATTGGAAAATGATCGCTGTCATGTAAATCCGGGAGAACAGACCAGGTGAAGTCTACTGCGGCGGAGGAAGAGCAGACTGAGAGAGCGATGCAAGAGAGAGTATGAGTACGAGGATCAAAATGGGTGTGAGTTCCTGTATTTAAAACATGGAGGGGGTGGGAAGCAAGAAAAGCCTCTAGCTGAATGCCACGGGAATCACAGTGAGACCCCCCCAGAGGAAATGATGGGCATTAAAATCGCCAAATAACAGAAGTGGTGGCGGTAATGACGAAACAAGAAAGGCAATATCCAGAATAGATAATGCTCGAGAAGGAGAGAGATACAAAGAACAGAGTGTATACCACCTATTCAGGTGGATACAGGCTGCTGTGTAATGCAGCAAAGTACGAACAAATAGCTGATGGTACGGAATATCAGTGTGTAGAAAAAGGGCACTTTCGTTAAAGGTCCCATCAGGAAAAGGATCCAAAGAATACAATAAATTATAGCCTGAGATGGGATTGATAACAGCAGAGTGTAATTTTGATTCTTGTAAGCAAACACCAACAGGGAAAAATTGGGAGAGCAACATCTGAAGCTCACCCTGATTACCCCCTGAGGCTGCGTATATTCCACTGTAAATAGGCCACGATTGGCAACGATAAAGATACTAGAAATCCGCAGGTAAGGGTACTTACGAACTAGAGGGGTTAGAGAAGTCCACATGCAGTGACAGCGGAAAACGTTCAAGCAGCGAAGGAACGGTGCGCTGTGAAGAAGGGAGTTGCGCAGATGGAGAAAAGGAAAGAGAAGGAACAGAGGCTGGATCAGTGTCCATTGATGGTTTAGTCTCTAATATATTCAGAGATTGCCTCAAATGTTTCAGAGTTCAGAGACGTCACATGGGAGACAATATTGGAGATGCAAGGAGGAGTTCGAGTAAAGATCGGAACTGTAATGGACTGTACCAAGGTAGGGGGGGGGAGGCGAAAGGGTGGAGGGAACTGGAGAAGTGTGGGAGGGGACAGAAGAGGCAGAAACCTGGGAGGTGGCAGGAGAGGAAGAAACTTGGGAGGGGACAGGGGAGGAAGGCGCAGTACGAGGAGGAGGATGAATCTCTACACTTGTAACAGAGCAAGTGAAAGGGCAAGACCTAGGTACAGAGACCGGGAAGGTAAAATGTGGAGGTGGATGAAGGGAAGGAGGGGTTAAAGGAGATTATTTGGGCTTCTGAGAAGTAGAGGGACAATCGGGAGTTGTCGTATGAGGTCTTGTCGATACCAGGGTTTGTGAGGGAGAACACGAAGAAGTGAGAACAGACTGAGGTGTTGAAGTAGGGACGTCTGAGCCCAGGACAGGAAAAGAATTAGATACAGGAGTGACTATAGGACTGGCAACCACAGAAGAGGCTGCAGAAGATGGGACCCCAAAAGTGGGGGGGACGTTTTGAAACACGAGAATAAGAAACACGGGGTAGTCTCCCTTGGAGGCGGAGATGAGAAACTGCCATAGCATAAGGGAGCCCTTCTGCCTCTTTGAGGCAATGAATTTCCCGCTCATTTAAGTAGACCTGGCAACGGCGAGAGTATGAAGGGTGAGCCTCATGACAATTAAGGCAAGAGGGAGGTCGACTGCAAGACGTATTAGAATGGTCATCGGCACCACCGACTGGGCATTCGGCTATAGATCTGCAATATTTTACTGGGTGGCCAAATCACCAGCAATTTCTACACTGTTGCGGTGTAGGGATCACCTTTCAAACTTGTAACCAATGTCCTGCTACATAAACAGAGGATGGGAGTTCACGGCTGTCAAAAGTTAAACGAGTCACATTGCAAGGGTATTGTCTCCGCCCACGGGCAGGAAGAACATAAGTGTCTACCTTGAGAATTGGGAGATCTTGGAGTTCCAGCTGTTCGAGAATGTCATTGCCACATGTCTGGAAATTCTGTTGGACTATGGTATTTGGCAGAATAACAGTACCACTACAAGTATTGAGGGAATGATGTTTTTCGATAGTGATAGGAATAGTATCAATATGTGAAAGAAGAGAAAGATCATGAGCTTGGGTAGCATTCTGGACTGTGATAATGAGCGTACCACTCTTAAGAGCATGAAAGGAAATATCTCTACCAACATGGTGTAGGAGCGCTCTGCCAATACTATGGTCGGAAAGACAGGCAGTCGAAGAAGTTGGTCTTAAAGTAAAGAATTTAGTCTATTGTGTGGTCCAAAACTGAGTGTGGAGAGGGAGTGCATGACGTGTCAGTCTTTTCCGAGTAGAATGGGAAGGTAATGAAGTAACATCATCAGGAGATTGTCGTTGGCGTTTAGAAGTGGGACCAGAGTTGGTCCGACATGGGACGAGCTGGCGATTCAAAAATCGCCGCACCGTAGGAGAGGCCGGAAGCATAGTCAAAGGAGAGTGGAGGTCAGACAAATCGAAGGAGTCAATTGAAACCCCAGCACCTGAAGCGGGTGACGAAACAGCACCAGCAAGAGGTACAGGGGCCTTAGGAGCGTCCGAAGAGTGGCCAAAAGATGAGGCGAGGTCAGAACGGGGTGCGGTAACAATAAGGGGCCCTGGGGTAGCGGGGTCATGGATTGGGGACTCCATGGTTAGGTTACTCCTTTCTTTTTGCTTTTAAGAAAAAAAAATAAAAATAAAAAAAATAAATAAAAAAAAGGGGGGACCGGGGAGGGATAGCTCCTAGGAGAAATGAAAGGGCCAGAAATCTCACTCCGCCCCCAAGAGGACCTCAGCACCGCAAGCAGCGCAGATGCAGCATGGAACCCGTGCCATACCCTACCCTTCATGCCAGTAAACCAGCAATCCGGGATAGCAACCTCACATCTGCCGAGCTACCTCGGTGGACAAAAGAGAGGGCGGCCGGATATCCGCCACAAAGCATACCTCCTTCGACCACCACCCCCCGAATCCAAAAGGTGGTTTCCAGAGATACACCCGTCGCCCGAAAGACACCCAAAGCCACCCTCCGGGATACCGGAGAGGGATCAGGACATCCCCAGGCGATCCAGATTCCACGGCAAACTACACCAATGCCAAGAACCTCAATGGAATGGGATGGACCCTGGTACCCTTTCCCCTACCTAGGAACTAGCGTGCCTGTGGGAAAAATCCCAAAGGTCAAAAAGAGGAAGGGCAAAAGGGAGGGGTGGGGAGGAGGAAAGGAAAAAGGGGAGGATGGGGAGGATGGGATAGGGAAGGGGGGATTGGGGGGTAATTAGGTTCGGTCTGGGGAAGGAGACCGACAGGTCTAATTCCTCAGACCAAGAGCCTCTTCACCATGCCAAGGAGCCCCCCTTGAAGAGGCACACACAGTTCAAAATATTCTGATTTCAAAACAGGGTCCAGAATAAACAATGCAGACATTCCTGGCGCTAAAATAACATTTCCTCTGTTTATTAGTTACGTTTCCAGGCTTTACAGATGAATTCCATTTTGATTTTTTATTCACAAAGAATTTTTTACACCAAAAAATATGCAATATTGTAATAATTGTATAAATAACATCAGTACATTTATGGACGCATATTAGACCCACCAGTTGACGTGTATTGGACGCTTGACGCCATTTGTTCACTCTTGAACACTGGCAAAAATTTAAAATTTTCACTACTTTGAGCTCAATTTCAAGCTATTTTTCGGTAATAAAATCAATCAAAATCATCTCTATTTCTGTAATTCTAGCAAATGAGACCAAGAAACTGTGAATACTATTGTAGAAAACATACAAAAATACACTGCAAAGTCGCTGTTTTAATCCAATAACACGGTCAGTTTTTTTTTCTCATTATGCACTGCGTGCTGCAGGATTTGTTTTATGTGGTGCACACTTACCATATAGATGCATTCTCTCATATCTAGGCTCAAATTTACCACTCACAGCTTATCTAAGTGAGCCGAGCTCGTGGTGTAGAGCTACAGCTTGGACCCAGAGGACAAGGTGTAGAACTACGGCCTGGACTCTCAAAGGGTTAAAAAAAAAAAAAAAAAAAACACTTGCATGTGCAGTATCTTACATCTAGTATTATCTACTATAATGCAAGAACTAAAGGTCAACTTCTCAAAAAATTGGCCATTCCAGTGTAACTTATCTCAACTGTTCAATAATCTTACACAAACATTTGCATTATTGACTGTGAGGAAAGCAAAGTAGAAATTAAACTTAAGTAGATAGTGCTACAAAAATTCAACCATTGAACTTATGAATAAAAATATGCTTATTAGGCAATATGCTTTTAAACATGTACAGTTGATCACATGAAAGTGCACAAACGTTCAATTTGTCTTTCACTGGGGTGATCCTCAAATTTTGTCATCACTCATTATGATTTAATAGCATGTAAAGCTTCTTATTTTTTAGTAAACTAAACAAGAGGTTCTTAGCCCACTGCTCCTGGCATTATTAAGACAAAATAGAAGAAAACTCAGATGAATATGTATACATATACATGACACGCATGTGTAGTGTGACCTAAGTTGTTGTAGTAGTAGTTAGTAAGTAGTAGTAGTTAGTAAGTAGTTAGTAAGTAGTTAGTAAGTAGTAGTTAGTAAGTAGTAGTTAGTAAGTAGTAGTTAGTAAGTAGTAGTTAGTAAGTAGTAGTTAGTAAGTAGTAGTTAGTAAGTAGTAGTTAGTAGTATAGTTAGTAAGTAGTAGTTAGTAAGTAGTAGTTAGCAAGTAGTAGTTAGCAAGTAGTAGTTAGCAAGTAGTAGTTAGTAAGTAGTAGTTAGCAAGTAGTAGTAGTAGTAGTACACCTGTTATCTTGTGTGTTTATGAGACAGAAAAAGAGATTAGCACTCCTACCATCATGTAAAACAATTTACAGGTTTCCATCTTACATATATTTGGAAGGACAGCAGTACCTCCCAGGGTGGGAGAGGTTTGAGATATTTGCTGTTTAGAGGAACATCTAATAAAACTGTTATATTGGCATGCCTCTGGCAAGATAGTGATATAGTGTAAATGGTGGTTAAAGTGTTTCTTTGGGTCACCCTGCCTTGTTGGGAGATGGCCAGGGTGTTAAAAAAACTGATAAGGCAGTACACACCATATGAAAAAAAGACCTACATTATCAGCAAATAAATTTGTCAGTTAAGAAAGTGGAGAGCTGCTGGATAAAAAGTTACAGGCATTAAAGATCACAAAATGTAAATGAAATGAGGGGGAAAATTCAAGTGTAGGGCAAGAACAAGATATGTTATAAAGACAAGGAAGAAAAAGTGAAAAAAAAAGACAAATATGAAGGTGTGACAGAATGTTAAGAGGAAGGATGAGATGGAAATTTTTAAAATACTTGTACTGAAAGTAGTTGAGGATAGTTTTGAAATGGTTGCTGCATCTGTTTAGGGTATATATTCATGAAAGAAGTAAAGGTACACAAGGAATGATAGATAACAAGCCTAATTCTTTTGTTTAAGATTTTAAGCACTGTGTGGAGAAGTGTGTCAAGTATGTTACAACTACAGAGGAACAAAGTGGATTTAGAAAGGGCAAGTGGATCAAGTTAATCACTGAAACACATAAACAAGCACTGGTGGATAGAGAAGTGATGTGCCAGGCATTAAAAATACACAATATACAGCAGTTGAAAAACATGCTGAAAATAACTTAAAAGAGTTTTTATACAAGGCTGAGGTTCAGGCATGTGAAAGAGGGTATTTTTTCAGTAAAGGTGGGCTGGACATAGAACTGCATTAGGGAAGTGTAGTCTTACAAGTTAATGAAGCATATGTAAAGTGGGAGCTGTCAATAGTTGCTGCTGCCAAGTGCTTGAGGGGAAATTCAGAATTGGGAGCAACAGATTGGGGGGAGGGGAAGAGAGTTTGCAGGGTTATGCAACAAGCAATTTGAGATGGGAATACAGAAAAATATTTGGAGAAGGAATGAGAAAAAAAAAAAAAAAAAAAAGAATTGCATGAGAATGGTGCCAACAACTTTTTGTAAGTGCGACACTTCAGTACTGAAGCAACAAGAATTAACGAGGCAATGAAAATGTCCGATTTCTAGGTGTAGTCTGCATTATATGTAAATTACATAACTTGTATACTGCAAAAAAAAAAAAAAAAAAAAAAATATTAAGATTTGTGCTGCTGAGAAGGTTTAGTCATGTAGAAAGAGTGTAACGGGATTAAGAGAGTTTATAAATCTGGGGTAGATGGACTGTGCAAGGAATGTACAAAAATGGTTTAAAGGAAGTTTTGAGAGGTATGGGTTTTAGCACCCAGCAAGCACATTAGATCGGAATGAGTGAAGAAAAGTGGTTTATGGGATTTGAATTCTTGCTGAAGTTTGAGTATTGTAATATCTATAAAGGTATTCTGGAAAACCAATTACCACTTAGTGCTGAAGGTAGGAACTATGGTTTTTTTGCTGTGACATTTCTGGTGGGAATGATGCGATACAGTTGGACATTATTTCTCGATGTGTTAGATAATGAATGATGGCGAACTTTTCTTCATTGGTTCAACCTGCGCCTTAGTGGAAAATGAACGAGTAAATAAAATATATAGTCTAGGGGGAGCTTGTGTGTATTGGGAATGTAAAAGAAAACATATTAAGAGCTTTCTTCCAAGTCCCCATCATTACTATTAAGTTTAAAGCAGTAAACATGTTTTTTGGTTTCTAAAGACAGAATTATTTTAGGATATTCCTCAAATATAAACATAGGAACATCTCACTTTTTTCCATTTTTCCTAGATTCCACATACCAACATTGTAATTGTCCCATATTGATTTTTTAATAATTAATTTAAATCCAGTGAGACTACCTGTATATTTTCATGTAACACTTTCTTGCATTTGAGATGGAAACTGCTTCTTGTCAACCAAAACAATATACACTATTATTAAAATAAATGAATCGGTAGTCTTTGAGGGCCTGAGTTAAAAGTGTTAGAAATCTAAGTAGTATTGTTCAGGAACCAGGAATGCAGGAAATCAAATATAATGTAGAAATACAGATTACCTTATTAGTTAATATCACTGGTATAGGAAAATACTGGTATTGTATAAATGCCAATAAAATATTAACTGAAATGCCAAGTAAACAAGCTTTTATGGCAGGTTCATCAATTCTGTTATGATCACTTTCACCCTACTGAGTATACAAGCTAGGAGTAAAGACAATATCCCTTTTTATGGCTGTAGATGCAGCCTCCATTTTCTCCCGGAGATTTGGATCACCAATGATGTGAGCAGCTTTTTTCACATCCTTGAGGGTTTCATCTAATCGCTGAATGCACTTAACAGTGATTCCTTCTTGAACATCAGTCAACTCCATTATTTTGTTAAATGGCATTCCATGGGCCCACTCATACACCACCTCAGTTAGGCCAAAATTGAACTGATCAATGTAGTCACCAACTGGCTCTGGAAGACCACAATCCTTCTGGACTTCTCCAATACGTTGAGCCACGCTCTTAAATTTTTTTATTCCTTTTTTGAGCTCAGATGTCAAATTTGGATCACTGCAATTTTTCTGCTGGAACACCATGCTAGATAACAATGCAGCTATGATCTCTACAGGACTTTCTGCAAACACATTTTCCAGTACTAGCTCTGTTACCATTAGCTCATGGTTTCCCATTTCACATGCTATGCGACCTTTCAGTGTTACAGTATTGTTATCTTCAATATAACCAAGATTTTTAAGAACCTTAATTCTCATTTGGTACTCAGGGTGTAGTTGTAAAGCCTCTTCTGACATAAGGAATTTCAAACGGCCAACTTGTTCTCGAAGATTTAGCTTAACAAAAGTATGATTGAAATGCTCTCTGAATTGTGTGCACTCGAGACACGATCGTTCCAAAACTTTTGCCTTCAGTATTCCTAGGATATGAATTTGAGATACTGCTGTTAGCTCCTTGACTCCAAGATCATGTATTAAGTTGAGGTAAGAGAGTTTCTCTCCGCCAGACTCATTCATGCGTTGCATCTCATTCAATACAACCATAACAGATTCCGAAGGTGGGTCATCTCTAAATCTGGGGATTTGTCGTTTCTTTATGTTTTCAATAACTTTCTCTCCATTTACCTTGATAACCTTATTTGTGATTGCTGCTAAACTCTCAGGAGTGATTTCCAAAAATGTGTGTTCTGAAGTGTCTTCCAGAACCTCAAAATCCTCCAGGTAAGCTGCCAAGGCTTCCTTTAATTTAAGTTCTTCTTTTGACAGGGAAGCCAATTCTTTATTCTTAAGAATAAATACAGTTAATTTATTTTTATCTTTAGTATCAATTTTCAGCAAGCAGGCCAAGTAATACTGATACTGGTCATGGCAAATGATGAGAATTCTTCCTGGATTCATTACCTTCATGACACTAGGAAATCCAAGAATAAATTTAAAAACGTGTTTACGTTGCTCTACATATTCCTTGGCAGTAACATAATATTCGTCCACATCTTTGCACATCATGCAAGAAAATTCAGGTTCCTTGCTTAGTTTTTCTTCAGCAAGCTTCAGTTCCTCTTCATATTTACTCTGATTTACCATTTTCAAGACTTCAGAAAATGATCTTTTCATCATATCTTCTACACTAATTCTCTCAACACGCAAAATGTTCAAGATCATTGAATACGTCAACTTGAACTGCGACTCCAGCTTCGTGGGCTTCCCTAACATCATCCGATGAAGGTCAGACAACTCTGGCACATCTGTTTTACACAAAATAATGACAGTTCCTGTAGTATCCAAACCTCTACGTCCAGCACGACCTGCCATTTGGATATACTCACTGGGCACTAGGTCACGGAAGCCTGTTCCATCATGTTTTCTGATTGAATCAAACACTACACATCTTGCAGGCATGTTTACTCCCATTGCAAATGTTTCTGTTGCAAATAAAAGCTTTACAAGGCCTTTGGCAAACAGCATTTCTACAACTTCTTTCAGGATGGGCAAAATGCCACTGTGATGAACACCAATTCCTTTTAATAATAAATTTCTCATGTAAATAACTTGAGGTAATTCTTTATCTGTTCCCTGAAGTCTGTCTACACACTTCTTAATAAATGAGTGTATCTCTCCTTTCTCCCTATTTGTTGTCAAGTCTTGGCTCATCAGCTGTGTAGCATTACTGTCACAGCGTTTCTTAGACAAAGTAAAAGCAACAATGGGCAACAGATCTCTTCTACTCAAGTGATCAACAAGGCCAATCCACATATTCTTCTCCTGCTTTTCCCCCAGATGATGCCTACCTTGTTTTGGTCCTTGATTTAGCTGACTTTTCTTGCTTCTATCATTCTTTGCAGCCACAGCATCATTGTATCCTTTTGTAATAAACTTGCCACCAGCATCAACTAACAAGAAACGTTCATCTTTCGTCTTACCACCAGTGCCAGTATACAGAAAGTGCTCTAAAGGTACAGGACGCTTACTGGTACTAATTACGTATATCTTCCTTCTTTTAATTCTCCCTATCCAATCGGCAAATTCAATTGTGTTGGGTACTGTTGCAGACAACAACACAATATTTACTGTACTGGGTAACATTATTAGTACTTCCTCCCATACATGGCCTCTTTCAGCATTGTTAATGTAGTGAACTTCATCAAAGATAACCCACTCTAAATCTCTTATCAGATCACTACCATTGTACAGCATAGACTGTAAAATTTCTGTTGTCATGATTAAACATGATGCCTTTGGGTTGATTTGAATGTCTCCTGTCAAAAGACCCACATCATCAAACTTAATTTTAAAATCTCTATACTTTTGATTTGAAAGTGCTTTGATTGGAGAAGTATAAACTGCCCGAGTCATATGCTTCAATGTTAATGCAATCGCATATTCTGCAACCACCGTTTTACCTGCTGAAGTGTGTGCAGCTACAAACACACAGTCATGCTTTTCCAAATGCAAAATTGCTTGCTTTTGAAATATGTCAAGCTCAAATGGATACGTGCAAGCAGGGTTGGGAACCTGCAAATTAAAATCATCGACTGGTGAATTTATGTCAACATTTTCTGCCCACTCTGTATTTACCACTACAGTTGTAGATTTTGACTTGTCACTTATATTTAACACAAATTCATCCTTTTTAGGTGGCGGTTCAATGTTGAAATTGGTGACAAGTGAGGTATCTTCTTCATTTAACCCTTCCAAGGTCAAAGTAATTTCTTTCCTTTTAACATTTTCTTCCTTTTCATCAAAAATTTTAAGTACACTTTCATCCACTTTCAGCATATCTGTTATGCTAACAACTAACTCAGGTGCCATCTGAGCTGGTTTCTCTTCCTCTTTCTCCTCTTCCAGTTCTTTCTCTGGTTCTTCAAAGGTCATTCCTCGAGAGAGTCTTGGATGCTTTAGGAGATAATTACTTTTATCTAGTTGAAATTCTCCCTCAACTGACTCCTTATGCAGAAATGGCTCTGGAAACCCTCCTGGCCAGAAAGGAAAGTTAGTTGAAGAACCCCTAACAACCTCCTCCGGAGGCCCAGGGGCACGCCTCATGGAGAGGGAATTTTTCGCTGTAGCTCCAGCATCCTCATTTGCAATTTCACGGAGTCCAGTAATTTCTCCAGTGGCAGGGTCTCGCTCTACTTCAAGACAAGTTCTTGAAGGAAACAAAGAAATGCTAAAGAGACGAGTTGGGTCTGGATGCCTGGGAAACCATCGGCGGGAATGAACAGGGTCATGGATTGGAAGCTTCTCAGGAATTAAAAGATATTCTTCAATTTGTTCCTTAAGACTTGGAAGAACTGGTGGCAATTTGCCCAAGAGCCTTTCAAGGCCATCCATGATTTCCTTAACAACCTGTAAAGATGAACACTATTAATACATGATCCTGATAGGGTACATTTTAGAGTATAGCATAGTACAGGTATTATTACATGTCTAAAAATCATACTGTACTATGAGGAAGTGCAACTGTCTTAAATTGACAAACTGAAGAACTAAATATACTATACTATATTACAATCCCAAGCTATTTATTTTGATTTTAAAATAAAGCATTTTAAATGTTTCTCAGTTTACTGGTTGATGATGCATGCGGCATTCAACAAATGAAAAGGTAGATTAAACAGCATACTGCCAACAATAGTGAAGAAATGATATGTGCCGCAGAACAAAATTTTACTGCAACGTTTTGCTTTGTGATGAAGCTCTGTGACAGGGAACTAAATATTATCCCAAGGAAAACCTGTTCTGCAACATGCATCTTTTCTATTCAGCTAGAAAATACAAGTTAAATCATTGCAAGTGCCAAGCAATATCCACAGTGGTTCAAAGTCATGTTAAATTGCTGTTTTAGATTAGATTTACTCTAGTTAAAGTTGAAATAATTTGAAGTTCTAATAAGCCATTTAATTTCCTGAGCTGAAAAATCTGACATTCCTTGATAAGGTCTATTTAAATTTTTGTTTAAGAGATTCGCCCTAGCCCTTACCTGTGATTGGTTTCAAGAGTACTTCAACCAACACAGCCTGGCCTGAGATCACACACTTGGGTCATTCCATGTCAAGTGGACCAATTTTGAAGATCGTCCCCACCTGACCATCTCCAAATTTGATAAAGTTTTACATGAAGGTTGGCACATATGTCATACTAACTTTGGGAAAGTTTTAGTTCATGATATGCAACAGTAGTAATGCTATGGCCCTCAGAGTGGAGGCAGGTGAAAATTTCACCAACCCACAACACACAATCAGCAATATTCAGGTTACTGCTGTGGTAGATCTTGAAGAGTAAAAGTTGTGCAAGTAGACATGCCTATGCAACTTTTGGAGCTGCTTTAAAAAAATCACAATCCTAAAACTCGCATAGTTTTACTTATTTTTACAGTATGAAGCCAAAGTAGGGAAAAAAAAAAAGTCGCATAAAACTGAATCTTGAATACAGCTGCCTATATCTATAAAGGAAAACATTATTTTAGTATGACATTGTAGCCAGCTACTCAAGTGGACATTGTCACGATCCTAAAATGTGAGACTCCAAACGTTTTTAGTTCCTGTGCTAATGGTACCTAAACATGCCCTCACAGACCTCACGGTGAATTTTAGGCCCTTTTTGAAGACCAATACCAAAAAAGCAGCACAACCAATTTTCTGAAAAACCTTCATTAGAAAGAGCAGATTCTAAACTACAAGATATCTATTTTCTTGATAGGCATTTTGCCCTTGAAAGGAGAAAACATGTCTTAAAATAAGGAGATTTTTGGCTTGTGCAACATTATAATGAAAACCAGGCATTTTTTAGTTGCTGCTGTTATAGAGCAACAACAGCTAGAACCTCGTGTTTCGGTATACTTATGTAATTTTCAGTGATGATTTCAGAAATTATCTGAATGGATGAGGACCGATATTTATTTTGCAAATTAAGCTTCAAAGTTGCCAAAAAAGTGTCATAACAGCTGTGATGGCAGATTTTGAGCTCGCTGACTGTCGACAGAACCTTAATGTTGCATTGGTCAGTGTTGGCTGTGCACAACCAATTCTTAAAAAATTGGTAACCCCATCGCTTAGTGGCCACACCACAATAGCCGTGCAATAACAACCATGGGTGGTGGGCCACTTTTCCACAGGATCCAAAGCCTCAAACAGGTTTCTTTGCCACAAAATCCCAAGCCTGAATTTGGGCTTCTTTCTACTTTCCAAGCCATAGCTGTTTCTTAATTCATGGCAACAGAAAATTTTTCATCAATGTTGGACATGGTTGCTGGCACCAGGCAATATTGTCATCCCATTGATGTTGCTGATGATTTACCTGGAGTTTACCTGGAGAGGGTTTCTGGGGTCAATGCCCCCGCAGCCCAGTCTGAGACCAGGCCTCATGGTGTATCAGGGTCTGATCAACCAGGCTATTACTGCTGGCCGCACACAAGCTGATGTACGAACCACAGCCCGGTTGGTCAGGTACTGACTTTAGGTGCCTGTCCAGTGCCTTCTTGAAGACAGCCAGGGGTCTATTGGTAGGCAACTGAACAGTCTTGGGCCCCGGACACTTACTGTGTTGTCTCTCAGTGTACTCATGGCACCCCTGCTTTTCATCGGGGGGAATGCTGCATCTCCTGCCGAGTCTTTTGCTTTCATATGGAGTGATTTTCGTGTGCTGGAATATTGGAAATATGATCTGGAACCCAGTAGGTGTCATTTCATGCTGGCCAATAGAATGATTGAGCTGGACCATGAGGATGCATGAAGCTGACCAGCACATAATGCTACTCATCAGAAATCTCACAAATATTTGAAAATGGATTACAGCATTACAAGTGCTACATCAATTTTCTGGAACCTTTGGTTCCCAAGCTTTTCTGGATTGCTGATGTTTCCAGACTAGAGGTGGTCACCTTGGTCAACATAAACAGTTGATTTACCAAGACCATAATCTTCACAGATTTTACGCACTGAAGCACCATGGTCCAGTTTTCTCAACAGTTCAACTTTCTCTTGAATTGATATGGACCGGTATTTAAGTTTGACACCACCAGCCTCCCTCTCATCCCCCTTAGAAGCCATAGCTGAGGTTAATTAATCAAAATAAGCTAAAAAACTTATAGAATTGAGGTGTTCCCCAAAAGTTGCATAGGCATGTCTACTTACACAACTTTTACTCTTCAAGATCTGCCACAGCAGTAACCTGAATATTGCCGATTGCGTGTTGTGGGTTGGTGAAATTTTCACCTGCCTCCACTCTGAGGGCCATAGCATTACTACCGTTGCATATTATGAACTAAAACTTTCCCAAAGTTAATACGACATATGTGCCAACCTTCATGTAAAATTTTATTGAAATTGGAGATGGTCAGGTGGGGACCCCTGATCCACTTGATATAGAATGACCCTTTTCCTTTTGACTGCCTGATCAACCAGACTGTTGCTGCTAGTGGCTTACAACATACAATAAATTACCTTCCACAAGATGAATGGGCTGGGGTTAGGGGGGAGCCACTTCCCCTCAATACAGTATTTTATTTAATTCCTTGGATACATTTTCAGGCCTCATACATAAATCAGTTTTTCTGCATCAGCAATCAACACGTGTAGTGTCTTAATATCCAACAAGAAAACTGATGACAATCTTTATACAGAAGTTCTTGTATCAGTAATTTTATCTATCACTTCCATATAAAGTAGTCATATACTATCTCGTATTTTGTATTGTAATTCAAGCAGTTAGTAACATTCACCCTACTAAACTAGACAATTACCTTATGTTTTTTTATTGTGATTTTTATGAACTAATCTGTTACTTGCATTTATTTTAATAAAGCTTCATTGAAAAATAAATAAAAAGTATACTTCAAGTACAGTATTTTATCATCTACGTCTTGTCTGAGATGCTATACATTCTATGGGCCTTCAGTAATACTGCAAAGTAAATTCGTATGGTATTTATCCAATATTTGTAGGAATCAATACAAACATTATAACAATTTATTTTCCAAAAAATTCCAACAAACTGTTTTACAAAAAATTCCCAAAATATCAATCGTAAACCAAAGTGTTAAAATTAATTTCTAAGTTTTAAATCTTTATCATTCGTGTAAACCAAATTTATCAATCCCATCCAGTAGTAATAAGTTAATTTTTAGGCTGCCTAAAATGTTGTGTATAAGCAGGGACTCTCTTTCAAGTATGTCATTAACATCAACTATTCCTCAATCAATAGTATGTTGTACTTTGTAGAAATAATGATTATCACTATTATTATGTCACCTTAGGAGTCGGGTTTAATCCTTTCAGTGTCAGTCCCATTATATAACGGCTGTGAAGCCAGTGTTGGCCCTGTAGTACAGTGGAACCCTGGAATTTGTTTGTGCATTTGTTTCTCCTGAAGCCAAACTGGCACTGGTTGAGAATGCTTTGTGATGTTATAAAGGAGTATAATCTCTTGTGTACGAGTTTCTCAAAGAATTTGGATAGTAAAGGCAAGTTTGATAGTGATGTATAGGTGTTTACATCTTCTGTACATACATGTAGTTCTACTATCTTCAAATTATGTCCTGGAATTTGTATTGATAAAGCCACTGGATGGCGAAACGTCTACAATAAAGATACCCAGATGTTGCACATGTGTCAATTTCATCTTGTCAGTATTTTATACCATTTTTGTACAACCAGTTGTTTACATCTGTTGGGTCTCCATCTTCGTGTATTGGTATAACTGCTGGGAAAGTACTGGTTTCTAGTGAATTATTAAAGAGTAATGTAATGGTGGGTAAAAGGACATGAGCCACTCATTTGAACAATAGTGGTGAGGCATGAGCAAGATTTCCCGATTTATTTTTAATCATGGTGATTTCAGTGGGCATGGTTGGTGGAAGACTGAGGGATACTGAGAAGTTTCTACCCAGGTCACCACTCACTCCAGTACTGGTGCCTGGAATTTTACTGGCAAGACGAAATATGGATCCCAGGTTACAACCTATACAGATGTGACAGAGTGAACAGGAAAAAGGGGGGGGGTTGGCCTGTACATTGCAGAGTCACTTGTTTGCACAGAACTGCTAAATGCCTCAAATGATGTAGTGGAAGTTTTAGCAGTAAAGGTCGAGAACCAAAACCTAGTCATTGTGGTAGTCTACAAGCCTCCGATGCAACATCCCAGCAATTCCAGGAACAGCTGTTAAAAATTGACCACTGTCTGGAAAACCTTCCAGCTCCTGCACCCAACATCTTGCTCCTGGGGGATTTCAACTTAAGGCACCTAAAATGGAGGAATATAGCAAATAATATTGTTGCAGTAATAACACCAGGAGGCAGCTCTGATGAAAACTCACTCATGCGAGCTTTTAAATCTCTGCACAAAATTCAATTTAAACCAGCAGATAACAGAGCCTACTAGACTGGAGAATACACTAGACCTCATCTTCACTAACAATGATGATCTGATAAGAAATGTCACCATATCAAAAACAATATACTCAGATCACAACATAATTGAGGTTCAGTCATGTATGCGCGGAGCCCCAGACCGACATAATGAGATTAGTCACGAGGGAGCATTCACCAAATTCAACTTCAATAACAAAAACATAAAGTGGGACCAAGTAAACCAAGTCCTAACCGATATAAGCTGGGAAGATATACTAAGCAACACAAACCCCAACTTATGCCTAGAACAGATTAACTCGGTGGCACTCGATGTATGCACAAGGCTTATTCCTCTAAGAAAAAGGAGGAGTAGATGTAAAACAGAAAGAGACAGGCGCTCCCTTTACAGGCGACGGAAAAGAATAACAGAGCGGCTAAAAGAGGTCAATATATCTGAAATGCGTAGGGAGACACTGGTCAGAGAAATAGCAAGCATCGAACTTAAGCTAAAAGAATCCTTTAGGAGTCAGGAATCGCGGGAAGAACTGGAGATGGGAAGTACAGTGCCTGCACTCTGAAGGAGGGGTGTTAATGTTGCAGTTTAAAAACTGTAGTGTAAAGCACCCTTCTGGCAAGACAGTGATGGAGTGAATGATGGTGAAAGTTTTTCTTTTTCGGGCCACCCTGCCTTGGTGGGAATCGGCCGGTGTGATAATAAAAAAAAAAAAAAAACTAAAAGCCATAAATGAAATCGAAAGAAACCCAAAGTATTTCTTCTCCTATGCCAAATCAAAATCGAGAACAACGTCCAGTATTGGGCCCCTACTTAAACAAGATGGGTCCTACACAGATGACAGCAAGGAAATGAGTGAGCTACTCAAGTCCCAATATGACTCAGTTTTTAGCAAGCCGCTAACCAGACAGAGTCGAAGATCAAAATGAATTTTTTATGAGAGAGCCACAAAATTTGATTAACACAAGCCTATCCGATGTTATCCTGACGCCAAATGACTTCGAACAGGCGATAAATGACATGCCCATGCACTCTGCCCCAGGGCCAGACTCATGGAACTCTGTGTTCATCAAGAACTGCAAGAAGCCCCTATCACGAGCCTTTTCCATCCTATGGAGAGGGAGCATGGACACGGGGGTCGTCCCACAGTTACTAAAAACAACAGACATAGCCCCACTCCACAAAGGGGGCAGTAAAGCAACAGCAAAGAACTACAGACCAATAGCACTAACATCCCATATCATAAAAATCTTTGAAAAGGTCCTAAGAAGCAAGATCACCACCCATCTAGAAACCCATCAGTTACACAACCCAGGGCAACATGGGTTTAGAACAGGTCGCTCCTGTCTGTCTCAACTATTGGATCACTACGACAAGGTTCTAAATGCACTAGAAGACAAAAAGAATGCAGATGTAATATATACAGACTTTGCAAAAGCCTTCGACAAGTGTGACCATGGCGTAATAGCGCACAAAATGCGTGCTAAAGGAATAACAGGAAAAGTCGGTCGATGGATCTATAATTTCCTAACAGAACACAGAGTAGTCGTCAACAGAGTAAAGTCCGAGGCAGCTACAGTGAAAAGCTCTGTTCCACAAGGCACAGTACTCGCTCCCATCTTGTTCCTCATCCTCATATCCGACATAGACAAGGATGTCAGCCACAGCACCGTGTCTTCCTTTGCAGATGACACCCGAATCTGCATGACAGTGTCTTCCATTGCAGACACTGCAAAGCTCCAGGCAGACATCAACCATATCTTTCAGTGGGCTGCAGAAAACAATATGAAGTTCAACGATGAGAAATTTCAATTACTCAGATATGGTAAACATGAGGAAATTAAATCTTCATCAGAGTACAAAACAAATTCTGGCCACAAAATAGAGCGAAACACCAACGTCAAAGACCTGGGAGTGATCATGTCGGAGGATCTCACCTTCAAGGACCATAACATTGTATCAATCGCATCTGCTAGAAAAATGACAGGATGGATAATGAGAACCTTCAAAACTAGGGAGGCCAAGCCCATGATGACACTCTTCAGGTCACTTGTTCTATCTAGGCTGGAATATTGCTGCACACTAACAGCACCTTTCAAGGCAGGTGAAATTGCCGACCTAGAAAATGTACAGAGAACTTTCACGGCGCGCATAATGGAGATAAAACACCTCAATTATTGGGAGCGCTTGAGGTTCCTAAACCTGTATTCCCTGGAACGCAGGAGGGAGAGATACATGATTATATACACCTGGAAAATCCTAGAGGGACTAGTACCGAACTTGCACACGAAAATCACTCACTACGAAAGCAAAAGACTTGGCAGACGATGCACCATCCCCCAATGAAAAGCAGGGGTGTCACTAGCACGTTAAGAGACCATACAATAAGTGTCAGGGGCCCGAGACTGTTCAACTGCCTCCCAGCACACGTAAGGGGGATTACCAACAGACCCATGGCAGTCTTCAAGCTGGCACTGGACAAGCACTTAAAGTCAGTCCCAGATCAGCCGGGCTGTGGCTCGTACGTTGGTTTGCGTGCAGCCAGCAGCAACAGCCTGGTTGATCAGGCTCTGATCCACCAGGAGGCCTGGTCACAGACCGGGCCGCGGGGGCGTTGACCCCCGGAACTCTCTCCAGGTAAACTCCAGGTATGGTTTAGAAGAAGTCATTATCTTGTCAGTTGTATCAATAGGCTCGAGTTGCAGTTCATCTGATTTAGTCAGAACAATATCTATAGCTTTGTTCAGCCCAAAGATCTGGAATTCTTTGCCAGAACACACTAAAGGGCCCCTGTCTACAAATCAATTTAAGGTCCTACTTAGAAATCGCTTCATCACTCAAAATTAACCAGACAAACACTATACTTAACATCTACCAGTTTCTCAAAAAACTCCTAAGTAATTTATGACTGCTCAACTATTTGATCATTTACTTCAAACTTACAACTGTTTCAATTTTATTATTGTATATTGTGCTTGATGATTGCTCAACTATTTAATCATTACTTCAAACTTATAATTGTTTCAATTTCACTGTTTAAATTGTGCTAAATTGTAATAATACTGTATTTCTTATATACTATATCAAAACTGTAATTCTTCTCTACTGAACTTATTAAAGCCATATAGCATTAACTAGTTGAAATATTAAATTTTCTTAAATTCACTGTAACTCACCTAATGACCATATGTACAATTATAGCACTGTTATTGCCTTATTAATCTTAAGTTAGTTTTAAGTTTGCCCAAAATGGTCTGCATATAAAGGGACTTTTGTTACACTTTTGTACAAACATGTATCATACTAAAATAAAATTATTGTCTTCCAGGTCTTTTTTACATCTCTCGTTTCAGTGAATCTATTACAATATTATAATATTACAATATTACAGATGCTTGGACTTTCTTATTGTTTGGTGAGGACTGATATATAGTTTAATAAATTCTTTAGTTATTAAGCCCTATATTACTTAAAGGACCACAATGGAAATAAGTCACTGACTTTTTTGGTTATCCCAGGTTCTCTACACATATGCTGCTATGTATGATAATTCTATGTAACTGTATTTGTGTATACCTGAATAAACTTACTTACTTACTTTTCATATTGATGTTTGTCATCAATGGGTCTTAGAATGTTGTTAGTACACCACAGGCAACATAGTCATTTGTGGTCTGTTTAGATTTTATGGGTTAATGTTTGTTATAGTCTGCGTATTTTATTTGGAAATAAGTTAACTTTTTTTTTTTTGGGGGGGGGGGGGATTATCCTTGGTAATTTATATGTATGATAATAATGTACCTAAATGTACTTACATATCTGCTTACCCTTATCATTAAGAACTTTAGGAAGTTTTAAATACAAGGACAGGTACATAAGTAAGTGTGAGTTTGACTTGACTAGCATAGGCCAGTAGACCTACAGCTGTGTGCTTTTATTCTTATATGTGCTCTTAAATATAAGATTTTTCTGAGACAACAGAAAATGTTGGAGATTCTTACATATGTTACCAAAAATGTCAGATATAGTGATGACTAAAGTGGAAGTAGTTAAGGAACAAGTGTATTAGTTGGTAAGAGATAAGATAAGATTTCGTTCGGATTTTTAACCCCGGAGGGTTAGCCACCCAGGATAACCCAAGAAAGTCAGTGCGTCATCGAGGACTGTCTAACTTATTTCCATTGGGGTCCTTAATCTTGTCCCCCAGGATGCCACCCACACCAGTCGACTAACACCCAGGTACCTATTTGCTGCTAGGTGAACAGGACAACAGGTGTAAGGAAACGTGTCGAAATGTTTCCACCCGCCGGGAATCGAACCCGGGCCCTCCGTGAGTGAAGCGGGAGCTTTTAGCCACCAGGCCTGATATATATGATATATATTACTGTATATTGTCTTGACAGCTACAATACTGACACAATATAATGATCCCGGTGCACCAATAATATTAAAGTGCTTACCTGAAGTGATCATGTAGTGGGAGTGTAGGTTGTAGCAGCTTCTGATGTAGTAGTGAAGACAGTGTAGACTAGTGCAGCTTGTAGTGATAATGGAAGGTAGACTAGTGCACCTTGTATTATTATTATAATCAAAAAGAAGCGCTAAGCCACAAGGGTTATACAGCAGTGCAGCTTGTAGTGTAGTAATAATGGAAGGTAGATCACCACCACTGTTGCTGCTGCTGCTGCTGCTGTGTCATCCAACACTATAACTCACAATAACTCACTATAACTCATCAACACAACACTCATAACCATCACAACACAACTATAACTCACTCTCACATTATTGTTAATAATAATAACATGATACAATACCTGTAATAGTGGTAAATATTGTATAATATTGTGAAGTTAGAATATATGGCGGGAAGAGTGACGCATGCGTCTACCTCTCCTAAATATTCTCTCTCAAACATTATATTTATACTACTAATTACACTTACTACAATCTTATTTTCCTCCTTAAACTATATCAGTGTTTTTTTTTATTTCTTCTTCTATATTAAAACGGTGTATATTTTGTGCAATATTAGTTAATAAAGAGACTTAAAGTCTAGGTTATAAAGGAAGTTAGTGTTCGCCACGATCTTCATCTTAATCATTGATCAATTGTTATATCTTATTTTAATTACTGAACATGTTTGAATCTCTCAGAAAAAATATACAGACAGTTCAGGATGGAATATCTGCCGGGTGAGTGTAAGAGAAGCAGCCACACCACTCTAATACTTTTATAATATGACTAATTTGTCTTCATAATCCTTATTACAGAACATGTATTGTTCCCTCACAGAATTAGTCTTTATTGATGAAATCTGTCCAGGGAGTCATGTCGGAAACAATGCATGCCTCACATACTTACCTTCAAAAACTATACTGGACTATCTATCATCTCAATCACATAATCATATCAATCATCTATCATCATCTCATCACAATTCATCATCAATCATCATCATCATCATCATCATCATCAATCATCATCAATCATCATCATCATCATCATCATCAATCATCATCAATCATCATCATCATCATCATCAATCATCAATCATCAATCATCATCATCATCATCATCAATCATCATCAATCATCATCAATCATCATCAATCATCATCAATCATCATCATCATCATCATCATCATCATCATCATCATCATCATCATCAATCATCAATCATCAATCATCAATCATCATCATCATCATCAATCATCAATCATCATCATCATCATCATCTTTACTAACTTAATCTCCCATACAATGAGCCTCGGTAACAATGTTGTTTTGACTATTCACTTATCCTGGGTAATTTATACACATGTTAGGATGTTAGGATTTTTAACAATGGAGGGTTAGCCACCCAGGATAACCCAAGAAAGATAGTGCATCATCGAGGAACTGTTTATCTTATTTCCAATGGGGGCCTCAAGCTTGTCCCCCAGGATGCAACCCACACCAGTTGACTAACACCCGGGTACCTACTTGCTTCCTAGGTGAACAGGACAACAGGTGTAAGGAAACACGACCAATGTTTTCACCCTTGCCGGGGATTGAACCCTGGACACTCAGCGTGTAAAGCCAGAGTGTTGTTTACCAAGCCACGGGCCACCTTCATTATGTTACTATGTACAACCGTCATAAAACCTTAACTTGTGTAATGTACCTGAATAAACTTAAATAGCAGCACCGTGTGAATGCAATTTTGTTTTATTTTTTATGCGATACAAATAATGTAGCTTACATATAATAAAACACTGATAGACACTAAAGAAAGCCACTTGTATGTAGTGCATGTTGGACAAATTAATCCTAAGGTAAGTAAGTTTATTTAGATAAGTAAGTTTATTTAGGTACAGGTACACTAGGGCCATACTTAAAAATATTCTGGTCTTCCAAAATTAACCATACCTACACTGTACTAAATCATTCACTCAGTTTGAGATGACTCGAAAAATCCCCAAAAATTTACTACCGCTTAATCAATTTAAAACATTAATACAGAGGGTTCTGAGAAGCAAGATCACCACCCATCTAGATACCATCAGTTATACAAACCAGGGTAACATGGGTTTAGAGCAGGTCATTCCTGCCTGTCCCAGCTACTAGACCACTATGACAAGGTCTTGGATGCTATAGAGGACAAACAAAATGAAGATGTAGTATACACAGATTATGCAAAAGCCTTCAACAAGTGTGATCATGGTATAATAGCACACAAAATGCATGATAAAGGAATAACGGAAAAGTTGGTAGATAGATCTATAGCTTCTTAACAAATAGAACAAGAAGAGTACATGTAATAGTAAACAGAGCAAAGTCTGATGCAGCTACAGTGAAAAGCTTTGTTCCACAAGGCACAGTACTCATCCCTATCCTGTTCCTCATCCTCATATCTGACATAGACAGATGTAAGCCACAGCACCGTACCTTTCTTTGTGGATGACACTCGAATTTTCATGACAGAGTTCTCCAATGAGGACACTGCAAGACTCCAAGCAGACATCAGCTGGGCCCTGTGGCCTGTTGGCTAAAGCTCTCGCTTCACACGATGAGGGTCTGGGTTCGATTCCCGGCGAAGGGGTGAAAACATTGGATGTGTGGCCCGGTGGTCTGGTGGCTAAAGCTCCCGCTTCACACACGGAGGGCCCGGGTTCGATTCCCGGCGGGTGGAAACATTTGACACGTTTCCTTACACCTGTTGTCCTGTTCACCTAGCAACAAATAGGTACCTGGGTGTTAGTCGACTGGTGTGGGTCGCATCCTGGGGGACAAGATTAAGGACCCCAATGGAAATAAGTTAGACAGTCCTCGATGACGCACTGACTTTCTTGGGTTATCCTGGGTGGCTAACCCTCCGGGGTTAAAAATCCGAACGAAATCTTATCTTATCTTATCTTATCACCAGCTGTCTATGTTCACCCATCAGTAAAATGGGTACCTGGGTGTTAGTCGACTGGTGTGGGTCGCATCCTGGGACAAAACTGACCTAATTTGCCCGAAATACTCAGCATAACAAGCAGCTTTCTATATGGTAGTACATATGTCATTGATGTCAGTTATGGTCTGTATACCATGTACATGTACCTGGAGTACCTGGAGTTTACCTGGAGAGAGTTCCGGGGGTCAACGCCCCCACGGCCCGGTCTGTGACCAGGCCTCCTGGTGGATCAGAGCCTGATCAACCAGGCTGTTGCTGCTGGCTGCACGCAAACCAGCGTACGAGCCACAGCCCGGCTGATCAGGAACTGACTTTAGGTGCTTGTCCAGTGCCAGCTTGAAGACTGCCAGGGGTCTGTTGGTAATCCCCCTTATGTGTGCTGGGAGGCAGTTGAACAGTCTCAGGCCCCTGACACTTATTGTATGGTCTCTTAACGTGCTAGTGACACCCCTGCTTTTCATTGGGGGATGGTGCATCGTCTGCCAAGTCTTTTGCTTTCGTAGTGAGTGATTTTCGTGTGCAAGTTCGGTACTAGTCCCTCTAGGATTTTCCAGGTGTATATAATCATGTATCTCTCCCTCCTGCGTTCCAGGGAATACAGGTTTAGGAACCTCAAGCTCTCCCAGTAATTGAGGTGTTTTATCTCCGTTATGTGCGCCGTGAAAGTTCTCTGTACATTTTCTAAGTCGGCAATTTCACCTGCCTTGAAAGGTGCTGTTAGTGTGCAGCAATATTCCAGCCTAGATAGAACAAGTGACCTGAAGAGTGTCATCATGGGCTTGGCCTCCCTAGTTTTGAAGGTTCTCATTATCCATCCTGTCATTTTTCTAGCAGATGCGATTGATACAATGTTATGGTCCTTGAAGGTGATATCCTCCGACATGATCACTCCCAGGTCTTTGACGTTGGTGTTTCGCTCTATTTTGTGGCCAGAATTTGTTTTGTACTCTGATGAAGATTTAATTTCCTCATGTTTACCATATCTGAGTAATTGAAATTTCTCATCGTTGAACTTCATATTGTTTTCTGCAGCCCACTGAAAGATTTGGTTGATGTCCGCCTGGAGCCTTGCAGTGTCTGCAATGGAAGACACTGTCATGCAGATTCGGGTGTCATCTGCAAAGGAAGACACGGTGCTGTGGCTGACATCCTTGTCTATGTCGGATATGAGGATGAGGAACAAGATGGGAGCGAGTACTGTGCCTTGTGGAACAGAGCTTTTCACCGTAGCTGCCTTGGACTTTACTCTGTTGACGACTGCTCTCTGTGTTCTGTTAGTGAGGAAATTATAGATCCATCGACCGACTTTTCCTGTTATTCCTTTAGCATGCATTTTGTGCGCTATTATGCCATGGTCACACTTGTCGAAGGCTTTTGCAAAGTCTGTATATATTACATCTGCATTCTTTTTGTCTTCTAGTGCATTTAGGACCTTGTCGTAGTGATCCAATAGTTGAGACAGACAGGAGCGACCTGTTCTAAACCCATGTTGCCCTGGGTTGTGTAACTGATGGGTTTCTAGATGGGTGGTGATCTTGCTTCTTAGGACCCTTTCAAAGATTTTTATGATATGGGATGTTAGTGCTATTGGTCTGTAGTTCTTTGCTGTTGCTTTACTGCCCCCTTTGTGGAGTGGGGCTATGTCTGTTTTTTTAGTAACTGTGGGACGACCCCCGTGTCCATGCTCCCTCTCCATAGGATGGAAAAGGCTCGTGATAGGGGCTTCTTGCAGTTCTTGATGAACACAGAGTTCCATGAGTCTGGCCCTGGGGCAGAGTGCATGGGCATGTCATTTATCGCCTGTTCGAAGTCATTTGGCGTCAGGATAACATCGGATAGGCTTGTAATGTTAATCAAATTTTGTGGCTCTCTCATAAAAAATTCATTTTGATCTTCGACTCTCAGTCTGGTTAGCGGCTTGCTAAAAACTGAGTCATATTGGGACTTGAGTAGCTCACTCATTTCCTTGCTGTCATCTGTGTAGGACCCATCTTGTTTAAGTAGGGGCCCAATACTGGACGTTGTTCTCGATTTTGATTTGGCATAGGAGAAGAAATACTTTGGGTTTCTTCCGATTTTATTTATGGCTTTTAGTTCTTCCCGCGATTCCTGACTCCTAAAGGATTCTTTTAGCTTAAGTTCGATGCTTGCTATTTCTCTGACCAGTGTCTCCCTACGCATTTCAGATATATTGACCTCTTTTAGCCGCTCTGTTATTCTTTTCCGTCGCCTGTAAAGGGAGCGCCTGTCTCTTTCTATTTTACATCTACTCCTCCTTTTTCTAGAGGAATAAGCCTTGTGCATACATCGAGTGCCACCGAGTTAATCTGTTCTAGGCATAAGTTGGGGTCTGTGTTGCTTAGTATATCTTCCCAGCTTATATCGGTTAGGACTTGGTTTACTTGGTCCCACTTTATGTTTTTGTTATTGAAGTTGAATTTGGTGAATGCTCCCTCGTGACTAGTCTCATTATGTCGGTCTGGGGCTCCACGCATACATGTCTGAACCTCAATTATGTTGTGATCTGAGTATATTGTTTTTGATATGGTGACATTTCTTATCAGATCATCATTGTTAGTGAAGATGAGGTCTAGTGTATTCTCCAATCTAGTAGGCTCTATTATTTGCTGGTTTAAATTGAATTTTGTGCAGAGATTTAAAAGCTCGTGTGAGTGTGAGTTTTCATCAGAGCTGCTTCCTGGTGTTATTACTGTAACAATATTATTTGCTATATTCCTCCATTTTAGGTGCCTTAAGTTGAAATCCCCCAGGAGCAAGATGTTGGGTGCAGGAGCTGGAAGATTTTCCAGACAGTGGTCAATTTTTAACAGCTGTTCCTGGAATTGCTGGGATGTTGCATCCGGAGGCTTGTAGACTACCACAATGACTAGGTTTTGGTTCTCGACCTTTACTGCTAAAACTTCCACTACATCATTCGAGGCATTAAGCAGTTCTGTGCAAACAAGTGACTTATAGTAAATAAAGATATTATTATTATAATGAAGTTCAATGAAGAGAAATTTCAGTTACATACTCCGATACGGTAAACTTGAGGAAATTAAAACTTTGTCGGAGAATAAAACAAATTCTAACCACACAATAGAACAAGAAATAAGTGTGAAGGACCTGGTGGCTAAAGCTCCCGCTTCACACACGGAGGGCCAGGGTTCGATTCCCGGCGGGTGGAAACATTTCGATACGTTTCCTTACACCTGTTGTCCTGTTCACCTAGCAGCAAATAGGTACCTGGGTGTTAGTCGACTGGTGTGGGTCGCATCCTGGGGGACAAGATTAAGGACCCCAATGGAAATAAGTTAGACAGTCCTCGATGACGCACTGACTTTCTTGGGTTATCCTGGGTGGCTAACCCTCCGGGGTTAAAAATCCGAACGAAATCTTATCTTATCTTATCTTAACAATATAGCTGCCACATCTGCTAGAAAAATGATGTAGTGTGGCATTCCACTTTAGGTGGTAGCCTGGAACTTAACCTGCAGTATAAGTGGGGCCTTACTGTATACATGTACTGTATATACATAACATCTAAGTGCCCTTAAAACCTTTGTAAAAATTTAAACATGTTTGTAATTCATTTTTATGTTCTAAATGAAAACCTTAAAACACTTAATAGAATCATGAAAGATCATGAGTAAGTCTCTTTAATCCTTTCACTGTCAAGACCCCTGCTCACAAAATTGCTCTCATTGTCGAAGAATTTTGAACAAAAAAAAAAATAATTTTTTTTTAGAAATGATAATCTTTTCTCGATGGTAATGACACCAAAAGTACAAAATTTGATGGAAAACTCATGGAATTATCTCTCGTAAAGTTAGGGCTGATGATTGTATGCATCGGAAATTTTCCCACTTTGAGCCCTATTTCAGCTAATTCCCTTCTTTCGTTGCCCAAAACCATAGTATTTTGCTAGAATTCCATTTGTTCTATTGATATACAAGAAATCCCCATTTCGTTTCAACTCAAAGTGATCAAATTGGGAAAACAGGGCCTTTCTACAAGAAAGGCCCAATTTCAAAAAAGGGGTCCGAATTTAAACAATGAAAACATTCCTGGGACTAAACAATTTTTTTCTCTGTTCATTATCTGTCCCAGGCCCCTCTTACTTATTTTTACTTCCTTTTTTTAAATTTTTTAAATTTTGAAAGCATGTTAGACCCCCCAGTGAGTGTATTGGACCGAACCAATGACCCCCCAATGCCCCCTTTCCCCTTCCCATCCTCCTTCCCCCCCCCCATTTTTTTCCCTTTCCCCCCCCCCCCAACCCCTTTTTTTTCCCCCATCCCATTTTTAGCCCGGGGGTCCTCCCCTCTGGCATAAGTTTCTAGTAGGGGGAAGTGTGCCGGGGTTCTCCGCTCTGTGAGGTTCCTGGGGTGGGGGTGTAGTTTGCCTGGAAGGGGATTATCTGGGGGCCCCCCCTGCCCCCTTTCCCCAGATTTCCAGAAGGGGGCAGGTATCCTGCGGGTAAAGGGTGTACTCCAAGGCTGCCTGTTAGTTCAAGGGGTGGCAGCTGAAGGAGGTATGCTTTGTTAGGTTCCGACTGCGCTTCTTTTGTCCCCCAGGTGGCTCGGTGATGTGAGGTTGTTTTCCCCGGGAGAGTTGGTTTACTGACGCGAAGGTAGGGAAAAGGGACACTGCATCTGCACAGCTTGTGGGTAAAGGGCCTCTGGGATGAGAGGGACAATTTGCGGCTTTTCATGTCTTTAGTGACTGCCCTCTGCTGTCCCTTTTTTTTTTTTTTAGTTTTTAAAATTAATAATAAGACAAATACCTAAAGGAATTTTTTCCATAATAACCCTCCTCCTCCCAGGCCCCTTTTGTTACCACATCCTGTTTCTGACCCGACTTTATTATTAGACCATTTATTTAAACTATATTCATTTAAATACGTTTAAATTTATTTTAACGGGACCCAAAAAAAATTTAAAACCCTCCAATTTTTGGGTTTAAAAAAAAAAAGCACTAACGATGCAATCATAAAAATGCTAGAAACTGCTTTACCAGCTTGGAAAAAAAGGAATATCCACTAGGAATTTTTATTGACCAAGAAAAGCTTTTGACCAGTAGACCATGGTCCTACCCACAACTTTACCTTTTGGATAAGAGGCCATGCGCTTGCTTTTTCAAATCTTACCTTACTAAAAGGTATCAGTAGTCACCTTAAAGAAAACAGCACAACAACACAGCCACTTATATGGAGTTCCGCAGGGAAAAATTCCTTGGTCCCCTGCTCTTCCCCTATCTCAAGACCCAAACTATTCCCAACCCGCCCCATTCTCTTTTCGACAAAACGACTTATGCATCCTCACCCTAATCTTTCCCCCTCAACACCATTGTTAATGAGGACTGATCAAAATAACCCATTGGGTACAGCCCAAAAAACTTTCTCTTAACATGACCCAAAAAATCTACATTTTGTTTGGTAGCAACAGGGGAAACGCAAATTAAAAATTAAACGACAACCTTTAAATGCCAGGCATAATGAGGGGAAAATTCCCAGGGCCATACCCACAAAAAACCTGAACTTCACACCCTATCCAACACATAACCAAAAAAAATACCAAACGGGTTGGACCCTCCCAAAATACAAAATGGCTGCAAACTGCCCTTTTACACTAAACCATTCACTTATATATCCATACCACCAGCTATATGTGCTTGGGGGTTTAACTGCAGCAACACACCAAAGCCAAAATAACCAACAAAAAGCCTCATAAAATAATCAAAAAACCCATCCCCGGCAAAACACCCCCCCACTCTTCTAGATCTAAACTTTCTCCCTGTTCGTCCCCCACACTTTCTACTGTGCAATCTCACTACAGGACCTTAAATTTTCCCAAAATAAAACCCTTTACCCAAAAAGCTTTTTTTGAAGTTTTCGACGAACCCACAGGCAAATACCAACACAAAAATCCTATTACATTCCCCGTGTCCACTAAACCTTTACAAAAATTCAATTATTTTAAAGGCCCTATAATCTGGAAAACCCCTACCTAAAATTCTAAAAAAGCAGACACATTCATCACCTTCAAAACTACCATCAGAAAACATCTTATCTCCCTGATACACCCCTGTCAACTAATTACACGAATACCACCGGTGGTTAACACTTACACTCACCACCCATTTGACCATAAACAGAAATATCAATCTCAATCTCAAAAATGAATCTTAACTAGTCATAAGTTGGCCTGTGATACTCCAATACTGAAACTATGTATAGTGCCAAAACAAAAGCATTCACATTGCTAAACTCACAAACTAGTATTTAGTCACTTAGCCATAATACCAACTTACCTCATAATTTTGTAATATTTTAAACTTAAGATTTAATTTAAGTCTGCCCGAAATACCTAGCCATGCTAGGTGTTCTAGTGGTACACTCTATAATTATTATTTTACTACATGTAAACCACACAATAACCAAATTCTGTAAACTCAGCATTGTAATCCTTATAGAGAATAAACTTTGAATTTGAATTTGAATTCTCCAGACTCTTCCCAGACCCTTGTACCTTTTGCTGGTGATGCTTCATCACCTGCTCCAGGTGCTGAAGCTCCTCCCATTTCTGCTAGTGCCTCTACCTCTTGCATGCTTTTAACTATGCTTCCGGCTTCCCCAAATGTGGTGCATTGGTTTTCAGATCGCCCACCTACCGCAGGTTGAGCCATCCACGGTACTATGCCTAAACGTTCCAGACCATTTGCTGACAACAGTTCTTCAATGGCTGCTCATTCCCTGACAACCGACATCTCCAACTGGTTATCTTTCTGACCATAGTAGTATTGGTAAAGCTCTTGTATGACACGTTGGCCAAAATATATTCTTTCACACTCTACGAAGCAGTGCGCACATTGTTTCAGTTCATCTGGAGTTTTACCTGGAGAAAGTTCCGGGGGTCAATGCCCCTGCGGCCAGGTCTGTGACCAGGCCTCATGGTGGATCAAAGCCTGATCAACCAGGCTGTTACTGCTGGCTGCACGCAATCCAAAGTACGAGCCACAGCCCGGCTGGTCAGGTACCGACTTTAGGTGCTTGTGGAAACATAAACACATATGCAGTTTAATGTGATCCTTTATTGACAACTTTTCATTTAGGTGCTTGCCCAGTGCCTGCTAGAAGACAGCCAGGGGTCTATTGGTAATCCCCCTTATGTATGCTGGGAGGCAGTTGAACAGTCTCGGGCCCCTGACACTTATTGTATGGTCTCTTAATATGCTAGTGACACCCCTGCTTTTCATTGGGGGGATGTTGCATCATCTGCTGAGTCTTTTGCTTTCATAGTGAGTGATTTTCGTATGCAAGTTCAGTACTAGTCCCTCTAGGATTTTCCAGGTGTATATAATCATGCATCTCTCCCGCCTGCGTTCCAGGGAGTACAGGTTCAGGAACTTCAAGCGCTCCCAGTAACTGAGGTGTTTTATCTCTGTTATGCATGCCGTGAAGGTTCTCTGTACATTTTCTAGGTCACAATTTCACCTGCCCTTTTTAAAAGGGGCGTTAGTGTGCAGCAATATTCCAGCCTAGATAGAACAAGCGACCTGAAGAGTGTCATCATGAGCTTGGCATCCCTAGTTTTGAAGGTTCTCATTATCCATCCTGTCATTTTTCTAGCAGATGCAATTGATACAATGTAATGGTCCTTGAAGGTGAGATCCTCTGACATGATCACTCCAAGGTCTTTGATGTTAGTTTTTCGCTCTATTTTGTGGCTGGAATTTGTTTTATACTCTGATGAAGTTTTAATTTCTTCATGTTTACCATATCGGAGTAATTGAAATTTCTCATCGTTGAACTTCATATTGTTTTCTGCAGCCCATTGAAAGATTTGGTTGATGTCCTCCTGGAGCCTTGCAGTGTCTGCAATGGAAGACACTGTCATGCAGACTCGGGTGTCATCTGCAAAGGAAGACACAATGCTGTGGCTGACATCCTTGTCTATGTCAGATATGAGGATGAGAAACACGATGGGAGCGAGTACTCTACCTTGCGGAACAGAGCTTTTCACCGTAGCCGCCTCAGACTTTACTCTGTTGACTACTACTCTTTGTGTTCTGTTTGTGGGGAAAATATAGATCGATCTACCAACTTTTCCTGTTATTCCTTTAGCACGCATTTTGTGCACTATTATACCATGGTCATACTTGTCGAAGGCTTTTGCAAGGTCTGTGTATATTACATCTGCATTCTTTTTGTCTTCTAGTGCATCTAGGACCTTGTCGTAGTGATCCAATAGTTGAGACAGACAGGAGCGACCTGCTCTAAACCCATGTTGCCCTGGGTTGTGTAATTGATGGGTATCTAGATGGGTGGCGATTTTGCTTCTTAGGACCCTTTCAAAGATTTTTATAATATGTAGAACAAGCTCATGAGCTTTCTCATCTTACTTCTATTGATAACATTCCAATCACAGTTCACAAGCACGCTACTCTCACTTCTTGCAGTGGTACAGTGGTTTTACTGTGTACCATTCTACAGAGTGATTTTCTGTCTTGTGGTGAGGATATTTTGGAGCAATTAGCCCTTCAGGACCTTCCAATTCTCAAAGTGGACACATATGTCCTGCCCGCTCGTGGGCGGAGGCGCTTCCCCAGTAACATTGCCCGCTTAACCTTTGACTGCTGTGAACTTCTGTCCTCCATTAATATCGCAGGCCATTGCCTAGAAGTCCATAAAGTGGTCCCTACTCCCCAACAGTGTTGAAATTGCTGGTGCTTCAGGCACCCTGCTAAATACTACAGATCTGTGGCGGAGTGCCCGATCTGCGGTGCCGTGGATCATCACGATACATCTTCCAGTCTTCCCCCACTTGTCTCAATTGCAATGAACCTCTTCTTAGTGGCTGTTTCCAACAACGGTGATCAGACATGCACCATAACAAATTGCACTCTATTAAACTGCTTTTAGGTTTGTGGCCATTTTCTTACCACCGTTGCCATGCTCGGGAGACTGTGCTCTCTCGTCTCCTCATCAGCCATACCCGCCTTACCCATGGGTATCTCATGGAATGACACCCTATTCCTCTGTGAGGTTTGTCGGGTCCCTATTTCAGTTCTTCATCTTGTGGATTGCCTGGTTTACCAGTGAGCTCGCAGGATTTACCTCCAACACCACCACTGCCACCATCCTACTGCTCTTACCTTATCTTCCCTTCTTGCAGATGGCCCTGCCTTTGACTTACAATCACTTTTTGACTTTTTGTCAGCAACTGCATTACATACTGTACAAACTTTGACACATAGCCCTTAGCATACCTTCCAGCCCTTTACTCCCCTCACCTCTGATCTGCTCTTCATCTATCTGTTTATAGCCCCATCTCTATTTTCTGCCCCACAGTGCTGCACAACCCTTGTCAGTTTAGCTCTTTGTTTGATTATTGTATAATAATTCAAGGTATGTGTACTTTTAGTCCATAAACCATTCGAAATCATCTCTATTTCTGTAACGTATCTTCTATTCTATCAAATGAGACCAAGAAAATGAGCATACATCTATAAATACCATACGAGAATACACAGCAAAGTCGGTATTTTAAACCAAAAACAGAGTTTTTTTCCTTGTGCACTGTGTGCTGCAGGATTTTTTATATACTGCACACACTGACCACTCAGACCCATTCTCTCATGTATAGGTGTACCAGCTATCTCCTGCAAGATTTGAAGCCACTAGAATTTTGGTGTAATACGTATTACAGGACCAATGCTGGCTTGCAAGCCATAATATTACGGGACCGACACTAGTAAAGCTTCCATGTAACTACCTTTTTGTCTGTTTTTCTTTGTCACTACTTTATACCGAAGCATGCAACTCTCAGTGTATTCAGGACAGTATATGCTGGTAGTTTGGTCCCTACTTTGGGATTAAAGTATTCTGATATTAGATGGTTTCCCAGCTTTGGGCAGTATCTCTTCTCTGTACATCAGGAAGCAGGACTCAATATGGTATAAGCTGTCTGTGGCCTGTACAAACCCAGCAAGAAGAAAAGAGTATAGTGGTACCAACCCCTTTATATGGGTGTGAAGGATAAGTGTGAATATTGCAGCAAGGCAGAGACTGGAGGCAGTGGAGATGTCATGTCTGAGAGTAATGTGAGGTGTGAATATTAGGCAGAGAATTCATAGCTTGGAGATTAGAGGGAGATGCAAAGTTACTAAATGTATTATCCATAGGGCTTAAAAAGGGTTATTGAAGTGGTTCAGACATTTAGAAAGGATGGAACAGAATAGGATGACTTGGAGGGTGTATAAATATGTAATGGAAGGAAGGCAGGGTAGGATTCATCCTAGAAAAAGTTGGAGGGACAAGGTAAAGGATGTTTTGTGTGCAAGGGGCTTAGACATTCAGCAAGTGTGTGAATGTGATAGGAACAGAGGCAAGTGGGTTTTACAACTTGACGTGCTGTTGGAGTGTGAGCAAGGTAACATTTATGAAGGGATTTAGGGAAACCAGTTAGACGAGCTTGAGTCCTGGAGGTGGAGATTACAGTGCCTGCACTGAAGGAGGGGTGGGACATTTGAACTGTAGCACTGGCAAGCCTCTGGCAAGACTTGTGATGGATGAGTGATGGTAAAAGAATTTCTTCTTCTTTGGGGTCACTCTGCTACACTGGGAGACAGCTGTAATAATAATAATAATAATAATAATAATAATAATTGTAGGTAGTAGGTTGGTAGACAGCAACCGCCCAGGGAGGTACTACCGTCCTGCCAAGTGAGTGTAAAACGAAAGCCTGTAATTGTTTTACATGATGGTAGGATTGCTGGTGTCTTTTGTCTGTCTCATAAATATGCAAGATTACAGGTAAGTCTTGCTACTTCTACTTACACTTAGGTCACACTACACATACATGTACAAGCATATATATACACACCCCTCTGGGTTTTCTTCTATTTTCTTTCTAATTCTTGTTCTTGTTTATTTCCTCTTATCTCCATGGGGAAGTGGAACAGAATTCTTCCTCTGTAAGCCATGCGTGTCGTAAGAGGCAACTAAAATGCCGGAACAAGGGGCTAGTAACCCCTTCTCCTGTATATATTACTAAATTTAAAAGGAGAAACTTCAGTTTTTTCTTTTGGGCCACCCCACCTCAGTGGGATACGGCTGGTACGTTGAAAGAAGAAGAAATAATAATAATAATAATAATAATAATAATAATAAAATATACCAATAAAAGCAGCAGCCTTTGATTTTCTAGCCTGTAAATGGGTTGAAAATATTATTTATCCTCAGGCAATTTTATACAGTACTGTAATATTCTGTGTAGAGGAACATTGTCCAACTCACCTACCTGGCTCTTCTTAGTACTGGACTCTCTAACAGATTTCTGTCTTTATAGACACTGACACTCTCCTTTACATCTCCAGAATTTTGTACAGTTTCCTTGAATTTTCTTAATACAAAATGTAACAGTTCTTCTAGTAGTCAATATTCTCTCAGAAGTATTCACTTACTGGCAAGAATAAAGAAAAAATTGATCTTGTTTAGCATGTGTATTCCAAGCATTGGTTCTGGGGATCACTACCCCTGTTTTAGTTATGTTTCCAGTTGTAGTAGTAAATAATTTATTGGCCATTATTTTTTCCAAGGCTTCAGAGGTTATCAGTGGGAGAGAGAGTCACAACAACACCAACAGAATCAATGGAAGTCTGTGTAAGGCGCGGATTGTAAGGATTAAGACAATGGCTACAAAGCATCGAATGGCAGAACAAAATGCTAAAGTTCAGTTTATAATGTGAATTGTTGTTATAACTGCTGACCTAGGATCTGGGCAGTTATCAATTAGCCATTGTTAGAAAGTGTATATTCAAGTAATTGCAAAAATTATAGATATCTTAATACCTGTAAAGTTAATGTAGTTATATGTGAAGAATTAAGAGTTAAACTGGATATCATAGAAAAAAAGCAACAAGGAGGCTTTTACCCAGTAAAGGTAAATCAGTGACAGGTGTTTACATCAAAATGTATAGTGAATTAAATTTTTGATTTGTTTAAGTCTGTCCTATTGTTTTATGTTTGAAAGTATGATGGGCAATAGATAGGCAAGTGCTGATGTTGATGTAAATCAGCGATAGGCAAGGTAGAATTCAGTGAAGGTTTTACCCCATATTATGGTCTCAGGTCAGCAAAGATTTTTCCTATGTAAAGTAGTCCTAACAATTTAATGTGGTCACCTGTGATTGTATTATAAATTATAGTTTAAGGGTTTTATATAAACAGTAAAAGAGGTCTTCCATTGGATGGGTGAATTAAAGTAAAATTCATAAAAATGAGTAGTATTAAATGCAGTAAATTGCTTTGTTTGTCAGAATGGCAGAATGAATTAGAATCTGTTTTAAAATAATTTCAGATATTTCATAAGAAATCACCCCTCACGGAAGGTTCCTTGAAGTTAGTGAGGGGCTCTTGATTTAGGGAATTGGATCTGTGCTCCAGTTCCCTGAATTAAGCCTGAATGCCTTCCACATCCCCCCCGGCGCTGTATAATCCTACGGGTTTAGCGCTTCCCCATGATTATAATAAATAATAATCATAAGAAATCAAATGGTTTTTACTTCTTTTAGGTAATCAGTCTCCTTCACTACAGGGGCCTCAGTTTTCCTTATTGCTTATTGCTTCTTTTTTTCCTCTACTGTTAAATATTGTACAATAGTAAACAAAAGTCAGAACGAGTGCAGTACATCTAGAAAACTTATGAACAAAATTTTGGAAATCAGACTACTGGAGTTTGAGGAAAAATATTTAGGGATAATCTTTGAAACTGCAGTGTTTTTAGTGCATTTGCAAGACCTGTCTTGAGTGTGTGTGTGTGCATTGCACATGGAATTTTAGTACAAGTGAAACAAAATATATTGCAACTGACATTCTAGTAGAGTTCCAGGATTTTCTGTGATCAAGTATGAACATAGACTAATTTGTGTACCTGTATAATGTCAGACAGATTTGTTAAGCTGTATAATGTCAGACAGATTTGTTAAGCTGTATAATGTCAGACTGATTTGTTAAGCTGTATAATGTCAGACTGATTTGTCTAGCTGTATAATGTCAGATTGATTTGTCTAGCTGTATAATGTCAGACTGATTTGTCTGGTTGTATAATGTCAGATTGATTTGTCTAGCTGTATAATATCAGATTGATTTCTTTAGCTGTATAATGTCAGACTGATTTCTTTAGCTATATAAGAGCAGACTGATTTGTTTAGCAGTACAATATCTTGTTGCTCTCATCTTTGAGTATTTAATCTTTTATTTTCTTCATTTTTTTTTTTTGGTAAAGTGTTGGCTGCTGCAACATAGTTTTTAATCATTCATATTAATAATGTTGTCAGGGCAAATGTGACAATTATTTCCCTTGGTCTTCCTTCTGGCTTCATCCCAGCATGTGAGTGAGACATTATCTGTTGAGGACTGCAGTACAGAAACTAGTAAAATATGGGAAAAAACAGCAAGGGTTATTCCTGCAGCAGTTCATTAAAACAAATAGAAATTAGTTTTTCACAAATTATAATGCAGTATTGTTTGGCAGGAGTTTGATGAGTCATTATTGGTATTATACTATGAACTTCAGTAACAGCTGTAACTTTCTTTTAATGGAACATGTGTTGCAGCAAGTACTAGTTGTTCACTCTTAGATAACCCAGTCCCCTCAATGCAGGCTCCTTGATACTGGTGAAGGGCTCTTGATCCAGATAATGGGATGTGTATTTTCTATGGACTGAAATTTGATTGCCCTCCATTTCCCCAATGCTGTTTGACTCCTGTGGGCTTTGTCTTCCCCTCAAATAAACAGTTAACCCATTAGTTACATTCAGTGCTATTGAGTGAATTGGTAATCCCAATTTGGCTGTGGTGTGTGAATAAAATTGAACTTAAAAGACAAATTAGTTAGACTATGGATTTTTTAAAGGAAAATATTTTTCACTTTTTTTTTTTTTTTGTATTTACAGGGTTTTATGGAGGACTCTTTGAGGAGGGGAAGGGGCCCCTTAGAACTTCAAAAATTTGGATGAAGACCTTTCTCTTTAAGAAAAAACACTTGATTACGTTTGAGCCTTGCTTTATCACGAGAAAAGCATACCACAACTTTAAATTTCTTAAAAGTAAGTACGTCTACTTTGTATATTACCTTTTTCCCCGATAATTTTTTAATGTTGACATGGGAAAAGTGTAATTATTTTGAGATGACAATGGACTACTACTTCCCTTTCAATCATTCATTTATTGATAAGGGAAAAATCCACATAGAAAAAAATTAATAATACTATTCAATTTAAATACAAAAATAAATAGGCATTACCTGGGTTTACCTGGAAGAGTTTCGGGGGTCAAAGCCCCGCGGCCCGGTCGTGACCAGGCCCCTGGGGATCAGGCCTAACAAACCAGGTGTTGCTGTGGCTGCACCAAACCAACGTAAGCCCAGCCGGCTGATCAGGGAAATGACTTTAGGGGCTTGTCCAGGGGCCAGCTTGAAAACTGCCCGGGGGGTTGTTGGTAATCCCCCCTTTTGTGTGCTGGGGGGGCAGTTGAATGTCTCGGGGCCCCTGACACTTATTGTATGGTCTCTTAAACGTGCTAGTGACACCCCTGCTTTTTAGGGGGATGGTGCACGTCTGCCCAAATCTTTGCTTTCGTAGTGAGTGTTTTTGTGTGCAAGTTCGGTCTAGTCCCTCTAGGATTCCATGTATATAATCAGTATCTCTCCCTCCTGGTTCCAGGGAAAACGGTTAGAAACCTCAAGTGCTCCCGTAATTGGGTGTTTTTATCTCCGTTATGCGCGCCGTGAAAGTTCTCGTACTTTTCTAGGTCGGGAATTTTCACCTCCTTAAAGGTGCTGTTTAAATGCAGCAATATTCCCCGCCTAATAGAACAAGTGACCGAAGAGTGTATCTGGCTTGGCCTCCCTAGTTTTGAAGGTTCTCATTATCCCTCCTGCATTTTTCTAGCAATGCGATTGATACAATGTTTTTGGCCTTGAAGGTGAATCCTCCGACATAAACTCCCAGGTCTTTGAGTTTGGGGTTTGCTCTATTTTGTGGCAGAATTTTTTTGACCCGATGAAGATTTAATTTCCTCATGTTTACCATATCGAGAAAATTTAAATTTCTCTCGTTGAACTTCATATTGTTTTCTGCAGCCCACTGAAAGATTTGGTTGATGTCCTCCTGGAGCCTTGCAGTGTCTGCAATGGAAGACACTGTCATGCAGATTCGGGTGTCATCTGCAAAGGAAACACGGTGCTGTGGCTGACATCCTTGTCTATGTCGGATATGAGGATGAGGAACAAGATGGGAGCTAGTACTGTGCCTTGTGGAACAGAGCTTTTCACGTAGCTGCCTCGGACTTTACTCTGTTGACGACTACTCTCTGTTTCTGTTAGTGAGGAAATTATAGATCCATCGACCGACTTTTCCTGTTATTCCTTTAGCGTGCATTTTGTGCGCTATTACGCCATGGTCACACTTGTCGAAGGCTTTTGCAAAGTCTGTATATATTACATCTGCATTCTTTTTGTCTTCTAGTGCATTTAGGACCTTGTCGTAGTGATCCAGTAGTTGAGACAGACAGGAGCGACCTGTTCTAAACCCATGTTGCCCTGGGTTGTGTAACTGATGGGTTTCTAGATGGGTGGTGATCTTGCTTCTTAGGACCCTTTCAAAGATTTTTATGATATGGGATGTTAGTGCTATTGGTCTGTAGTTCTTTGCTGTTGCTTTACTGCCCCAGTTGCTTTACTGCATCAGTGCAGTCAAAATATATTTTATGAATAACCTTTATACTTTAATTTTTCTCAATAAATTTAGTGTCCTTATTGTATCATTGTCAACTATCTTCCTTCACTATGATATAACATGGAAAATGTACCTCTGTAGCACCATTCATCAGGTCTCCATAATTAAACTGAAAAAAATTCTGGTGTTTTTTTATAGCTCCAGAATTTGTGTAGTTGACTGTGTGTCACAAACCAGTTTTCCACTAATGTTCAAATCTATACCAAATCACATGCAGACATCAACATTGTTATTCTGTTGTGCTGGATGTTCCTTTTTTTCATTTGTCTGCAAACTATTTAAACTTCTTATCAACATTTAAATATAATCTCCCTCTCCTGGAAAACTAGAGGAACATTAAATTTGAAACACTACTGTACATGCTAATAAAACTTGTGCATCTTTTTGTTAATAGCTCCAGGAATCACTATCCTAACACTTGGTCTTAGACTAGGCCTCTTAAACTGGAATAGGTTTACATGGAGTTTGCCTGGAGAGGGTTTCGGGGGTTAACACCTCCGTGGCTCAGTCTGAGACCAGGCTTCATGGTGGGTCAGGGTCTGATCAACCAGGCTGTACTGCCGGCCACACGCAAACTGACGTATGAACCACAGCTCAGTTGGTCAGGTACTGACTTAGGCACCTGTCCAGTGCCTTCTCAAAGACAGCCAGGGGTCTATTGGTAATCCCCCTTATGTATGCTGGGAGGCAGTTGAACAGTCTTGGGACCCGGACGCTGATTATGTTGTCTCTCAATGTACTCGTGGTGCCCCTCTGCCATGAGTATGATATACAGTGGTACCTTGACTTATGAATTTAATTCATTCCTTGACCGAGCTTATAATTCAATTTGCTCGTATATCAAATAAATTTTCCTCATTGAAATTAATTGAAATGCCATTAATCCATTCCATCCCCCAAGAAACCACCCCAATTTTTTTGTTTTGGGTTGAAGGAGGAGATTATACTTCAGGAAGAAAATAGGAGGCTGAAGCTTCATCTAGATGGGTTAGGGAGTGAGTGTGAGATGGTGGTAGTTGGTGAGGAGGAAAAAAGTTACCAGCAGTGATTTGAAGAGTGGCAGCTGCTTTAAGTGGCAAGTGGTTCACAATTCAGGAAGAAGGATGATAAGGAAGGTTAATAGAGAAGATGTGAAGGTAGGAAATCGGTTCTCTGTTCTCCAGGACGAGTGTACTTCACTGGTTAGTGAGATTAAGAGTACCCCTGACCCCTGCTTATCAAGGGAAGAATATTCTAATTGTGGGAAATTCTCAGGTAAGATATATGGACCGTGTTTTTTTGTAACAGAGATAGAAAGGTCAGACAGAGGGTGTGTCTCCCAGGAGCTTGTGTTGGTGACATAGTCAGCAGGTTGGATAATATTATGTCAGGCAATGGGAACAAGCCCATTATCTGTCTTAGTGCTGGTGGAAATGACATCAGGAATGGCAGGAGACAGGAGCTGCTGGATAAGTATAGGTCAGCCATAGATGTAGTCAGGTCTAAGGGAGGGATCCCTATCAATTCAATTCAATTCAAGTTTATTCTCTATAAGGGTTACAATGTGGGGTTTACAGGTTTTGGGTATTGTGTGGTTTACATGTGTATCATCTTGCCCAGAAGGAGAGTGGGCAATGAATGGATATCTAGGGCAGTTGATATAAATTGCTGGCTAGGCAGGTCCTGCAAGGAACTTGCAATCACATTCATTGATAACTGGGACATATTCTATGGCAAGCATGATATGTATGCAAGGGATGAGGTTCATCTCTCTGGGGCTGGAGTGGTTGCATTAGCCAGTTCAATTGAGGGGGTCATTGATGACTTGTCTAGGACTTTAAACTGACTGATTATAGAGGTATGGGTGTCTATGGGAAACAGTCAGGCTGCAGTACTAGGGTTGAAAACAGCAGATATAACCAGGATACCTCAGGGATATGTTTAAAAGACAATATTCCAAATAAAGTTGCTAGTAAAGGCAAAGCAGTTGATCAACAAAGAGAGATGGTAGAGGGCAATGAGTGACTAGCTCCCTTAAGGTTTACTATACAAATAGTAGGAGTCTAAGAAATAAGACAGATGAGCTAAGATTACTTGCAAGAGCAGGAATATAGATATTATTGCTATAACAGAGACCTGGTTCAACTTGAAAGATAGAGTAATGCCTTCTGAATGCAACATACAGGGTTATAAACTATTCCACACTGATAGGGTCAACAGGAAGGGTGGTGGAGTGGCGATGTATGTCAGAGATAATTTAAATTGTTGTGTTAGACATGATATAAGATTAGAAACATCAGACACAGAATCTGTTTGGCTTCGGTTTCTCGAGGTTCGTGAAAAGTTAATTCTGAGTGTGATTTATAGGCCCCCACACCTTGACAGAGAGTGCAGTAAGCTGCTGTGGGACGAAATTCATAAGGCATCTAGATATGAAAATGTTAGTGTTAATGGGAGATTTTAACTTTAGACAAATTGATTGGAACAATGCGACAGGAAATCTTGAATCTAGTGACTTTCTTCATACGGTTCAGGATTGCTTTTTAAAACAGTTTGTGACAGAACCAACTAGAGGAAACAATCTGCTTGACTTGGTTCTTGCCAACAAAGAATCTCTAGTTAATAATCTTGAGACTAATGATGAGCTTGGGGAAAGTGATCACAAATTACTTAGTTTCAATATACAGTGGACCCCCAGTTCGCGATGCTATCGGTATCCGATAAATCCGGTAGCTGATGCATTATATCGCCAAAAATTTGCCTCTGTTCCTGTTACAAAACTTGGTATGCGAAGTGATTCGTACGAGACGTGTCCATGTGTGGCCTGAACTGCCCCGTGTGTGCCAGTGTTTACAAGCCAGCCAGTGTGTGCGCATCTAAGGATACATTCGGTACATTCCATATTATCCATATTATCACTGTTTTTGGTGCTTGTTTCTGCAAAACAAGTCACCATGGGCCCCAAGAAAGCTTCTAGTGCCAACCCTGCAGTAAAAAGGGTGAGAATTAGTATGGAAATTAAGAAAGATTTTGAAAGGTTTGGGGCTAACCCTGAGAAGCCTATGCCAGTTGTGGACTCCATTGTGCCTACTTCAAAAATTAAGGAAATGTGTGCAAAGTAGGTTGAACTGCAAACCTTTATGGATGAAAATCACCCTAACACAGCTATTGCAAGCCGTGCTGGTGACTATTACAATGACAATGTTATGGCCCATTTTAGACAAATCTTAAAGGAACGGTGACAGAGGTCCAGTGACTCTCAAGCCGGTCCTAGTGGCATTAAAAGAAGAAGGGAAGTAACCCCGGAAAAGGACTTGCTACCTCAAATCCTAATGGAAGGGGATTCCCCTTCTAAACAGTATCAACTTCGACACACTCCCCTCCTCCCATCCCATCAATCATCACCAAATCTTCATTAAAGGTAAGTGTCAATTATTCTATTGTTATTATTCTATTGTTATTGTTGTTATTGTAATTATTCTATTGCATTAAACTTAATATTTCATGTGGTAAAAGTTTTTTTTTCATTCTTTTGGGTGTCTTGCACGGATTAATTTGATTTCCATTATATTTCTTATGGGGAAAATTGATTCGCTTTCCGATAATTTTGGTTTACGATGAGCTCTCATGAACAGATTAATATCGCGAACTGGGGGTCCACTGTATCATGGAGTTACCTGGATAACTGCAATCAAATCTCTGTCCCAGACTTTCGCTTGGCCGATTTCATGGGACTGAAAAATTGCATGGGTGGGCTAAATTGGGATGACCTGACTATGGGTCAGGTAGGTGATCTTGGTTACCAATATGACATTTTTCAGAGCATAGTTCTAGCTGTCCAGACAACTTTTGTTCCGAGTAGGGAAATTAGATCTAACAAAAATTATCCCAAATGGATGAACAATAGATTAGAACATCTCATTGGTCAAAAGAGAGGCATATACATATAGGCATATCAAAAGAGGGGAGGGGCAGTTAACCCTTTCAGGGTCGACAGGCCCTCTCAGAGACTTGTTCTTGGGGTCGCCCAAATTTCAAAAAAAAAAAATTATTTTTTCTTATGAAAAGATAGAGAATCTTTTCCCGATCATAATGACACCAAAAGTATGAAATTTGATGGAAAACTTACAGAATTATGCTCTCGCAAAGTTAGCGGTCTCGACGAATTGCTAGAACTCCATTTTTTCTATCAAATGAGTACAAGAAATCACCCATTTACCAGTTTCAACTATCCAATACAGTGGTCAGAATTTAGCAATTTTGCCAATTTCACACAAATTTCAAAAGATGCCAATTTCCGAAAAGGGTCCAGAATAAACAAGAAAGACATTCCTGGCACTAAAATAACATTTCCTCTGTTCATTAGTCACATCCCCACGCCCCTCTTACATTCTTTTGCTTTCCACTTTGAATTTTTATTCTCACAAAAAAATAGAAGATTTACTGTTATGCAGACTACTGCATTAGTATAGAAATGGTATAAATAATATCAGTGCATTTGTGAAAGAATATTAGACTCACCAGTTGATGTGTATTGGACGCATAGCATGATTTGTTTACTTTTGAACTTTGGTAAAAATCGAACATTTCTGCTACTTTGAGCTCAATTTCAAGGCACTTTTCATTGTAAAACCAGTCAAAATCATCTCAATTTCTGTAATGTCTTCCATTCTATAAAATGAGACCAGGAAAACTAGAATACAACAATAAATACCATACGAAAATACAGTGCAAAGTCGCTGTTTTAATCCAAAAACACGGTCAAATGTTTTTTTTTCTCATTACACACTGTGTGCTGCAGAATTTTTTTATACCACGCACACTAACCACATAGACCCATTCTTTCATATGTAGGCCTACCAGCTTTCATTAGATTTGAAGGCGCTAGAATTTAGGCATACTAGTATGTCAAAAAGCCTGGTGCGTAAACCGTACTAGTACGACCGCAACCCTGAAAGGGTTAAGAAATCAATATATTCAATTAAGGAGAAATGAAAAAAGGGAATAAGAAAAGCAAAAAGGGATTATAAGGCTAAGGATGCAAGGGATTTGAAGACTAACCCAAAAGGGTTCTTTCAGGTATTCAGAAGATAGATTAGGGACAAGATAGGCCCACTTAAGAGTAACTCAGGTCAGATCACTGACAGTGATAAGGATATGTGTGAAATTTTCAATTCTTACTTCCTCTCAGTTTTTACTCAGGAAGATACTAGCGAGATTCCTGAAATAATAGCTTATGTAGAACAGGACAATAATAAACTATGCACGATTGCTGTAACTAGCAATATGGTCCTCAGACAAATACAGAAATTTAAACCTAACAAATCCCCAGGCCCTGATGAACTGTTTGCAAGGGTATTAAAGGAATGTAAAGAGGAATGTAGCATACCTTTGGCTAATCTTTTCAACACATCACTACAAACTGGCATAGTGCCTGACAAGTGGAAAATGGCAAACAAAATACCTATTTACAAGGCAGGTGACAGGTCCTTAGCTTTGAACTATAGACCAATAAGCCATACCTCCATAGTGGGAAAATTTATGGAATCAGTAATTGCCAAAGCAATTCATATCTATCTCGAAAGCCATAAATTGATTAATGAATCTCAGCACGGTGTAACAAAGGGGCGTTCCTGTCTTAGGAATTTACTAACTTTCTTCACTAAGGTATTTGAGGAGGTAGATCATGGTATTGAATATGATATTGTGTATAAGGACTTTAGTAAGGCTTTCGATAGAGTGCCACATGAGAGGCTATTGAGGAAACTTAAGACACACGGAATAGGAGGAGAAATTTTTTCCAGGGTTGAGGGATGGTTGACAAATAGACAGCAGAGAGTTTGCATAAATGGGGAGAAATCAGAATGGGGGCACATCACATGCTGGGTTCCACAGGGGTCAGTGTTGGGCCCCCTTGTTGTTCACAGTCTACATAAATGACATAGATGAGGGAATAAATAGCGACATAAGCAAATTTGCTGATGATACGACAATAGGCAGTCCAATTCATTCTAATGAGGACATTAGAGCACTCCAGGATGATTTGAATAGACTGTTGCTGTGGTCAGAGAAGTGGCAGATGCAGTGTAATAAAGACAAATGCAGAGTTCTAAATGTTGGACAGGAAAATAACCATGCCACATATAAACTAAATAATGTAGATCTTGATACGTATTACAGATTGCGAAAAGGATTTAGGAGTTCAGGTTAGTAGTAATCTAAAACCAAGACAACAGTGCATTAAGGTTCGCAATAAAGCTAACAGAATCCTTGGCTTCATAGCGAGAAGTATAAATAATAGAAGTCCTCAGGTTGTTCTTCAACTCTATATATCTTTGGTTAGGCCTCATTTAGATTATGCTTCACAGTTTTGGTCACCGTATTACAGAATGGATATAAATGCACTGGAAAACGTACAAAGGAGGTTGACAAAGTTGATCCCATGTATCAGAAATCTTCCCTTTGAGGATAGACTGAGGGCCCTGACCTGCACTCTCTAGAAAATCGTAGAATTAGGGGAAATATGATTGCGGTGTATAAATGGAAAACATGAATTAATAAAGGGGATGTAAATAGCTTGCTAAAAATATCTAACATAGACAGGACATGCAGCAGTGGCTTTAAATTGGATAAATTCAGATTCAGGAAGGATATAGGAAAGCACTGGTTTGGGAATAGAGTTGTGGATGAGTGGAACAAACTCCCGAGTACCGTCATAGACGCTAAGACGTTGTGTAGTTTTAAAAATAAGTTGGATAAATACATGAGTGGGTGTGAGTTGGGCTTGATTAGCTTGTGCTACTAGGTCGGATGCCGTGCTTCTCCCTTAAATGATGTGTCTGACTTAACTAGGTCAAGGCATTGGCTTAGCTGGTGGGAGAATTGGAGCTGCCTCACATAGGCCAGTAGGCCTGTTGCAGTGTTCCTTCTTTCTTATGTTCTTAATGTGTCATTGCTACATAAACATGTTAATGTAATGTGTCAATGCTACATAAACATCTTACTTATGTTAATGTTATGTGCCAGTGCCACAAACATCTTACCTATGTTCATGAAGGGTATCAGTGCCACATGAACATCCTATGTTAATGTAGGGTGTCAGTGCCACATAAACATCTTATGTTAATGTAGGGTGTCAGTGCCATATAAACATCTTATGCTAATGTAAGGTGTCAGTGCCACATAAACATCTCATTTATGTTACTGGAAGGTGTCAGTGCCACATAAACATCTTATGTTAATGTAAGGTGTCAATGCCACATAAACATCTCATTTATGTTAATGTAGAATGTCAGTGCCTCATAAACATCTTATGTTAATGTAGGGTGTCAGTGCCACTTAAACATCTTATTTATGTCTTCATTTGTTCCACTTCCTCTGACAGTTTCCTTTCTTATATAACTTAATATTTCTCCTGCTGCTGAAACCTGGAATATGTAATAAAAAATGTATGCACCTATTGATATTCTTACAAATAATAGTCTTTCATACAGTGTGCGATACATTCTCTCTCAAGATAGTCCCTCAAAGGGGCCTTGATGCTACTGCAAACTTTTAGTCCAGGGAATGAGAAGTATTATCTCCTTGGATCACATTTCATTGACCTCAGTTCCCAAGCACTGCATGACTTATGGTACTTTTAGCATTATAATCTTATGTGTTGTCTTCCTTTGTATCTTCCTGCCAATTTCTCAGAAGCAATTGTTGCAGTCACTGCGAACATGTAAATGTTGAGGTTTTTAAGAAAATGCAAATTAACACATGTAAGTTTAAATATGTGTGCATGTAGAAGAATGGTAACAACTTGTTAAGAAATATAATTGTGTAAAAACTCTATTTGAAGAATCTCTTTACCAATATAATAATTATTATTCAAATGTAAATTTCTTCAGAAGTGTTTGACAAAAATATGAATTGCTATATTATTTATTGTAGATATGACTAAAAGTCATATAAAGTCATATAAAGTTGTGTATCTTTATATGTATATGCTTCTAAACTGTTGTATTCTGAGCACCTCTGCAAAAGCAGTGATAATGTGTGAGTGTGGTGAAAGTGTTGAATGATGATGAAAGTATTTTCTTTTTTGGGTCACCCTGCCTCGGTGGGAGACGGCCGACTTGTTGAAAAAAAAAAAAATGACTAAAAGTTTTGCTTCCTTCAACAGAAGAACTAAGTGTGAGCCACCAAGCCAAGATGCTGGCCCTGGAGCACCATCAAGAGAATGAGAGAAAAGAGAGAGAGAGAGTCTTCTCAGATCAGTTCAGTGAAGATTTAAAATATTATAGAGAAAAAGGTCATGTTACAAGTAAGTCCACATATTAACATTTACAGCCATGCCAAAGCTGAAGCAATGTGGTTCACTTGTGCCAAGCAAATTGACAGACTTGTCTGGGCTGCTGGTTGAGCACAGTGCATTCTCTGGCTTTTGCTTTTGCCTTTTTGTTTCACCATGTTGTACACTTATTATTCCACCACTGCACATATTGTACATAGTGTACATAATTGTAAATACCAGCAGTTTATATTTGGTGAAGGAAAATGCAAGTCATATACTATTGTTGAGTTTTGATTGCTCCTCTTTGATCCCATTACGACTAGGTACGCTGGCCATACTATACTTGTGTTTGTAATAATGGTGCATTGAGGTATCTTTGGAGACAAAGAGCATTATCCATGGAGGCAAGAAGGGAATGTATGAGAGTATAGTGGTACCATGGTTGTAAATGCTGCAGCAAGGAGGAGGCTGGAGGCAGTGGAGATGTCGTGTCTCAGGGCAATATGTGGTGTAAATACAGTGGACCCCCGCTTTACAATCACCTCCCAATGTGACCAATTATGTAAGTGTATTTATGTAAGTGCGTTTGTACGTGTATGTTTGGGGGTCTGAAATGGACTAATCTAATTTACAATATTCCTTATGGGAACAAATTCGTTCAGTACTGGCACCTGAACATACTTCTGGAATGAAATAATATCGTAAACTGGGGGTCCACTGTATTATGCAAAAAATTCATAGTATGGAAGTTAGGAGGTGTGGAGTTGCTAAAAGTATTATTCAGAGGGCTGAGGAGGGATTGTTGAGGTGGTTTGGTCATTTAGAGAGGATGGAGCAAAACAGAATTACTTGGAGGGTGTACAAATCTGTAATGGAGGGGAGGAAAGGTAGAGGTTGTCCTAGGAAAGGATGGAGGGAGTAAAAGAGGTTTTGTGTGTAAGGGACTTGGATATACAGCAGGCATGTGTAAGCATGTTAGATAGGAGTGAATGGAGACAAATGGTTTTTGGGACCTGACAAGCTATTGGAGTGTGAGCAGGGTAATATTTTGTGAAGGGATTCAGGGAAACCGGTTAGCCAGACATGAGTCCTGGAGGAAGGAAGTATAATCCCTTCACTTTAAAGGAAAGGTTTGGAATATTTGTTATTTTGAGTGACATCTGAACTGAGCTCCTCTTCACAGAAAGTGATTATGCATGAATGATGGTGAAAGTGTTTCTTTTCTGGGCCACCCTGCCTCAGTGGGAGACAGCAAGCATGTTGAAATAATAATAATAATGTCCATGGAAGCAAAGAGAGGAATGTATGAGAGTCTAATTATACCAACACTGTTATATGGGTGTGAAGCTTGGGTGATGAATGTTGCAACAAGGAGAAGGCTGGAGGCACTAGAGATGTATCTGAGGGCAATGTGCAGTGTGAATATAATGCAGGGAATCCATGGGGTGGAAATTAGGATGTGCAGGGTTACTGAAAGTGTTATCCAAAGGGCTGAGGAGGGGTTGTTGAGGTGGTTTGGACGTTTAAAGAGGATGGAATGAAATGGAATGACTTGGAGAGCCTATAAATCTGTAGTGGAAGGACGGTGGGGTAGGGGTCAGTCTAGGAAAGGTTGGAGGGAGGGGGTAAAGTAGGTTTTGTGTGTGAGGGGCTTGGACTTCCAGCAAGCGTGCATGACCATGTTAGATAGGAGCAACTGGAGATAAATGGCTTATGTGATTCGATGTGCCATTGGAGTGTGAGCAGAGTAACATTTATGAAAGGATTCAGGGAAACTAGCAGGCTGGACTTGAGTCCTGGAAGTGGGAAGTACAGTGCGTGCACTCTGAAGGAGGGATGTTGATGTTGCAGTTTTATAACTGTAATGTAGGCATGCCTCTAGCAAGACAGTGATGGAATGAATGATGATGAAAGTTTTTCTTCCTTATCGGGTCTCCCTGCCTTGGTGGGATATGACCAATGTGTTAATAAAAAAATAAAATAATGATAATAATTTTGCTTCAGCATGATACAATGTTTGTACAGAGATAGGCGACACTTAGTCGTGCATGCAGAAAGCCCATAGTTATGCGGAGCATTTTGGATACAATATTACATGTTCTTTTCTTAGGCCCAACTTTACTCATCTCTCTTTACTTATTAACCAAAAATCTCTTTATTCAACATCATTCTAACCTTCATTTTCTTAATTCAAAGTTTAGTGTAACTGTATATGCCTTTTGGCTACAGATATTGGTGACCTCAGACTATAGGAAAAATCCATGAGTCCTTCCAGGTGAACTTTGAACATTAGTTCTGATATGTTCACTGTTATGAGGTAGTAGGATGGTAGACAGCAGCCACCCAGGGAAGTACGTACTGCCATCATGCCGAGTGAGTGTGAATCGGAAACCTGTAGTTGTTTTACATGATGGTAGGATTGCAGGTGTCTTTTTCTGTCTCATATTGTTCAAATTAAAAAATAAATAAATAAATAAGGTTTCAGGTACATCTTGCTAATTCTGCTTACACTTAGGTCACACTACACATGCATTTACAAGCACACACACACACACACACAGATAAAATAACAGAAGTAAGACAAGAGAGAGAGGGGTGGGTTGATTGCATCTTCTTGGACTGCAAGAAGGCTTTTGACACAGTTCCTCACAAGAGATTAGTGCAGAAGCTAGAGCATCAGGCGCATATAACAGGAAGGGCACTGCAATGGATCAGAGAATACCTGACAGGGAGGCAACAACGAGTCATGGTACGTAATGATGTATCACAGTGGGCACCTGTGATGAGCGGGGTCCCACAGGGGTCGGTCCTAGGACCAGTGCTATTTTTGGTATATGTGAACGACATGACGGAAGGGTTAGACTCAGAAGTGTCCCTGTTTGCAGATGATGTGAAGTTAATGAGGAGAATTAAATCTGATGAGGACCAGGCAGGACTTCAAAGAGACCTGGACAGACTGGACACCTGGTCCAGCAAATGGCTTCTCGAATTTAACCCTGCCAAATGCAAAGTCATGAAGATAGGGGAAGGGCACAGAAGACCACAGACAGAGTATAGGCTAGGTGGCCAAAGACTGCAAACCTCACTCAAGGAGAAAGATCTTGGGGTGAGTATAACACCGAGCATGTCTCCGGAAGCACACATCAATCAGATAACTGCTGCAGCATATGGGCGCCTGGCAAACCTGAGAACAGCATTCCGACACCTTAGTAAGGAATCATTCAAGACACTGTACACCGTGTATGTCAGGCCCATACTGGAGTATGCAGCACCTGTTTGGAACCCGCACTTGATAAAGCACGTCAAGAAACTAGAGAAAGTACAAAGGTTTGCAACAAGGTTAGTTCCAGAGCTAAGGGGAATGTCCTATGAAGAAAGATTAAGGGAAATCGGCCTGACGACACTGGAGGACAGGAGGGTCAGGGGAGACATGATAACGACATATAAAATACTGCGTGGAATAGACAAGGTGGACAAGGACAGGATGTTCCAGGGAGGGGACACAGAAACAAGAGGCCACAATTGGAAGTTGAAGACACAAATGAGTCAGAGAGATAGTAGGAAGCATTTCTTCAGTCATAGAGTTGTAAGGCAGTGGAATAGCCTAGAAAATGACGTAGTGGAGGCAGGAACCATACACAGTTTTAAGACGAGGTTTGATAAAGCTCATGGAGCGGGGAGAGAGAGGGTCTAGTAGCAACAGGTGAAGAGGCGGGGCCAGGAGCTGTGACTCGACCCCTGCAACCACAAATAGGTGAGTACAAATGGGTGAGTACACACACCCCCCCTCTACCTACCTACCTACCTACCTCTGCATTTTCTTCTATTTCCTTACTAGTTCTTGTTCTTGTTTATTTCTGCTTATCTCCATGGAAAATGGAACAGAATTTACCCCTCTGTAAGAGGTGACTAAAATGCCAGGAGCAAAGGGCTAGTAACCCCCTTCTCCTGTATACATTACTAAATTTTAAAAGATAAACTTTTGTTTTTCTTTTTGGGCCACCCTTTCTTGGTGGCATACAGCCAGTTTGTTGAAAGAAGAAGAAAATGTATGCTGTCTCATAGGTTTACTATACATAGAACATAAGACTAGTGGATCATTTAATACAGTGCCTGCAAAAATAATCTAGATGTGCCTCCATATTACGTATTTGATGACATACTTCATCATAATGTTTTTTAGAGGTATTTGTCAACTCTCTAAATTAATACAAGTGACTGCAGCATGTATCACCTCTCAGTGCGCCTGCATACAGCAGTGAGATGAGGAGTTCTGTTGTTGCACTACTCTACCCCCTAGTGCCCAGCATTTGGAGCTGTATTTAGTACAGTGTAATTTTGTGCCAAGTAGATAAATGTGGTTTGTTCAAAGAAGAAGAGTGAAGAAAGCCAATACAGTATATTGGCTTGGAGACAAGAAGACACTATAAAGGAAATATGTCACCGTACTGGACAAGCAAAATCCAGTGTAATGGCATCACTTGCTGCCTGTGGCTCCTCGCTAGACTTTCCAGCTACAAAACATCTTACTTAACGGCCAAGAAAGATGTCTAAACACAAAGTACATAGAAATACACATTTGACTGCACCACAGCTCAACAAAATGCATCCCGAACTCCTGGGTGACCTTTCAGTTCAACACTGCCTGCAAAAGTACTGTACCTCCATCTGCCAAGTTATCATCCTGCAAGGAAACTCCTCCTCATGCCCCATATGAAGAAAGAATGCTTGCAGTTTGCCAAGAAATATGGGTACTGGAGTATTGATGACTTTTCTTTACTGCTCTTAATAGTCCCTGGACCCATTATGTACCTCTGTAATCTTTTGACTACCACCCACAGGATGGGTATGGGGTGCATAATAAGCATATTAAACTAAACTCTTAATAACCTAACAACTATTTCATACATTTGCAACATCTGCCACATTGCTTCCCTTCCACATTATCATATACCTTTCCTGAAGCCATAAATGCAGGCAAAAAGCTTCTTGCCTTTATCTAATTATTGTTCACTTATGTATTTGTACACAGTTGGTCCACATATTCACTATCCTCCCTAAAACCTCTGTTCCTGTGCAGACCTACTTCTTGTCTTACCCATAGTTCTTTCAGTAATAATTCAGTCATGCACTTTATCCAGTATACTCAACAGGCTTTTTTTTTTTTTTTTTTTTCAACAAGTCGGTCGTCTCCCACCGAGGCAGGGTGACCCAAAAAAGAAAGAAAATCCCCAAAAAGAAAATATTTTCATCATCATTCAACACTTTCACCACACTCACACATTATCACTGCTTTTGCAGAGGTGCTCAGAATACAACAGCTTAGAAGCATATACGTATAAAAATACACAACATATCCCTCCAAACTGCCAATATCCCAAACCCCTCCTTTAAAGTGCAGGCATTGTACTTCCCATTTCCAGGACTCAAGTCCGACTATATGAAAATAACCGGTTTCCCTGAATCCCTTCACTAAATATTACCCTGCTCACACTCCAACAGATCGTCAGGTCCCAAGTATCATTCGTCTCCATTCATTCCTATCTAACACGCTCATGCACGCTTGCTGGAAGTCCAAGCCCCTCGCCCACAAAACCTCCTTTACCCCCTCTTTCCAACCCTTTCGAGGATGACCCCTACCCCTCTTTCCTTCCCCTATAGATTTATATGCTTTCCATGTCATTCTACTTTGATCCATTCTCTCTAAATGACCAAACCACCTCAACAACCCCTCTTCTGCCCTCTGACTAATGCTTTTATTAACTCCACACCTTCTCCTAATTTCCACACTCCAAATTTTCTGCATAATATTTACACCACACATTGCCCTTAGACAGGACATCTCCACTGCCTCCAACCGTCTCCTCGCTGCTGCATTTACCACCCAAGCTTCACATCCATATAAGAGTGTTGGTACTACTATACTTTCATACATTCCCTTCTTTGCCTCCATAGATAGCGTTTTTTGACTCCACATATACCTCAACGCACCACTCACCTTTTTTCCCTCATCAATTCTATGATTAACCTCATCCTTCTTAAATCCATCTGCCGACACGTCAACTCCCAAGTATCTGAAAACATTCACTTCTTCCATACTCCTCCTCCCCAATTTGATATCCAAATTTTCTTTATCTAAATCATTTGATACCCTCATCACCTTGCTCTTTTCTATGTTCACTTTCAACTTTCTACCTTTACACACATTCTCAAACTCATCCACTAACCTTTGCAATTTTTTTTTAGAATCTCCCATAAGCACAGTATCATCAGCAAAAAGTAACTGTGTCAATTCCCATTTTGAATTTGATTCCCCATAATTTAATCCCACCCCTCTCCCAAACACCCTAGCATTTACTTCTTTTACAACCCCATCTATAAATATATTAAACAACCATGGTGACATTACACATCCCTGTCTAAGACCTACTTTTACCGGGAAGTATTCTCCCTCTCTTCTACATACCCTAACCTGAGCCTCACTATCCTCATAAAAGCTCTTTACAGCATTTAGTAACTTACCACCTATTCCATATACTTGCAACATCTGCCACATTGCTCCTCTATCCACTCTATCATATGCCTTTTGTAAATCCATAAATGCAATAAAAACTTCCCTACCTTTATCTAAATACTGTTCACATATATGCTTCAATGTAAACACTTGATCTACACATCCCCTACTCACTCTGAAGCCTCCTTGCTCATCCGCAATTCTACATTCTGTCTTACCTCTAATTCTTTCAATTATAACCCTACCGTGTACTTTTCCTGGTATACTCAGTAAACTTATTCCTCTATAATTTTTACAATCTCTTTTGTCCCCTTTCCCTTTATATAAAGGGACTATACATGCTCTCCGCCAATCCCTAGGTACCTTCCCCTCTTTCATACATTTATTAAACAAAAGTACCAACCACTCCAACACTATATCCCCCCCTGCTTTTAACATTTCTGTCATGATCCCATCAGTTACGTAATGCCTCACGTACCTCCACCACACTTACATTCTGCTCTTCTTCACTCCTAAAAGATGGTATACCTCCCTGGCCAGTGCATGAAATTACCGCCTCCCTTTCTTCCTCAACATTTAAAAGTTCCTCAAAATATTCTCGCCATCTACCTAATACCTCCCTCTCCCCATCTACTAACTCCCCTACTCTATTTTTAACTGACAAATCCATACTTTCCCTAGGCTTTCTTAACTTGTTTAACTCACTCCAAAATTTTTTCTTATTTTCATTAAAATTTCTTGACAGTGCCTCGCCCACTCTTTCATCTGCTCTCCTTTTGCACTCTCTCACCACTCTCTTCACCTTTCTTTTACTCTCCATATACTCTGCTTTTCTTATAACACTTCTGCTTTGTAAAAACCTCTCGTAAGCTACCTTTTTCTCTTTTATCACACCCTTTACTTCATCATTCCACCAATCACTCCTCTTTCCTCCTGCCCCCACCCTCCTATAACCACAAACTTCTGCCCCACATTCTAATACTGCGTTTTTAAAACTATTCCAACCCTCTTCAACCCCCCCCACTACTCATCTTTGCACTAGCCCACCTTTCTGCCAATAGTCGCTTATATCTCGCCCGAACTTCCTCCTCCCTTAGTTTATACACTTTCACCTCCCTCTTACTTGTTGTTGCCACCTTCCTCTTTTCCCATCTACCTCTTACTCTAACTGTAGCTACAACTAAATAATGATCCGATATATCAGTTGCCCCTCTATAAACATGTACATCCTGGAGCCTACCCATCAACCTTTTATCCACCAATACATAATCTAACAAACTACTTTCATTACGTGCTACATCATACCTTGTATATTTATTTATCCTCTTTTTCATAAAATATGTATTACTTATTACCAAATTTCTTTCTACACATAGCTCAATTAAAGGCTCCCCATTTACATTTACCCCTGGCACCCCAAATTTACCTACTACTCCCTCCATAACATTTTTACCCACTTTAGCATTGAAATCCCCAACCACCATTACTCTCACACTTGATTCAAAACTCCCCACGCATTCACCTATAATTCTTATTAACTTTTATCCCCCTTTCTTCTTATACAAAAGAATTACACGTGCTTTTTGCCAGTCTCTAGGTACCCTTTCCCCTTTCATTTACATATTGAATAAATATGCCAACCACTCCAAAACTGAAGGCCCACCTGCTTTTATCATTTCTATCTTGAGCCCATCTATTCCAGCTTCTTTACCCCCATTCATTTCACCCATTGCCTCGTGCATTTTCCCTCTCATTGCATCTGGAAGGCAGATAATGTGTTAAAAAATAATAATAATACTGGTACTTTCATGAAATACCTGACCTATTCATATTTTGTTTTTTAAATGTTTAGCCATATCAAATATTTCAACTTTCATTTCCTTTATTCACAGGAATAATTTCAAGCAGTGAGGATGAACAGGGTCTGAAACTAGAGGAAGTCGACTTGGACCAAGATATAAGTGAGCTGGATAGTTTCCTGAATGATCCGCGTGAAAAAATAAACATTTACCCAAATTATTGAAGAGTCTGGAGTATATATCATGAGACAGTATTAAGACTGTTGTCCTAGAAGTGTATGTAAGATGTGCACTTTTTCCAGTATTGGAGTCATTCCTAGATACTTTCATTTTCAAACATCTATTTTTCCTTCAGGCATCAAAAAGAAATAAATGTACCCAAATACTCCTGAGTTTCCGAGTTATCTGTGTGCTCATTTGTTTGTTACTGTACTAACTCAGTAAGTGCTGAGTCTTAGGACTGAACAGTAAATTTATCAAATATGAATGGATATAAGCTGACTAGTTGAGTGTGAGAAGATAGAGGCATTAATTTAACATGGTTCAACAGCTGGACATGCTTAAGAAATTAGAAATTGTCATCTTAAGTCCAGCATGATATTACAGGAAGGTAAAAAATAGTGATAGTGGTCTTTATGCAGTTGTGCAGCAATTGAAAATGCAATGTTTACTGCATATGTGGGAAGAAAAAACTCATCAAGAGAAAGAATATTTTTCCTCTTCTCTCCATTAATGTTTCCATGAGTAATGGAGAGTAATTTATGTTTTTTCTCTTCTTATATATATATTGAGAAAGTGTGTATGTAATAGATCTCGCAGTTATATTATTTTACTACTACTGCACGTTTTTCTTTATTTTTTCTTTTATAATGAAAATTTTGTTGAAATATTTTTTTGCACTATAGCCATATTCATACTGGAAAGATTTTTTTTATTTGCTTTGGAAGGTCATTGAATTATTGATTGAGTATTCACTTTTATTTTTCTTATGGAAGAGAAAGGTACTGTACCTTAAAGAGTGTCAGTGTCATTTTAGAATACTAAGTGAGATACTTAGATTTGACTAAAATAGGTATTTTCTGGTTATGTATGTACTGTATACACTCTTGGATATAACCCAACAAAAACAGCTACTTTTGGTTAGAATATTTTTTTCATAGGTGACTTATTCCTAAGCTTAGATACAATATTATTATTACTGGTTAAGTGAGAGAGTACAATATATCTCCTATCTGGCAACTATTTATGAACCAGCTAGGTTTTTATGGTGAGCCAGAGATGGGATTATACAGTAGCATGGATATTGTATTAAACCGAATTATAAAGTAAGATATGTGTTTGTGTTTGCTCAAGAATAAGAGTGATTCTATTTATTTTATGTCTTGAGTGAGAGTATAACAAAATTATGGGTGACCTGTCCATAATTATAGAGTAACTTTTGACCTTCGATGGTGGCCAGTAGTAAGCTTTTGGGTGAGGAACCAGGGAAAGTTGTAGACACAACATATTTTATATACTGTATTTCGTTTCATAACTCTAATATAAAATGCTGAAAGTTAATCAAACTCACAGGCCAGTGTCCATTCACTGGACTATACTGGACTAATAACATTAATCTAACTAAGTATATTTCTATACACCATTGGGAGGTTATAGACCTCACTCTTGACCACAAATGCAGGTTTTTAAAGACAAATGTCACACCAGCATGGCTATGACATGCACTGGCTCAAGTCCCCTCAATTCCACCATCATGACTCATGAAATCATTTAACATGATCGCAAACAAATCAAAGAATGGGTGGGACTGGAACCCATGACAAATCCTAAAACTTACCAGTTTATCTTTATCATAATATAAAGTACATTTTCATCAACAATGGCCTCTAAAGCAATGAACTGCATGTCAGTGTCACTGAACTGCATGTGTGAGCAATGTGGTGTAAAAGAAAAAGTTGTAGCCATAGGCCCAAGAACAAATGTACAGTACATCATTTGCCCTGAGGCACAGCATCATCATCATCCTTCAACAAACTGGCCTTATCCCACTAAGACAGGGTGGCCCAAAAAGAAAAATGAAAGTTTCTCTTTTTAACTTTAGTAATGTATAGAGGAGAAGGGGTTACTAATCCCTCGTTCCTGGCATTTTAGTCGCCTCTTACAACACGCATGGCTTACTGAGGAAGAATTTTGTTCTTCTTTCCCATGGAGACTGAAATAAACAAGGACAAGAACTAGTAAGAAAAATAGAAGAAAACTCAGAGGGGTGTGTATATATATGCTTGAACATGCATGTGTAGTGTGACCTAAGTGTAAGTAGAAGTAGCAGGACATACCTGAAATCTTGCAAGTTTAAGAAACAGAAAAAAAGACACCAGCAATCCTACCATAATATAAAACAATTACAGGTTTCCATTTCACACTCAATTGGCAGGATGGTAGTACCGCCCTAGGCAGTTGCTGTCTACCAACCTACTTCCTTGGAGGCACAGCATAGGTGCTATTAAGAAAAATTCATTAAGTAGTAAAAGATAAAATATTGAAGCAGCAGCTTATAAATGGTATCTTCAAAAACGTTGTTGTGGTGTTAATGTTCATGGTGTTGACATTAGCTCCTCTCCTTAAATACTAGCACAGTATATGAACACACCATTTGACAAGTAATGGTTGGCTTTGGTGTTTCATAATCACTATGGCTTGTGTAATATGAAGACTCAAGGGAAGGCCAACAGATATAAGAGAGCTATGTATGTTAGAGAACATAGAAAGATATAACCCCAAGTCTGCCATCTTCAGCCTTGCAGCATCATGGAAGAAAATGAAAATCACAGTAGCTAATGTTTTGAAAATTTTTTTATTTTATATTGATCCTGATTTTGACATTTGTGAGTTTGAGGCCGGTGATTTTCATCAAACACTTCAGGGAGTGAGAGAAACCAATGTTTCAGAGGAAAATGTATTTAGAAGAAAATGATGGTGAACCTATTTACAGTTTTGACTGCTGAAGAAACTGTAGAAGAGGATCTTGCTGCAGACAATTGAAGAGGATAGAGATGAATAAAAATATTGAAAAGTTACCAAAATTGAGTTATACAGGATGCACTTGATATTCTCATCAGTTAGAGTGCCTTCTCAGACAAGAGAGATGTGCAGACCTGTTATTCACACTTTTAGAAAAATTATCTTAAGGAATATCAACATGGCAAACATTAAGTCATTATACAGTGAAACTTTTTTTTTTGTCATTATTATTAGCTTGAAAGTAAAAATTTCTCAAGTTATACATCACCCTCACCATTGTTACTGAGGCATGGTACGTACCGGTGAGTACAAATAGGAAGCATCACCATTGTTACTGAGGCATGGTACGTACCGGTGAGTACAAATAGGAAGCATGTTTGTCTTCCTCTCAGCAGATATAGGATTGAGCCTCCACCATGTCTGAAGCTGAATGACCCACATGGGTTTAGCCCTTGACATGAATTAAACAAACTATCTGCTGAGACATTAGAAACTTTATCATTTTTTAATTTTTAATGATGTCAGATATAATGAAAACCCATTAACCCTTTGACTGTCGCGGCCGTATGTATACGTCTTACGAGGTACCGTGTTTGACGTACATATGCTCATAAATTCTAGCAGCTTCAAATCAAGCAGGAGAAAGCTGGTAGGCCCACATGTGAGAGAATGGGTCTGTGTGGTCAGTGTGCACCATTTAAAAAAAATCCTGGAGCACGCAGTGCATAATGAGAAAAAAAAACTCTGACCATTTTTTTTAATTAAAATGCCGACTTTGTGGTCTATTTTCATATAGTATTTATGGTTGTATTCTCATTTTCTTGGTCTCAGTTGATAGAATGGAAAACATATTATAGAAATGGAGGTGATTTTGATTGATTTTACTATAAAAAGAACCTGGAAATGGAGCTCAAAGTAGGGGAAATGTTTGATTTTTGCCAATGTTCAAAAGTAAACAAATGATGTCATTGTCCAATAAATGTCCAACTAGCCATTCTAATATGCAGTCATGAATGGGTTGATGTTATTTATACAATTATTACAGTATTGCAGTAGTCTGCATAATAGTAAGTCTTCTATTTTTTGTTTGAATAAAAATTCAAAATAGAAAGCAAGAGTAATATCAGAGGGGCCTGGAGACATGACTGATGAACAAAGAAAATGTTATTTTAGAGCCAGGAATATCTGCATTGTTCATTCTGGACCTTATTTTGAAATTGTCAGATTTTTTAATTTTCGTGAAATTGGCCAAATTGCAAATTTCTGACCACATTATTGGGTAGTTGAAATCGGTAAATGAGCAGTTTCTTGTACTCAATCGATAGAAAAAATGGAGTTCTAAAGAAATAGCTATGAGTTTGATCGACTGGAACAATGGAATTAGCTGAAAATAGGGCTCAAAGTGGGCGAAATTGCCGATTTGTAAATATCGCCGAGGTTGCTAACTTCGCGAGAGCATAATTCCGTCAGTTTTAAATCAAATTTCGTTTTTTTGGTTTCATACAATCGGGAAAAGATTCTCTATCATTTCATAAGAAAAAATATTTTGCGACACCAGGAGACACCTCAGGATTGGGGGTTGCGACAGTCAAAGGGTTAATGTTGTGCATTTTGTGAATATAATTTTAATTAAATTAGCAGAAAGATAGTATTTATATGGTTCATTTGTCTAATAATAGTGTAAGGCTACAGAAACTATTGACCGCTCAAACTGATGTGATAGTTTTAATTTGTGGCTTGATGTAGCTAATTATTCTTGAGATCAGTAGTATATACTAATGTTTTTATTTATATTAAATTTCGTTATTGAATACTTTATAATTGTAATTTTTTTCATTTGATGTCTGATAATGTTTTAATAAGTTCAGAGCAAAACAAGGTTGTTTATCTGCAGCCCTCTTAAGCAAAACAACCATATTATTGTAAGTTCTGATCAATTTTAAACTTGACTTTCACTGTATTTCACTTAATAAATACATAATATGAAGAAATATATTTTTAAGACTCTTTTTTTTTCAATAACAGTTACCTCAGTCTTTGAAGATCATATTAGCAAGTATAATTATGTAATTCCAAATAAACAATTCAAGAGTACAGTTTGTAATCAAGTTACAGTACTAACTTGATACTGGTGTTAATGTTTTGTTAGCATTATGAACATTACTGTTTCAAAGTATTTTCAGTTGTAAGATTTTTCGTACATAAATATTACTTTGTATGAACTTGTTGGATGGGTTCTGTATATAGTGTATCAGGTATATGTTTGTTTACCAGGAATTAAGTTCAGTTAATGACATATGGAGAGGCAGGGGAAGGAGGAGTAATGAATGTTAATATAGAATTGCACAACTTGTGTAAAGACTGGGGTCACTCTTCTTTGGTGGGATACCTGGAGTTTACCTGAAGAGGGTTTCGGGGGTCAATGCCCCTGCGGCCCGGTCTGAGACATGGCCTCATGGTGGATCAGGGTATGATCAACCAGGCTGTTACTGCTGGCCGCACGTAAGCCGACGTACGAACCACAGCCCGGTTGGTCAGGTGCTGACTTTAGGTGCCTGTCCAGTGCCTTCTTGAAGACCAGGCCAGTGTTAAAAGAAATTAATTTTATTATACACAAAAGGATGTTGTGATGGTATGTGCTGCAGATTTTGTGTTTTGTGTTGTGGAAAAGGAAGAGAAGATATAAACTAGAAAGAGAGAGAGACTCCCTATACAGGTGAAGGCAAAGAATCACAGAGCTGCTTGAATGGGGCCAGCATATCTGAAATATGAAGGGAGACACTGGTCAGAGAAATAGCAAATATCAAACTTAAGCTTAATGAATCATACAGGAAGTAAGAAACTCAAGAATAACTTAAAGCCACAATGAAATTGAGAAAAAAAATATTTCTTTTCTCATGCCAAAACTCAGTAACTCTTTCTAACCTTGATCCCATCCATTACCAGGGATTACATTAATGCTTAGGTGTTTTTCACTCTTCACCTGTAGAGAGCCTATATGCAGAGGTGAATATTCCATCCTTGAACAATCGCCATGATGCTCATTGCCTCTGCTATTTTGTTAGCTCTCATGACCCTCGCAAGCCTTCACTATATAGGATAGTAACGGATTTTAGTAGAGGTTCATTGTTTGTCCTCCCAATTTACTCTGTCCCTTTTCTTCTACATTCACTCTTGTCTTCTCTTCGGTTGCTCCTTATTTATGTTCATGTAGCATCTAACTTTTCTCTTCCCACTTGGGAGATTCCGACAGTTTGTGTCTGTTCTCCCCTACTTCCATGGGTGAAAGCTCAAATACCTACAGTTGCTTCTCGCTCTTTTTTTTTCTTAATCACTTCTGGTGTCATTCTTATGCCGCTGCAGTGTACATTGATGGTTCTAAATCTTCTGACAGTGTCAGGTTTGCACCAGTGTTTCCAGACAGCATAGTGTAAGGGCATTTATTAGACTCGGCTAGCATTTTTACAGCTGACTTGTATACAATTCTTGTAGCAATTATCGTATTGCATCTATTCCTGTGTTGCCATTTGTGGTAGTCTTCGACTCCCTTAGTGCTTTGCAAGCTATTAAAAAATTTGATCCCTTGGTTCTTCTTATACAGCTCTGGTTATGCTGCATCTCTAGCAAAAACAAAGATATTGTTGTCTGTTGGGTTCCCAGTCATGTTGACGTACAGGGCAATGAACATGCAAACACTGCTGTGCAGTCAGCATTACGTGAACTCCCAGTTTCATATTGAGGTGTTCCATTCACAGTCTGTTTTGCTGTAATTTCTAACCACCTTTGGAACCATTGGCAACACCATTGGTCTGATATGATACATAACAAATTACATTCTATCAAACCAAGTTTAGGTTTCTGGCCATCTTCTTGTCATCGATGCAGAGGTTAGGAGACTACACTCTCCCGTCTTCACATTGGACACACTCATCTTACTCACGGGTATCTCATGGAGAGGCGCTCCGTTCCATTCTGAGAATTGTCAGGTTCCAGTTTTAGTTAGCCATGCTCTGTTGGACTGTCCAGTCTGTCAACGAGCACACAAAATTTACCAACATTGTCACTGCTCTAACACCCTTACTATATCTTCCCTTCTTGATGATGGACCCTCCTTTGACTGAGACTCTTGTTGACTTTTTCAGAGCAACTGATTAACTGTACAAGCTTTGAGGATACTTCCTCTAGCACTCCTCACAGCCCTTTCTAAACTCTCCCTCTTGCTACTCTATAACCCTGCACTATCCCCTGCCCCGCTGCACTGTATGACCCTCGTAAGTTTAGCGCTTCTTTTTGACTATACGTAATAATAATTATGCCAAATCTAAGGCAAAAATAATATCTAGTATTGAACCCCTGCTTAGACATGATGGAACTTACACAGATGACAGCAAAGAAATAAGCGAGATAGTACTAAAGTCCCAATATGACTCAATGTTTAGCGAACTGTTAACTGGACTAAGAGTTGAAAATCTAAGTGAATTTCTTATGACTGAGACTCAAAATTTGGTCAATCCAAATATCTCCAGTATTATCCTAACACCACAAGACTTCGAAAAAGCAGTAAATGGCATGCTCCATGTTCATCAAGAACTGCAAGAAGCCCCTCTCACGTGCCTTCGCCATTCTTTGGAGAGGGACCATGGACATGGGTCATCCCACAGTCACTAAAAACAACAGACATAGCCCCCCTCCACGAAGGTGGCAGTAAAGCAATTGTAAAGAATTACAGACTGACAGCACTAATGTCCAGTATCATAAAAATCTTTGAAAGGGTTCTAAGAAGCAAGATTACCACCCACCTAGATGCTTATCAGTTATACAACCCAGGGTAACATGGGTTTAGAGCAGGTCTGTTCCAGCTACTAGACCACTATGACCAGGTCTTAGATGCACTGGAGGACAAGAAAAATGCAAACAAGTGCAACCATGGTGTAATAGAGCATAAAATGTGATAAAGGAATAACAGGAAAAGTTGATAGATGGATCTATAGCCTCTTAACAAATAGAACACGAAGAAGTAATAATAAACAGAGTAAAGTTGTAGGCAGCTACAGTGAAAATCTCTGTTCCACGAGGCACTGTACTCACCCCCTCCCCATCCTGCTCCTTTTCCTCATATCTGACAGAGATGTAAGCCACAGCACTGTCTTCCTTTGCAGATGACACCTGAATTTTGATAATGGTATCATCCATCAAAGACACTGAAAGACTCCAAGTGGACATCAAGCAAATCTTTAAATGGACATCAAGCAAATCTTTAAATTTGCCACAGAAAACAACATGAAGTTCAATGAAGAGAAATTTCAATTATTCCTATGTGGAAAACTTGAGGAAATTAAAACCGTATCAGAGTATAAAACAAATTCCAACCACACAATAGAGTGAATAACTAATATGAAGGACCTGGGAGTGATAATGTCAGAGGATCTCACCTTCGAAGATCACAACAATGCATCTACCACATCTGCTAGGAAAATGATAAGATGGATAATGAGAACCTTCAAAACTAGGGATGCCAAGCCCATGATTCTCTTCAAATTGCTTGTTCTCTCTAAGCTGGAATATTGCTGTACACTAAGAGCACCTTTCAAGGCAGGTGAAATTGTTGACCTGAAGAATGTACAGAGAACTTTCACATCATGTATAAGTACAATAAAGCACCTAAATTACTGTAATGGTTGAAGTCCGTTGATTTGTTTTCCCTGGAATGTGGATGAGAAAGACACATGATAATATACACTTCGAAAATCCTAGAGGAACTACAGTGGACCCCCGCATAACGATCACCTCCAAATGCGACCAATTATGTAAGTGTATTTATGTAAGTGCGTTTGTACGTGTATGTTTGGGGGTCTGAAATTGACTAATCTACTTCACAATATTCCTTATGGGAAAAAATTCGATCAGTACTGGCACCTGAACATACTACTGGAATGAAAAAAGTTCGTTAACCGGGGGTCCACTGTAGTCCCAAATTTTCACACGAAAATCACTCGTGAAAACTGGGGCACCACAAGTATGCTGAGAGACAACACAATAAATGTCAGGGGCCCAAGACTGTTCAACTGCCTCCCAGCATACATAAGGGGGATTACCAATAGGCCCCTGGCTGTCTTCAAGGCACTGGACAGACACCTATAGGTAGTACCCGATCAGTCAGGTTGTGATTTGTACATCAGTTCACATACAGCCAACAGTAACAGCCAGGTTGATCCACCAGGAGTAGTCACACACGGGGCCACAGGGGTGTTGATCCCCGAAACCCTCTCCAGTTATACTCCAAGTATTGTTACCAAGAACTGAAAGGTAGAGTGCTAAGACAATGTGAAGATAAAGGGAAAAGATAATTACTGTAAAGTGTTTTTGATTGGTGGTAACTCATGACAGTAAGGCAAAGATAGAATAATTACATTAAAAAGAGCAGATGCTGTAATTGTTAGCTTGAGGAAAAATATTCAGGCCACATTATAGTATTGAAGAAAAGGTATATGATGCAGTTTCTTTTGTATTGAAGCATAGTTTACTAGCTGAAGTTGGTGGTCAAATTTGGGAGGTTATGTGAAAGAATGATTTTAATAGTGAATGTAGAAAAGAGCAAGGTGATAATAGTAACAAAATGTTTAGACAATGAAGAATTGAATATTAAACTGGAGGGAAGGAGTATGGAGAAGTGAATGTGTTCAGATATTTAGGAATGGGCATGTCAGCAGTTGGAGCTGTTCCAGTCTCATAGGCATTGTATGACCCCTATTGGTTTAGTGCTTCCCTATGAAAATATTGATGATAATATGAAAGGCAAGGTGAACCATAGAATAGATGAGGAATCATAAGTTAGATGGTGTGTTACAGTATCTGTGGAAAGGAGAAAGATTATGTATAGAGGCAAAAAAGGACTGTACTGGAGTATAGCAGAACCAACATTTTTGTATAGGTATGAGGCATGGGTTTTTAATGATACAGTGAGGAGGCTGGAGGCAGTGAAGGTGACATGTTTGAGAGCAATGTGTGGCATGAATATTGTGCAGAAAACTCAGAATGTAGAAATCAGAATATGGTGTGGAATTACCAAGGGTTTATTTTAGAGACTGTAGAGGGTAGTTGAGATGATTTGGGTATTTAGAGAGGATGGAGAGGGATAGAATGATGAACAGTGTATAAATCTGGGGTGGACAGTAGGAGGGGTATGGATCTTCCCAGAAATGGTTAGAGGGAGGTTGTAAAAGCAGTTTTGAGTGCTAAGGGTTTGAATATTCAGCAGGCTTGTGTGAGAATGTTAATCAGAAATGGGTGGAGAGAAGCAGTTTTTAATGGATGTGCTGTTGGAATGTGAGCACGATAGTGTTTATGAAGGGATTCAGGGAAGCCACCTAGCCGGATTTGAATCCTGGAAGTAGGAGGGACATTGCTTGCATTCTGGAGGGGAAGGGATGGTGCAGTTTGGAGAATCAACTAAGCTTTGATATCAGCACACTTCTGTCAAGATAGTAATTGAGTGAATGATGGTGAATGAGTTTCCTTTTAACTCATTGGGAGATAGCCAATGAGTTAAAAAAAATTACTAATCTTCATTGCTACTTTTCAACAATAATTAACAAAACAGTCATATAGAAAGTCAATCAGGCAAAATAGAATGGATATATTCATTACAATTCCATATTACAGAGTATCTGTCATGCAAATAAATATCAATGCAATGAATGGTCCATTGTGTTTTGTCACTTGTTTGTGAATATTATAATTATAATTATATTCTTCAGTTTCAGCATCCTCTTAAATGTTTAATATGGTTATGTAACATTCATATATCCTTTAAGATGTGTGTGTGTGCTTTTACTGATGTAAGATGATTATAATTTAAACCAATATTAGGCTTTTAGTCTGTCAGATGAAATATACACACAGGCCTTCTAAAATTCTAAAGAATTAATTATATTGTGTAGATATAATTTCATATCCAGAGGAGCTCAGTATTTTATGGAGAACTCTTGTGTTTCTTTTGCTAAGACAACGTTTTTAGAAATACTGTGGGTATACTGTTTGTGTAAAATTTAATGAAAGTAAAGGAGTCTTCATACTATCCTAGTAGCTTACTTAAAAAAATTATTAATGCATCTGCATAGCAAAGTTGTTTCCAATCTTGGGTCCCCACCCAAATCAAGGTCATGCATCATTTACTGAGGAAGGATTCTAACCTACTTCCCCCATGAAATTGGAAGAAAACATTACAAGGCCAAAACTGTTAATTAACTAGAAAGTTTGGAAAGAAATTCAGGTGAATGTATACACAATATACATGTACATATAAATATGCACATTCACATGTGTATACTGGGTGTAAAAGTACTGTAGTTGTGGTAAGTTTTACCTGTCACCTGACATGTTTATAAGACAAAGAAAAGAGATCAGTAATGCTGTCATTCCAGGGTGCTAAATATATAACAGATTTCCATTTCAAACCTCAGAATGCTGAAGAGGAGTTGTTGAGACTGTATGGGCATTTAGGGAAGATGAAACTAAATAGGATAAGAAAGAGGGTATATGAATCCCAGGAGAGGCTGGAGAGTAGGGTAAAGGTGGTGTTGAGTGCTAGAGGCTTGAGCATTCAGCAGCCTTTTGTTACTGTATTAAATCGAAGTGGAAACAAGTGGTTTTTATGGCTACGTGTGCTGTTCAAGTGCAAGTACAGTACCATTTATGAAGGAATTCAGGGAAAACAGGTTTGCCAGACTTGAGTCCTGGTGGTATGAAGGACAGTGCTTGAATGAATGACAGCTGCTGAATAATGACAGCTGCTGAATGAATAATGGTGAAAGTGTTTCCTCTTTGAGTCACTACCTTAGTGGTAGATGGCCCGTGTTAAAAAAAAAAAAAAAACTGAAGGGAAGAGATTTGTCGTCACAGTTACAGTTTAGTATCTTTATTATGCACCCCATACCCATCCTGTGGGCGGTAGTCACCACATACCCATCCTGTGGGTGGTAGTCACCACATACCCATCCTGTGGGCGGTAGTCAAAAGATTACAAAGGTACATAATGGGTCCAGTGACTGGACCCCAAAGTTATGATAGCTGAACTAGTTACAAAGGTATTGAACTCCAGGTAGATCTGGTCACAATCATGGCAAGTTACAAAGGTAATGAATCAGCCTCACTCCTATACATGGTTACAGTCATGAACAAATTACAAAGTAATGAACCACTGATACGTCCACACCTTGTTACAGTTGTAATGAGTTATAAATACAAATATTAAGTGGGTCATACACCCACGTCACTAAGGGGGGTCTTATTTATTTAATGTAACTTCATTTAAGAAATGTTGATGTGCATTGTAAGCTCAGCAATATTAGCTAAGTATAAGAGAAATTATTAAGAAAATGCAATATCGTGGTAGCCAGTGACTTTTATGATTTATAATGTTCTTTTAACCTACTGGATTTCTTAATTTACTGTTATGTACTCTCTTCAATAGATATTTGCACATTTTAAAGCACTGAATAATTTTTTGGCTTGAATTTACAATGGATTTCTTTAAAATGTAACTAATTTTTTAAAATTAATTATATTTTATCAAGCCTGAGGGATCTTGAGGTCCTCTGGTTGGCCAGTTTAGGTTAATAGCAAAAAATAGAGACAGGGGGAATGGAAACTACTTGTTTAGCTGTGTGTTATTCTGCTCCGCTGGTTAATGTTTTACAATATATAATAACAATACTCTGCCCATACTGTATTACTGACCCAGGGTCTCTGCTCTATATTGTGTGTTTTCCTCCATGTTGTCAAGGGCTACCATACTATACTTCTCTTATTTGATCTTTAATTTTTTCCTATGTCTTTTTCTTTTTCTTTATGTATTCGTATATTTTGTGGAGAAAACTGATTTTTTAACACTTTTTTTTCTAGTTCAGGTAAATGGCAAGTGCCATTTAATTTTTTTGTATGTTTGTTTTGAAGATGTAAGGTGATCAGTAACCAAACTGAGTCTGTTTTACTTACTATGAATGCAGAATAAAGGTGTACTTTGTATAAATAATGCTAATTCTCTATGCTCTATTATGTCAATTCATTTCATCTCAAATGTAGAGATTATAGTAACTAATTACATATGTTTACTGAGAGACATATTAGTTTTTGCACTCAAAATATTCTTGCTTAAAGGTGAACCATCTGCTGGCCATTTCTTTTATAGATTGTGTTAGTCAGAGGAATTGTACATTCAGTGGTAGTCCTCAGTCAGTCTTTATTAGTGGCCTAATTGTACATTCAGTGGTAGTCGTCAGTCTTTATTAGTGGCCTAATTGTACATTCAGTGGTAGTCGTCAGTCTTTATTAGTGGCCTAATTGTACATTCAGTGGTAGTCCTCAGTCTTTATTAGTGGCCTAATTCAAGAGATCTTCAATAGGCTGTGCCACATTTTAACATAATTACATATATGTTTTTGATCATTTTATGAATATCTTGTATGATCTTGCAAAATGTGTATTGCATGATAATCTGCATAATATATATTTCATACTGGGTATTATTTAAGTGTGGTTTCATTGTATGCACAATAATGTTGACAATGGTACTTCTGAAGAATATTAATGTTTCTGTAGGTGTTGACTTCAGTAATAGCAAGAGCAAGCAATGGAAATGACCAGTCCCCATGATTGAAGCAAAAAATTATCTATACTATATGTAAAATGGACATACAAATTAAAAGACAGCATGATCTCTATGTCTTGTTTGTACCTTTATTCCAGAGGATAACAAGCAATGATACCTGGAATGGCTAATTACCTGGCTAAAAATAACTAGAGCAGTCAGTATAATAGTTCACCTCCTGTACACTTATCAGAAAACATTTTTTGTGCATGTGTGCATGCATTCACCTAATTGTGGTTACAGGGGGTTGAGTCATAGCTCCTAGCCCTGCCTCTTCACTGGTCGTTACTAGGTCCACTCTCCTCCACGGGTTTTATCATGCCTCTTCTTAAAGCTATTTATGGATCCTGCCTCCACTACATCACGCTCCAGATTGTTCCACTTCCTGACAATTCTATGGCTGAAGAAATACTTCCTAATATCCCTGTGACTTATCTGGGTTTTCAACTTTTTGTTGTGACCTCTTGTTGTTGTGTCACATCTGAAATATTCTGTCCTTATCCACCCTGTCAATTCCTCTCAGTATTCTGTGTGTTATTGTGTCCTCCTTTTCCCTCTTGTCTTCCAGTGTTGTCAGGTTGAGTTCCCTTAATATCTCCTTGTAAGACAAACCCCTCAGTTCCAGGACTGGTCTTGTTGCAAACCTTTCCACTTTCTTTAATTTCTTGATATATAACACCATACTGGTGTTACATATTCCAATATGGGCCTGACGTACACTGTGTACAGTGTTGTGAATGACTCCTTACTTAGATGTTGAAATGCTATTCTCAGATTTGCCAGGGGCCCATATGCTGCAGCAGTCATTTGTTTGATGTGCGCCTCAGGAGATGTGCTCGGTATGATGCTCACCCCAAGATCCTTTTCCTTGAGTGAGTTTTACAGCATCTGACCTCTTATGCTGTACTCCGTCTGCAATCTCCTTTGTCCTTCCCCAAGTTTCATAACTTTGCACTTGCTGGGGTTAAACTCCAGGAACCATGTGATGGACCAGGCTTGCAGCCTGTTTGGATCCTTTTGTAGGCTTACCTGATCTTCATCCACTTGTATTCTCCTCATTAGTTTCACATTGTCTGCAAACAGGGACACCTCTGACTCTATCCCTTCTGTCATGTCATTCACATATACAAGAAACAGCACCGGATCTAGGACTGACCCTTGCGGAACACAACTTGACACAATGCACCAACTCTGACACCTCGTCTTGGACTGACACATTGTTTCCTTCCTGTCAGATACTCCCTGATCCAGTGCAGTACTTTCTCTCCTATTCTTGCCTGCTCCTCTAGTTCTTCAACCAGTCTCTTGTGTGGTACTGTGTTGAAAGCCTTCTTATAGTCCAAAAAGATGCAGTCTACCCATCCCTCTCTTCTGTCATCTTGTCATAAAACTCTAATAGGTTCGTGATGCAGGATTTCCCTTCCCTGAAGCCATTCTATTCTAGCTGATCCCCACGTCTTTTTCCTTATCTTCTCCATAACTTTACATACATGTCAGCGACATTGGTCTGTAATTTAGTGCAGCCTGGTCTGTAATTTAGTGCAGCCTGGTCTGTAATTTAGTGCAGCCTGGTCTGTAATTTAGTGCAGCCTGGTCTGTAATTTAGTGCAGCCTTCCTGTCTCCTTTCTTAAAAATAGGGACATCACTTTTTTCTTCCTTTTTATTTTTGGAAGGTTATAAATGACCATAATTTTTAAAGGGGTGGACCGGTAAGCCAGCGGAAGGCCTCGGTCAGATGACCAAAAGCTCCAAAGGCGGGTCATCATCTGACTAAGACCCGCGTCAGGAAACATTTGTCCTGTTTCCTGACGAACCTTACCTAACCTAACCTCAAAAATAGGGACTTCATTTGCTGTCTTTCACACCTCAGGCAGTTGCCCTGTTTCGATAGATTTATTGTGTGATGTAGGTCAACTGAGGTCACACTCCTTGCCTTGGCAAGGAAGTGTTAGAAAACGCCTGGCTCCATAAGTCTTAGGTCTTTTGTTCTTGACTGTGACAGTAAGGCGTGGTTAGAGAAATTGGCAAAATTTACCTTTGGTGTGAAAACACGTGGTGCCACCCATATAGGGTGAACCCCCAAAATCTGGGGTTAAAGGGGGATGCAGGCACGACGATATAAGCTCTAGGAAACAACTAGAGAAGAGATTCTGGTGGAGCTCTGGCCAACAGATTCTGGCAGAGCTCTGGCCTGTGTGCAGAGCTCTGGGAGAGGGTTGTGGGAGAATCTCTGGAAGAGACTGTTGGAGGCACTGGGCAGAATACTAGCTTAAAGCAGTTCTCGTGCTGTGGAGGTCTTGGGATCTGCAGCTAGAGTCTGAGTTCCTGGGGTGAACTGTCCTCTGAACTTATTGTAAGTAAATATTCTGTTTCATCAGTTAAATTGTAACCATTGTCTCACTGCTTATGTATGCCATCCCCATTTATCTAAATCCAACAGTGTTCTCTTGTTCCCAATTATATTATTGTACAAAGACTTAATAATAAACTGTGTTTGAGTGGAATAGCAATATTCACTGTCCCTGTTATTTATTTCTTATCCTTATTTTATTATTTTATTACGAGTACTGAGGGGTGAGTAGTGTAGAGTTAATGAGAGGTGATGGTGTAGTCACCAGTGACCTCACATTACCTCTGCTCCTGTCTCCTGTCACTCGACTCACATCTCCTGTGTACTCCCTCCCTCTATTCCGCCTTACTCCCACTATTATTCCAGTTCTCTTACCCCCGTATATAACAATTGAAGATTGTTGTTAATGGTACACATGGGGTATGTGCTCCCTCATGACCCAAGGGGAGAGATTATCTGGGCCCACCGCATTCGAGGTATCTAATTCCCTTAGTAGTTTCTTCACCTCCTCCTCGGTTGTGTGCATTGTGTCCAGCACTTGCTGGTGCACCCTACTACCTCAGTTTGGATTAGATTTGGTTTTTGATACTATGTCATTCTCATATTGATACTGGGCTTCTCCTTATCCATGCATATTCATGGCTCTCTGGCTCAGCTCCCAGTTTTCCTGGGTCCTTTGCTTTCTATACTTTTTTCAATGCTCTAGCACATATGGCACACCTGCCTTTTGGTAGGAACTTCTTCACTATCTCCCTGCACTTTGTGGTCATGTGTTCCATTATTTCGTTTACTGCCTTTTCCTCTAGCTCGCTTACCCACTGCACCTCATGTAAGAATTGCCTCATACTTGTGTAGTCCTCATTTTGGAAGTTTGTCTTCTGTCCTTCTCATGGTGTTTCACTCTCCATTGTTAACTCTACCATGTATTCGAAAGACCACGTGGTCACTAGTGCCAAGGGACCTTTTGTGTGTGTGATACCTTGTATGTCTGAACTGCTCAAGATGAATATGAGGTCTAGCCTTGCTGGTTTATTATCTCCTCTCTAGTTGCATCCATAACATGGTGATACATGAAGTTTTCTAGTACTGCCTCCAGCATCTTTGCTCCACATTTCTGGTCCCCCATGTGGCTCCAGATTCTCCCAATCTCCTTATGGTTGAAATCTCCCCATGATGAGTAACTTTGCCCTGCTCATGTGGGCCCTTATGGCAATCTCGGTTAGTGTGTCCACCATCACCCTGTTGCTCTCATCATATTCCTGTTTTGGCCTCCTGCTGTTCAGAAGTGAGTTGTACATCGCTGCTATCATCACTTTTGAGCCCCCAGTATGCAGTGTTCCTACTGTGTAGTCATCTGCTACCCCTCTGACTAGTCCTCCCATCTCAAAACTATTAGTTTTTGATGAGCAGTACAACTCCTCCTCCCCCTCTGACCCCCCCCTTCCCTGTCTTTCCCCAGGATCTGATAACCAGACAGGAAGAGAGCATCTATCACTTCCATGAGCTTTGTCTCTGTGATTGCTACGATGTTCGGGGATGCCTCAGTGATTATTTCCTGCCACTCCTTACTATTATTTGCAATTCCATCTGCATTGGTGTACCATGCATTCAGCTTTCTAGAACTGTATTCTGGGGGGTGGGAGAGGATAATGCTGGTTGTGGGTGTGGTAGGCAGGCCTGGATATTATGGTAGTCTGCTGGTGTGGAACTGTTAGTGCTGGGGGAAGGGGGCTGGGATCTGGAGTGTAGCTTGGCTCTTGTTATAATGTTTGGTTGGTGTGGGGTGGTAGGGATTGAGGGGATGCTGTGGGTGGGTCTGTGTGCTGCTGTGTTTGCTGTTCCCAGTTGTGCATATGTCGTACCGAATAGGTAAAACTGGTCAGTTAGCAAGAACTCATATAAAATTAAGTCCTTTCTGAAATTTTATCTTATACGTTTAATTAAAGATATATTTTTTCATTTATGTTAATGTAAAAATTAATAATTTTGTACCAAAAGTACTTTAGAAAAATATCCTTATTATAACAAGTGCAATTTAATTTAGCCTAATGCAACTAAATATATTTTAGATAAGTTTACAATAATTTAATAATAAACAAACACAACGAAGTATATTTTTTTCGTTAGGTTCAGAATATGTTTTGCAAAATTAATGCATACACAAATTTTCACTTGTCTTATTCGGCAAGAAAAGCGTTGCTAATTAATCCAGAATCGCAAGTTTTACCTGTTCGGCACCACACACACACACACACACAAGTGGCATGAAAGAATCAAGGAGACATCCCCAGACATAATAGCACTCACAGAAACAAAACTCACCAGAATGATAACAGATGCAATCTTTCCACCCGGATATCAAATCCAAAGAGCCAGAAACGAATATGCACAGATAAGAAGGGAGGCTCAGAGCTAAGGGGATTGTCCTACGAAGAAAGGTTGAGGGAAATCGGCCTGACGACACTGGAGGACAGGAGGGTCAGGGGAGACATGATAACGACATATAAAATACTGTGCAGAATAGACAAGGTGGACAAAGACAGGATGTTCCAGAGATTGGACACAGTAACAAGGGGACACTGTTGGAAGCTGAAGACAGATGAATCACAGGGATGTTATTAAGTATTTCTTCAGCCACAGAGTAGTCAGGAAGTGGAATAGTTTAGGAAGCGATGTAGTGGAGGCAGGATCCATACATAGCTTTAAGCAGAGGTACGATAAAGCTCATGGTTGAGGGAGAGTGACCTAGTAGCAAGCAGTGAAGAGGCGGGCCAAGAGCATGGACTCGACCCCTGCAACCTCAACTAGGTGAGTACACCACACCACACACACACACACACACACACACACACACACACACACACACACACACACAGATGTGGATGTGGTACTGGAAAACCTCATGCATCAACATGTTAGAGACACTACCAGAGAGAGAGAGGCAAAGACGATCCAGCAAGACTGAACTTTGTATTCACCTTGAGTAGCTCAGACATCGAGGATATGTATGAGAGGCCCCTAGGAGCTAGTGATCATGTGGTTCTGTGCTTTGACTACATAACTGAACTACAAGTGGAGAGAGTAGCAGGAATAGGATGGGAAAAACCAAAATACAAAAGAGGGTACTACACAGGCATGAGGAACTTCCTGCAAGACGTTCAGTGGGAGAGAGAACTGACAGGAAAACCAGTCAAAGAAATGGACTGTGTGACAACAAAATGCAAGGAGGCGGAAGAGAGGTTTGTTCCCAAGAAAAACAGAAATAGTGGGAAGACCAAAACGAATCCTTGGTTCACTCAAAGGCGTAGGGAGGTAAAAACTTGGTGTACTGGAGAATGGAAAAGGTACAGACGACAAGGGACCCAGGAAAATAGAGAGATCATCTGAAGAGCCAGTAACGAATATGCACAGATAAGAAGGGAGGCTCAGCGACAATACGAAAATGACATAGCATCGAAAGTCAAGTCTGACCCGAAGCTGTTGTATAGCCACATCAGAAGGAAAACAACAGTCAAGGACCAGGTAATCAGACTGAGGAAGGATGATGGGGAGTTCACAAGAAACAACCGAGAGGTATGTGAGGAGCTCAACACGAGATTTAAAGAAGTATTTACGGTGGAAACTGGTAGGACTCCAGGAAATCAGAACAGGGAGGTACACCAACAAGTGCTGGATGAGGTACACATAACCGAGGAGTAGGTGAAGAAGCTGCTATGCGAACTTGACACCTCAAAGGCGGTGGGACCAGACAACATCTCTCCATGGGTCCTTAAAGAGGGAGCAGAGATAATTGTGCAAGCCATTAACAGAGATCTTCAACACTCATTTGAAAAATGGGCAACTCCCTGAGGTATGATAAAATGGCAAATGTAGTCCCATTTTTAAAAGGGAGACAGACAGAGGCACTAAAAATACAGACCCGTATCATAATGTGTTAGTATGCAAGGTTTATGGAGAAGATCATCAGGAGAGAGTGGTGGAGCACCTGGAAAGAAACAAATGTATAATTGACAACCAGCACGGTTTCTGGGAAGGAAAATCCTGTGTCACAAACCTACTAGAGTTTTATGACAAGGTGACAGAAGTAAGACAAGAGAGAGAGGGGTGGATCGACTGCATATTTTTGGACTGCAAGAAGGCCTTCGACACAGTTCCTCACAAGAGGTTACTGCAAAAGCTGAGGATCAGGGACACATAACAGGAAAGGCACTGCAATGGATCAGAGAATACCTGACAGGGAGGGCAACAACGAGTCATGGTATGCGACGAGGTGTCAGAGTGGGCGCCTGTGACAAAGCGGGGTTCCACAGGGGGTCAGTCCTTGGACCTGTGCTGTTCTTGGTATATGTGAACGACATAACGGAAGGGATAGACTCCCGAAGTGTCCTTGTTTGCAGATGATGCGAAGTTAAATGAGAATAATCAATCGGATGAGGATCAGGCAGGATAGAAAGAGACCCGGACAGGGTACAAGCCTGGTCCCGCAACTGGGTCCCTTTAATTTAACCTGCCAAATGCAAAAGTCATGAAGATTGGGGAAGGGCAAAGAAGACCGCAGACACAATATAGTTTAGATGGCCAAAGACTGCAAACCTCACTCAAGGAAAAAGATCTGGGGGTGAGTATAACACCGAGCATATCTCCTGAGGCGCACATCAATCAGATAACTGCTGCAGCATACGGGCGCCTGGCAAACTTACGGATAGCGTTCCGATACCTCAGTAAGGATTCGTTTAAGACTCTGTATACCATTTACGTCAGGCCCATACTGGAGTATGCAGCACCAGTTTGGAATCCACACCTAGTCAGGGGCCCGAGACTGTTCAACTGCCTCCCAGCACACATAAGGGGGATTACCAACAGACCCCTGGCAGTCTTCAAGCTGGCACTGGACAAGCACCTAAAGTCAGTTCCTGATCAGCCGGGCTGTGGCTCGTACGTTGGTTTGCGTGCAGCCAGCAGCAACAGCCTGGTTGATCAGGCGCTGATCCACCAGGAGGCCTGGTCACAGACCGGGCCGCGGGGGCGTTGACCCCCGAAACTCTCTCCAGGTTAACTCCAGGTAGTCAAGCACGTCAAGAAATTAGAGAAAGTGCAAAGGTTTGCAACAAGACTAGTCCCAGAGCTACGGGGATTGTCCAACGAAGAAAGGTTGAGGGAAATCGGCCTGACGACACTGGAGGACAGGAGGGTCAGGGGAGACATGATAACGACATATAAAATACTGCGCGGAATAGACAAGGTGGACAAAGACGGGATGTTCCAGAGAAGGGTCACAGACACAAGAGGTCACAATTGGAAGTTGAAGACTCAGATGAATCAAAGGGATGTTAGGAAGTATTTCTTCAGTCATAGAGTAGTCAGGCCGTGGAATAGCCTAGAAAGTAACGTAGTGGAGGCGGGAACCATACATAGTTTTAAGGCGAGGTATGATAGAGCTCATGGGGCAGGGAGAGAGAGGAAATAGTAGCAATCAGCGAAGAGGCGGGGCCAGGAGCTGTGACTCGACCCCTGCAACCACAAATAGGTGAGTACAAATAGGTGAGTACACAAACACACACGCGCGCGCGCGCAGATGAACTTACGACACCATGAATGTAGTATCACCGAAAACTTTTAGTCAAGTCAAGGCTTAATTGATTGTCGTGTTCATCAGGGAGGTTGACAACGTTATTTTAGACACCATTAATGCCCTGACTTGCTTTGTTCCTCTGTCCTCAACTCCTCTCTGACAGTCTCAGTCTCATCTCTGACAGTCTCCTCTCTGACAGTCTCCTCTCTGACAGTCTCCTCTCTGACAGTCTCCTCTCTGACAGTCTCATCTCTGACAGTCTCCTCTCTGACAGTCTCATCTCTGACAGTCTCCTCTCTGACAGTCTCCTCTCTGACAGTCTCCTCTCTGACAGTCTCCTCTCTGACAGTCTCCTCTCTGACAGTCTCCTCTCTGACAGTCTCCTCTCTGACAGTCTCCTCTCTGACAGTCTCCTCTCTGACAGTCTCATCTCTGACAGTCTCCTCTCTGACAGTCTCATCTCTGACAGTCTCATCTCTGACAGTCTCCTCTCTGACAGTCTCCTCTCTGACAGTCTCCTCTCTGACAGTCTCATCTCTGACAGTCTCATCTCTGACAGTCTCCTCTCTGACAGTCTCCTCTCTGACAGTCTCATCTCTGACAGTCTCCTCTCTGACAGTCTCATCTTTGACAGTCTCATCTCTGACAGTCTCCTCTCTGACAGTCTCCTCTCTGACAGTCTCCTCTCTGACAGTCTCCTCTCTGACAGTCCCTCTCTGACAGTCTCATCTCTGACAGTCTCATCTCTGACAGTCTCATCTCTGACAGTCTCATCTCTGACAGTCTCATCTCTGACAGTCTCCTCTCTGACAGTCTCCTCTCTGACAGTCATCATCTCTGACAGTCTCCATCTCTGACAGTCTCCTCTCTGACAGTCTCATCTCTGACAGTCTCCTCTCTGACCAGTCTCCTCTCTGACAGTCTCATCTCTGACAGTCTCATCTCTGACAGTCTCCTCTCTGACAGTCTCATCTCTGACAGTCTCATCTCTGACAGTCTCATCTCTGACAGTCTCATCTCTGACAGTCTCATCTCTGACAGTCTCATCTCTGACAGTCTCATCTCTGACAGTCTCATCTCTGACAGTCTCATCTCTGACAGTCTCATCTCTGACAGTCTCCTCTCTGACAGTCTCCTCTCTGACAGTCTCCTCTCTGACAGTCTCATCTCTGACAGTCTCATCTCTGACAGTCTCCTCTCTGACAGTCTCCTCTCTGACAGTCTCATCTCTGACAGTCTCCTCTCTGACAGTCTCATCTTTGACAGTCTCATCTCTGACAGTCTCCTCTCTGACAGTCTCCTCTCTGACAGTCTCCTCTCTGACAGTCTCCTCTCTGACAGTCTCCTCTCTGACAGTCTCATCTCTGACAGTCTCATCTCTGACAGTCTCATCTCTGACAGTCTCATCTCTGACAGTCTCATCTCTGACAGTCTCCTCTCTGACAGTCTCCTCTCTGACAGTCTCATCTCTGACAGTCTCATCTCTGACAGTCTCCTCTCTGACAGTCTCATCTCTGACAGTCTCCTCTCTGACAGTCTCCTCTCTGACAGTCTCATCTCTGACAGTCTCATCTCTGACAGTCTCCTCTCTGACAGTCTCATCTCTGACAGTCTCATCTCTGACAGTCTCCTCTCTGACAGTCTCCTCTCTGACAGTCTCCTCTCTGACAGTCTCAGTCTCATCTCTGACAGTCTCATCTCTGACAGTCTCATCTCTGACAGTCTCATCTCTGACAGTCTCATCTCTGACAGTCTCCTCTCTGACAGTCTCATCTCTGACAGTCTTATCTCTGACAGTCTCATCTCTGACAGTCTCCTCTCTGACAGTCTCATCTCTGACAGTCTCCTCTCTGACAGTCTCCTCTCTGACAGTCTCATCTCTGACAGTCTCATCTCTGACAGCCTCCTCTCTGACAGTCTCCTCTCTGACAGTCTCCTCCCTGACAGTCTCATCTCTGACAGTCTCATCTCTGACAGTCTCCTCTCTGACAGTCTCCTCTCTGACAGTCTCAGTCTCATCTCTGACAGTCTCCTCTCTGACAGTCTCATCTCTGACAGTCTCCTCTCTGACAGTCTCATTTCAGACAGTCTCCTCTCTGACAGTCTCATCTCTGACAGTCTCCTCTCTGACAGTCTCCTCGCTGACAGTCTCATCTCTGACAGTCTCATCTCTGACAGTCTCATCTCTGACAGTCTCATCTCTGACAGTCTCATCTCTGACAGTCTCCTCTCTGACAGTCTCATCTCTGACAGTCTCCTCTCTGACAGTCTCCTCTCTGACAGTCTCCTCTCTGACAGTCTCAGTCTCATCTCTGACAGTCTCATCTCTGACAGTCTCATCTCTGACAGTCTCATCTCTGACAGTCTCATCTCTGACAGTCTCCTCTCTGACAGTCTCATCTCTGACAGTCTCCTCTCTGACAGTCTCATCTCTGACAGTCTCCTCTCTGACAGTCTCCTCTCTGACAGTCTCCTCTCTGACAGTCTCAGTCTCATCTCTGACAGTCTCATCTCTGACAGTCTCATCTCTGACAGTCTCCTCTCTGACAGTCTCATCTCTGACAGTCTCCTCTCTGACAGTCTCATCTCTGACAGTCTCCTCTCTGACAGTCTCCTCGCTGACAGTCTCCTCTCTGACAGTCTCCTCTCTGACAGTCTCATCTCTGACAGTCTCATCTCTGACAGTCTCCTCTCTGACAGTCTCATCTCTGACAGTCTCCTCTCTGACAGTCTCATCTCTGACAGTCTCCTCTCTGACAGTCTCAGTCTCATCTCTGACAGTCTCATCTCTGACAGTCTCATCTCTGACAGTCTCCTCTCTGACAGTCTCATCTCTGACACTCTCATCTCTGACAGTCTCATCTCTGACAGTCTCCTCTCTGACAGTCTCCTCGCTGACAGTCTCATCTCTGACAGTCTCATCTCTGACAGTCTCATCTCTGACAGTCTCATCTCTGACAGTCTCATCTCTGACAGTCTCCTCTCTGACAGTCTCATCTCTGACAGTCTCCTCTCTGACAGTCTCATCTCTGACAGTCTCCTCTCTGACAGTCTCCTCTCTGACAGTCTCATCTCTGACAGTCTCATCTCTGACAGTCTCATCTCTGACAGTCTCATCTCTGACAGTCTCCTCCCTGACAGTCTCATCTCTGACAGTCTCATCTCTGACAGTCTCATCTCTGACAGTCTCCTCTCTGACAGTCTCATCGCTGACAGTCTCCTCTCTGACAGTCTCATCTCTGACAGTCTCCTCTCTGACAGTCTCATCTCTGACAGTCTCATCTCTGACCGTCGTCATCTCTGACAGTCTCATCTCTGACAGTCTCATCTCTGACAGTCTCCTCTCTGACAGTCTCATCTCTGACAGTCTCATCTCTGACAGTCTCATCTCTGACAGTCTCATCTCTGACAGTCTCATCTCTGACAGTCTCCTCTCTGACAGTCTCATCTCTGACAGTCTCATCTCTGACAGTCTCATCTCTGACAGTCTCATCTCTGACAGTCTCATCTCTGACAGTCTCCTCTCTGACAGTCTCCTCTCTGACAGTCTCAACTCTGACAGTCTCCTCTCTGACAGTCTCCTCTCTGACAGTCTCCTCTCTGACAGTCTCATCTCTGACAGTCTCATCTCTGACAGTCTCATCTCTGACAGTCTCATCTCTGACAGTCTCATCTCTGACAGTCTCATCTCTGACAGTCTCATCTCTGACAGTCTCATCTCTGACAGTCTCCTCTCTGACAGTCTCCTCTCTGACAGTCTCCTCTCTGACAGTCTCCTCTCTGACAGTCTCCTCTCTGACAGTCTCATCTCTGACAGTCTCCTCTCTGACAGTCTCCTCTCTGACAGTCTCATCTCTGACAGTTCATCTCTGACAGTCTCATCTCTGACAGTCTCATCTCTGACAGTCTCATCTCTGACAGTCTCATCTCTGACAGTCTCCTCTCTGACAGTCTCATCTCTGACAGTCTCCTCTCTGACAGTCTCATCTCTGACAGTCTCATCTCTGACAGTCTCCTCTCTGACAGTCTCATCTCTGACAGTCTCATCTCTGACAGTCTCCTCTCTGACAGTCTCATCTCTGACAGTCTCATCTCTGACAGTCTCCTCTCTGACAGTCTCATCTCTGACAGTCTCATCTCTGACAGTCTCATCTCTGACAGTCTCATCTCTGACAGTCTCATCTCTGACAGTCTCCTCTCTGACAGTCTCATCTTGACAGTCTCCTCTCTGACAGTCTCATCTCTGACAGTCTCATCTCTGACAGTCTCCCTCTCTGACAGTCTCATCTCTGACAGTCTCATCTCTGACAGTCTCCTCTCTGACAGTCTCATCTCTGACAGTCTCCTCTCTGACAGTCTCCTCTCTGACAGTCTCCTCTCTGACAGTCTCATCTCTGACAGTCTCATCTCTGACAGTCTCATCTCTGACAGTCTCATCTCTGACAGTATCCTCTCTGACAGTCTCATCTCTGACAGTCTCATCTCTGACAGTCTCCTCTCTTGACAGTCTCATCTCTGACAGTCTCATCTCTGACAGTCTCATCTCTGACAGTCTCCTCTCTGACAGTCTCATCTCTGACAGTCTCATCTCTGACAGTCTCATCTCTGACAGTCTCATCTCTGACAGTCTCATCTCTGACAGTCTCATCTCTGACAGTCTCATCTCTGACAGTCTCCTCCTCTCGACAGTCTCATCTCTGACAGTCTCATCTCTGACAGTCTCCTCTCTGACAGTCTCATCTCTGACAGTCTCATCTCTGACAGTCTCATCTCTGACAGTCTCATCTCTGACAGTCTCATCTCTGACAGTCTCATCTCTGACAGTCTCATCATCTGACAGTCTCATCTCTGACAGTCTCATCTCTGACAGTCTCATCTCTGACAGTCTCATCTCTGACAGTCTCATATCTGACAGTCTCATCTCTGACAGTCTCCTCTCTGACAGTCTCATCTCTGACAGTCTCATCTCTGACAGTCTCCTCTCTGACAGTCTCATCTCTGACAGTCTCATCTCTGACAGTCTCCTCTCTGACAGTCTCATCTCTGACAGTCTCATCCTCTGACAGTCTCCTCCCTGACAGTCTCATCTCTGACAGTCTCCTCTCTGACAGTCTCATCTCTGACAGTCTCATCTCTGACAGTCTCATCTCTGACAGTCTCATCTCTGACAGTCTCATCTCTGACAGTCTCATCTCTGACAGTCTCAATCTCTGACAGTCTCATCTCTGACAGTCTCCTCTCTGACAGTCTCATCTCTGACAGTCTCATCTCTGACAGTCTCCTCTCTGACAGTCTCATCTCTGACAGTCTCATCTCTGACAGTCTCCTCTCTGACAGTCTCATCTCTGACAGTCTCATCTCTGACAATCTCCTCCCTGACAGTCTCATCTCTGACAGTCTCCTCTCTGACAGTCTCATCTCTGACAGTCTCATCTCTGACAGTCTCATCTCTGACAGTCTCATCTCTGACAGTCTCATCTCTGACAGTCTCCTCTCTGACAGTCTCATCTCTGACAGTCTCATATCTGACAGTCTCCTCTCTGACAGTCTCATCTCTGACAGTCTCATCTCTGACAGTCTCCTCTCTGACAGTCTCATCTCTGACAGTCTCATCTCTGACAGTCTCCTCCCTGACAGTCTCATCTCTGACAGTCTCCTCTCTGACAGTCTCATCTCTGACAGTCTCATCTCTGACAGTCTCATCTCTGACAGTCTCATCCCTGACAGTCTCATCTCTGACAGTCTCATCTCTGTCAGTCTCATCTCTGACAGTCTCCTCTCTGACAGTCTCATCTCTGACAGTCTCATCTCTGACAGTCTCCTCTCTGACAGTCTCATCTCTGACAGTCTCATCTCTGACAGTCTCATCTCTGACAGTCTCATCTCTGACAGTCTCATCTCTGACTGTCTCATCTCTGACAGTCTCCTCTCTGACAGTCTCATCTCTGACAGTCTCCTCTCTGACAGTCTCATCTCTGACAGTCTCATCTCTGACAGTCTCATCTCTGACTGTCTCATCTCTGACAGTCTCCTCTCTGACAGTCTCATATCTGACAGTCTCCTCTATGACAGTCTCATCTCTGACAGTCTCATCTCTGACAGTCTCATCTCTGACAGTCTCATCTCTGACAGTCTCATCTCTGACAGTCTCCTCTCTGACAGTCTCCTCGCTGACAGTCTCATCCCTGACAGTCTCATCTCTGACAGTCTCATCTCTGACAGTCTCATCTCTGACAGTCTCATCTCTGACAGTCTCATCTCTGACATCCTGTCTGACGACTCTCATCTCTGACAGTCTCATCTCTGACAGTCTCATCTCTGACAGTCTCATCTCTGACAGTCTCATCTCTGACAGTCTCATCTCTGACAGTCTCATCATCTGACAGTCTCATCTCTGACAGTCTCATCTCTGACAGTCTCATCTCTGACAGTCTCCTCTCTGACAGTCTCATCTCTGACAGTCTCATATCTGACAGTCTCATCTCTGACAGTCTCATCTCTGACAGTCTCATCTCTGACAGTCTCATCTCTGACAGTCTCATCTCTGACAGTCTCATCTCTGACAGTCTCATCTCTGACAGTTCATCTCTGACAGTCTCATCTCTGACAGTCTCATCTCTGACAGTCTCATCTCTGACAGTCTCATCTCTGACAGTCTCATCTCTGACAGTCTCATCTCTGACAGTCTCATCTCTGACAGTCTCATCTCTGACAGTCTCATCTCTGACAGTCTCATCTCTGACAGTCTCATCTCTGACAGTCTCCTCCCTGACAGTCTCATCTCTGACAGTCTCCTGTCTGACAGTCTCATCTCTGGTGCAGACATTGTTATCTCGGTTAACATTACGTTGCTTCATCATGTTCTTCCAGTGTTTTTACCTCAACTCATCTACCTTTGTTTTCCTTCCTCCACATCGTCTCTCACTTCTCTCATGCAGACCTTTCTGACTAATGCTTTAGCATTTTCTTGAATATAATATTAATTAAATGTCGGTCAGGGGCAAGTGAGCTCGGCACAAATCACTCCATTACTGATATTTCTTATATTCAGTTAAATTTAGTGTATGAATAACCTCTTGATCTAAGTCATAGTTTCAATGTACCTGTAAAAAATAGACAGTTGCTGTATTCTTGTTTATTTAACACATTCCTTATGCCGTTATAAGAAATATGACTTGTGTATAGCCATTGCTATGTTAATATAGCCATTGCTATGTTAATATGCCAGAATTATCTCACCACAGTTACCATTGTTAGGAATTATCTCACCACAGTTACCATTGTTAGGAATTATCTCACCACAGTTACCATTGTTAGGAATTATCTCACCACAGTTACCATTGTTAGGAATTATCTCACCACAGTTACCATTGTTAGGAATTATCTCACCACAGTTACCATTGTTAGGAATTATGGCCGTGAGACTAATTAAGCAATATTTTAACTTATAATTGAAAAAAGAATGTTACCAATACTACTGTACAGAACAGAAATAATCCACACAGGAGTCTGACATTTATGATGTTCTGGTCTTATTGGACCATTATTATTATTATTATTATTATTATTATTATTATTATTATTATTATTATTATTATTATTATTATTATTATTATTACTATTATTATTATTATTATTATTATTTATTATTATTATTATTATTATTATTATTATTATTATTATAATTATTATTATTATTATTATTATATTATTATTATTATTATTATTATTATTATTATTATGATTATAATAATTACTATTATTATTATTATTATTATTATTATTATTATTATTTTTATTATTATTATTATTATTTTTAATTTTTTTAAAAATTATTATTATTATTTTTTTATTACTATTATTATTATTATTTTTATTTTTATTTTTAAATTATTATTTTTTATAATTATTATTTTTTTATTATTATTTTTAAATTATTATTATTATTATTTTTTTAAATTATTATTTATTATTATTATGTTTAATAAAATTATATTATTATTATTTTTTTTATTTTTTATTATTTTTAATTATTATTATTATTATTTTATTATTTTTTTTTATTAAAAATAATAATTTTTTATTATTATTATTGTTTTTTATTTTTAATAATAATTATTAATTTTTTAAATTATTATTATTATTATTTTATTATTTTTATTTTTAATTATTTTATTATTTTTTATTTTATTATTTTTATTATTTTTTTAAAATTTATTATTATTATTATTTTTAAATTTTTAATTTTTTTAAAATTTTATTATTATTATTATTATTATTATTTAATAAAAATTATTATTATTATTATTTTTAAATTAAATTATTATTATTTTATTATTATTATTTTTTTATTATAATAATTATTTTATTTTTATTATTATTATTTTTATAATAATTTTAAATTATTTTTTATTTTTATTTTTTTTTATTATAAATTTATTTTTTAATTTATTATAATAATTTTATTATTATTATTTTTTATTTTATTATAAAAAATTATTATTATTATTATTTTATTATTATTTATTATTTTAAATTATTATTATTATTTTATTATTATTATTATTATTATTATTTTATTTTTTGTTATCGTTGCAGTTGGCTGTGGGGACTGTGTAAAAATCTGAAATTAGCAAAGAGGGGGGGGTGTTACAGGAAGTTGATAAAGGGCAGGGGGAAGAGTCCCTACGGGGAAGTTGATAAGGCGGTGGAGAGTGTACGGGGAAGGTTTTTTTAAGGGCGGGGGGGAAAGAGTGCTACAGGAATTTGATAAAGGCGGTGGAGAGGGGTTACAGGAAGTTGATAAAGGCGGTGGAGAGGGGGGCTACAGGAAGTTGACAAAAGGGGGTTTGGGAGTGTTTACGGGAATTTGGGAAAAAGCGGTGGAGAGTGTTACAGGAAGTTGATAAGGGCAGTGGAGAGTGCTACAGGAAGTTTGATAAGGCGGTGGAGAGTGCTACAGAAGTTGATAAGGCGGTGGAGAGTGCTACAGGAAGTTGAAAAAGGCGGTGGAGAGTGTACAGGAAGTTGAAAAAGGGCGGGGGAGAGTGCTACGGGAAGTTGATAAAGGCGTGGGGGTTGTCTACAGGAAGTTGATAAGGCGGTGGAGAGTGCTACAGGAAGTTGAAAAAGGGCGGTGGAGAGTGCTACAGGAATTGATAAAGGGGGTGGAAAAGTGCTTACGGGAAGTTGAAAAGGGGCGGGAGATTTCTACAGGAAGTTGATAAAGGCTTTGGAGAGTGCTACAGGAATTGATAAGGCGTGGAGAGTGTTACAGGAAGTTGATAAGGGCGGTGGGAGTGTACGGGAAGTTGATAAGGGGTGGAGAGTGCTACAGGAATTGATAAGGGCGGTGGGAGTGCTACAGGAAGTTGAAAGGGTGAGTGTGGAGGTGTACGGGGGAAAAGGTTGTTAAAGCGGTGGATGAGTGTACAGGAAGTTGATAAAGGCGGTGGAGAGTGTACAGGAAGTTGATAAGGGCGTGGAGAGTGTACAGGAAGTTGATAAGGGCGGTGGAGAGTGCTACGGGAAAAGTTGATAGGCGGTGGAGAGTGCTACAGGAAGTTGATAAGGGCGGTGGAGAGTGCTACAGGAAGTTGAAAAAGGGCGGTGGAGAGTGCTACAGGAAGTTGTTTAAGGGCGTGTGGAGTGCTACAGGAATGATAAAGGCGGTGGAGGGGTTGCACAGGAATTTGATAAGGGCGGTGGAGAGTTGCTACAGGAAGTTGAAAAAGGGCGGTGGAGAGTGCTACAGGAGTTGATAAGCGGTGGAGAGTGCTACAGGAAGTTGATAAGGCGGTGGGAGAGTGCTACAGGAAGTTGATAAGGCGGTGGAGAGTGCTAGGGAGGAAGTTGTAAAGGCGTGGAGTGCACAGGAAGTTGATAAGGGGTTGGAGAGTGTTACAGGAAGTTGAAAGGGGGGTGGAAAAAGTGCTACGGGAAAAGTTGATAAGGGCGGTGGAGAGTGCTACAGGAAGTTGAAAAAGGCGGTGGAGAGTGCTACAGGAAGTTGATAAGGGCGGGGGAGATGTACAGGAAGTTTGAAAGGGCGTGGAGAGTCTACAGGAAGTTGAAAGGGGCGGTTGGAGAGTGCTACAGGAAGTTGATAAGGGCGGTGGAGAGTGCTACAGGAAGTTGAAAGGGCGGGGAGAGTGCTACGGAAGTTGATAAAGGCGGTGGAGAGTGCTACAGGAAGTTGAAAAGGGCGGTGGAGAGTGCTACAGGAAGTTGATAAAGGGGGGTGGGAGGATGCTACAGGAAGTTGATAAGGGCGGTGGAGAGTGCTACGGAAGTTGAAAAGGCGGTGGAGAGTGCTAAGGAAGTTGATAAGGGCGGGGGGAGAGTGTACAGGAAGTTGATAAAGGGGGGTGGAGAGTGCTACAGGAAGTTGAAAGGGCGTGGAGAGTGCTACAGGAAGTTGAAGGGCGGTGGAGAGTGCTACAGGAAGTTGATAAGGGCGGTGGAGAGTGCACAGGAAGTTGAAAGGCGTGGAGAGTGCTACAGGAAAGTTGATAAAGGCGGGGGAAAAGTGCTACAGGAAGTGATAAGGGCGGTGGAGAGTGTACCGGAAGTTGATAAGGCGGTGGAGAGGCTAAGAAGTTAAAGGCGGGGAGAGTGCTACAGGAAGTTGAAAAAGGCGGTGGGAGAGTGCTACAGGAAGTTGATAAGGGCGGTGGAGAGTGCAAACAGGAAGTTGAAAAAGGGCGGTGGAGAGTGCTACAGGAAGTTGATAAAGGCGGTGGAGAGTGCTACAGGAAGTTGAAAAAGGGGGGTGGAGAGTGCTACAGGAATTTTGATAAAGGCGGTGGAGAGTGCTCAGGAAGTTGATAAAGGGCGTGGAGAGTGCTACAGGAAGTTGATAAGGCGGTGGAGGTGCTACAGGAAGTTGAAAGGGCGGTGGAGAGTGTTACGGGAAAGTTGATAAGGCGGTGGAGGGGTGTACAGGAAGTTAAAATAAGGGCGGTGGAGAGTGCTACAGGAATTTTGATAAGGGCGGTGGAGAAGTGCTACAGGAAGTTGATAAAGGCGGTGGAGAGTGCTACAGGAAGTTGATAAAGGCGTGGAGAGTGTTACAGGAAGTTGATAAGGGGGGTGGAGAGTGCTACAGGAAGTTGATAAGGGCGGTGGAGAGTGCTACAGGAAGTTGATAAGGGGTGGAGAGTGCTACAGGAAGTTGATAAGGCGGTGGAGATGTACAAAAGTTGAAAGGCTGGAGAGTGCTACGGGAATAAAAGGGCGTAGTGGACGGGAAGGATGGGCTTTAGACACAGGAAGTTGATAAGGGCTTTGGAAAGGGTTCGGGAAGTTGATAAAGGCGTGGAGGTGTACAGAGTTGAAAGGGCGGTGGAGAGTGCTACAGGAAGTATAAGCGGTGGAGAGTGCAAACAGGAAGTTATAAGGCGGGGGAGAGTGTTTACAGGAAGTTGATAAAGAGCGGTGGAGAGTGCTACAGGAAGTTATAAGGGCGGTGGAGAGGCTACAGGAATTATAAGGGCGGTGGAGAGTGTTACGGGAAAGTTGATAAGGGCGTGGAGAGTGCTACAGGAAGTTGAAAGGGCGGTGGAGAGTGCTACGGAAGTTATAAGGGCGTGGAGAGTGCAAGGAAGTTATAAGGGCGGTGGAGATGTTACAGGAAGTTGATAAGCGGTGGAGAGTGCTCCCAGAGAAGTTGATAAAGGCGGTGGAGAGTGCTACAGGAAGTTGATAGGGCGGTGGAGAGTGCTACCAGGAAGTTGATAAAGGCGGTGGAGAGTGCTACAGGAAGTTGAAAGGCGTGGAGAGTGCTACAGGAAGTTGAAAGGGCGGTGGAGAGTGCTACAAAAGTTGATAAAGGCGGTGGAGAGTGCTACAGGAAGTTGATAAAGGGGTGGAGATTTGGCTACAGGAAGTTGAAAAAGGGGCGGTGGAGAGTGCTACAGGAAGTTGAAAGGGCGGTGGAGAGTGCTACAGGAAGTTGAAAAGGGGGTGGGAGAGTGCTACAGGAAGTTGAAAAAAGGGGTGGAGAGTGCTACGGGAAGTTATAAAGGCGGGGGAGAGTGCTACAGGAAGTTGATAAGGGCGGTGGAGAGTGCTACAGGAAGTTGATAAGGGCGGTGGAGAGTGCTACAGGAAGTATAAGGGCGGTGGAGATGCTACAGGAAGTTGAAAAGGCGGTGGAGAGTGCTACAGGAAGTGATAAGGGCGGTGGAGAGTGCTACGGGAAGTTGAAAGGGCGGTGGAGAGTGCTACAAGGAAGTTGAAAAGGCGGTGGAGAGGCTACAGGAAGTTAATAAGGGCGGTGGAGAGTGTTTCGGGAATTTGGGAAAGGGCAGTGGAGAGTCTACAGGAATGAAAGGGCAGGGGTAGAGTGCACAGGAAGTTAATTAAGGCGGTGGAGAGTGCCTACAGGAAGTTGAAAGGGCGGTGGAGAGTGCTACAGGAATTGATAAGGGGTGGGAGAGTGCTACAGGAAGTTGATAAGGGCGGTGGAGAGTGCTCGGGAAGTTGATAAGGCAGTGGAGGGGCTACAGGAAGTTGAAAGGGCGTGGAGAGTGCTACAGGAAGTTGATAAGGGCGTGGAGAGTGCTACAGGAAGTTGATAAGGGCGGTGGAGAGTGCTACAGGAAGTTGAAAAGGCGGTAGAGATGCTACAGGAAGTTGATAAAGGCGGTGGAGAGTGCTACAGGAAGTTGATAAGGGCAGTGGAGAGTGCTACAGGAAGTTGATAAAGGCGGTGGAGAGTGCTACAGGAAGTTGATAAGGGCGGTGGAGAGTGCTACAGGAAGTTGATAAGGCCGTGGAGAGTGCTACAGGAAGTTGATAAGGGCGGTGGAGAGTGCTACAGGAAGTTGATAAAGGCGGTGGAGAGTGCTACAGGAAGTTGATAAGGGCGGTGGAGAGTGCTACAGGAAGTTGATAAAGGCGGTGGAGAGTGCTACAGGAAGTTGATAAGGGCGGTGGAGAGTGCTACAGGAAGTTGATAAGGGCGGTGGAGAGTGCTACAGGAAGTTGATAAGGGCGGTGGAGAGTGCTACAGGAAGTTGATAAGGGCGGTGGAGAGTGCTACAGGAAGTTGATAAGGCGGTGGAGAGTGTTACAGGAAGTTGATAAGGGCGGTGGAGAGTGCTACAGGAAGTTGATAAGGGCGGTGGAGAGTGTTACAGGAAGTTGATAAGGGCGGTGGAGAGTGCTACAGGAAGTTGATAAAGGCGGTGGAGAGTGCTACAGGAAGTTGATAAGGCGGTGGAGAGTGCTACAGGAAGTTGATAAGGGCGGTGGAGAGTGCTACAGGAAGTTGATAAGGGCGGTGGAGAGTGCTACAGGAAGTTGATAAGGGCGGTGAGATGGCTACGGAAGTTGTAAGGGTGGAGAGTGCTACAGGAAGTTGATAAAGGCTTGGAGAGTGCTACAGGAAGTTGATAAGGGCGGGGAAGTGCTACAGGAAGTTGATAAGGGCGGTGGAGAGTGCTACAGGAAGTTGATAAGGGCGGTGGAGAGTGCTACAGGAAGTTGATAAGGGCGGTGGAGAGTGCTACAGGAAGTTGATAAAGGCGGTGGAGAGTGCTACAGGAAGTTGATAAGGGCGTGGAGAGTGCTACAGGAAGTTGATAAGGGCGGGGGGAGAAGTGCTACAGGAAGTTGATAAAGGGCGGGGGAGAGTGCTACAGGATTGAAAGGCGGTGGAGAGTGCTACGGGAAGTTAAAAAGGGCGGTGGAGAGTGCTACAGGGAAGTTGAAAAAGGGGCGTGGAGAGTGCTACAGGAAGTTGAAAAAGGCGGTGGAGAGTGGCTACAGGAAGTTGATAAGGGGGGTGGAGAGTGCTACGGGAAGTTGAAAAGGGCGGTGGAGAGTGCTACAGGAAGTTGAAAAAGGCGGTGGAGAGTGCTACAGGAAGTTAAAAAGGGCGGTGGAGAGTGCTAACAGGAAGTTGATAAGGGCGGTGGAAGAGTGCTACAGGAAGTTGAAAAAGGCGTGGAGAGTGCTACAGGAAGTGATAAGGGCGGTGGAGAGTGCTACAGGAAGTTTGAAAGGGCGGTGGAGAGTGCTACGGGAAGTTGAAAGGGGCGGTGGAAAAGGCTACGGGAAAAGTTGATAAGGGGCAGTGGAGAGGCTACAGGAATTGAAAAAGGGCCCGGTGGAGAGTGTTTACAGAAAGTTGAAAAAGGGCGGTGGAAGTGTTACGAAAGTTGTAAAGGGGGTGGGGTGCACGGGAATTGAAAAGGGGGGTGGAGAGTGTACGGGAATTGAAAGCGGTGGGAGTGCTACAGGAATTGAAAAGGCGGGGAGAGTGCTAACAGAAGTTGAAAGGGGCGGTGGGAGTGCTACGGGAGTTGATAAGGGCGGTGGGAGGCAAAAAGAATTGAAAAGGCGTGGAGATGCTACAGAATTTTGAAAGGCGGTGGAGAGTGCTACGGGGAAGTTAAAAGGGGGCGGTGGAGAGTGCAAGGGATTTGAAAGGGGGTGGAGAGTGCTACAGGAATTTAAAAAGGGGGGGTGGAGGTGCAACAGGAAGTTGAAAGGCGGTGGAAGTGCACGGGAAAGTTGAAAGGCGGGGGGGTTCTACGGAATTTAAAATAAGGGCGGGGGAAAAGTGCAAACAAAAAGTTGAAAAGGGCGGTGGAGAGTGCCGGAATTGATAAGGGCGTGGAGAGTGCTACAGGAGTTAAAAAGCGGGGGAGAGTGCTACAGGAAGTTAAAAGGCGTGGAGAGTGCTACAGGAAGTTGAAAGGGGGGTGGAGAGTGTACAGAAGTTGTAAGGGCGTGGAGAGGCACAGGAATTTGATAAGGGCGGGGAGGTGTTACAGGAATTTTGAAAAGGGCGGGGGGAGAGTCTAAGAAGTTGAAAAGGGGCGGTGGAAGTGCAAACAGGAAGTTAAAAAGGGCGGGGGAGAGTGCTCAGGAAGTTGAAAGGGCGGTGGAGAGTGCTACGGGGAAGTTAAAAAGGGGGGGAGAGTGCCTTACGGGGGGGAATTGGAAAAAAATGGGGGGTGGAGGTGCTACAGGAATTGAAAGGGCGGTGGAGAGTGCACGGGAAGTTGATAAGGGCGGTGGGAGTGCTACAGGAAGTTAAAAAAGGCGGGGAGAGTGCACGGGAATTTTTGATAAGGGCGGTGGAAGTCAAGGGGAAGTTAAAGGGGCGGTGGGAGTGCTACAGTTGAAAAAAGGCGGTGGAGAGTGCTAACGGGAAGTTGAAAAGGGGCGGGGGGAGAGTGCTACGGGGAAGTTGATAAGGGCGGTGGAGATGCTACAGGAAGTTGATAAGGGCGGGGGAGAGTGCTAAAAGGAAGTTGATAAGGGCGGTGGGAGGGGGCTACAAAAATTGAAAAAGGCGGGGGGAGAGTGCTACAGAAGTTGTTTAAGGGGCGGTGGAAAGGGGCTACAGGAATTGAAAGGGGCGGGGAGAATGACGGGAAGTTGAAAAGGCGGGGGGACCCGGGGGGGGGTGGGGCTACGGAAAAGTTGTTAAAGGGGTGGAGAGTCACGGGAAAAGTTATAAGGCGGTGGAGAGTGCACGGGAATTGATGGGGGCGGTGGAGAGTGCTACAGGAAGTTAAAAAAAGGGGCGGTGGAGAGTGCAAAGGAATTTGATAAGGGGGGTGGAGGTGCACGGAATTTTGTAAGGGCGGGGGAGAGTGACAGAAGTTGAAAGGGCGGTGGAGAGTCTACAGGAATTGAAAAGGGCGGTGGAGAGTGCAAAGGGAAGTTGATAAGGGCGGTGGAAGTGCACAGGAAGTTGAAGGGCGGTGGAGGTGACAGGAAGTTGAAAAGGGGCGGTGGAGAGGTCAGGAATTTTTGATAAGGGGGGGAAAATGCTACAGGAATTTGATAAGGGGCGGTGGGAGTGCTACAGGAAGTTGATAAGGGCGGTGGAGATGCTACGGGAAGTTGAAAAGGGGCGGGGGAGTGCTTAACGAATTTGAAAGGGCGGGGGGGAAGTGCTAAGGAAGTTGATAAGGGGGGGAGAGGAAAAGTGAAAAAGGGGGGGTTTGGAAATTAAAGGGCGGTGGAGAGGCTAAGGAAGTTGTATGGGGGTGGAGAGTGCTACGGGAATTTGAAAGGGCGGTGGAGAGTGCTACGGGAAGTTAAGGGGGTGGAGAGTGCTACAGGAAGTTGAAAAGGGCGGTGGAGAGTGCTCAGGAAGTTAAAGGCGGTGGAGGTGCTACAGGAAGTTGAAAGGGCGGTGGAGAGTGCTACAGGAAGTTAAAAGGGGCGGGGGAGAGTGCTACAGGATTGAAAGGGGCGTGGAAGTGCTACAGGAATTGAAAGGGCGTGGAGATGCAACGGGAAGTTAATAAGGGCGGTGGAGAGTGCTACAGGAAGTTGAAAGGGCGGGGGAGTGCTACAGGAAAAGTTGATAAGGGGGGTGAAGAGTGCTACGGGAATTTTGAAAGGGGGCGGTGGAGAGTTTTTTACAGGAAGTTAAAAAGGCGGGGAGAGGTTTCGGAAGTTGATAAGGGCGGGGGGAGAGGTTACAGGAAGTTGAAAAGGGTTTTGGGAGAGTGTACAGAAGTTGATAAGGGCGGTGGAGAGTGCTACAGGAATTGATATGCGTTTTGGAGTGCTACAGACGTTGATAAGGCGGTGGAGAGTGCTACAGGAAGTTTATAAGGGGTCGGGGTGAGTGCTACAGGAAGTTGAGAAGGCGTTGGAGAGGTGCTACAGGAAGTTTGATAAGGGCGTGGAGAATGCTACCAGGAAGTTGATAAATATCAAAGAATGTGGTAAATAAGAATGTGTTCCGTTAAAAAATCAAGAGACGAGGTTAGAGCCCGTGTTTAGAGCATTGTTAAGCATGTTAGAGCATGTTTTAGAGCAAAGTTTTAGAGCATTGTTAGAGCAGTGTTAGAGCAGTGTTAGCTCAGTGGGGGTAACAGTTTGAGCAGGGTTACAGCAATTCCTTTAGAGCAGTTTAAGCTGTGCTAGCACAAGTTAGAGCAGAGTTAAAGCAGTGTTAGAGCAGGGTTAGAGCATGTTTAGAGCAGTGTTAGACATTGTTAGAGCATGTTGCACCGTTTAGACAGTGTTTTGACTTGTTAGACATGTTTGGCATGTTAGAGCAGGTTAGACAGTGTTAGCACATGTTTAAGCAGTGTTAGAGCAGTTTAGAGCAGTGTTAGAGCAGTGTTAGAGCATGTTTAGTGCAAGTGTTAGCAGCATGTTCAGCAGTGTTAAAGCAGTGTTTAGAGCATTTAGAGCAGTGTTAAGCAGTGGCAGCAGCATGTGAGAGCTGTGTTAAGCATGGTTAGCAGCCAGTCAGAGAAGGTGAGAGCAGTGTTAAGCAGTGTTTATAGAGCAGGTTAGAGCTGTTAGAGCAGTGTTAGAGCAGATTAGCAGCATGTAGAGCAGTGGTTTGACTGTTTAGCTGCATGGTAAGCATGTTTGGGCAGTTTAGCACATGTTATGCAATGTGAAAGCAGTGTTTAGAGCATGTTAGAGCAGTGTTAGAGGCAGTTTTGAGCAGTGTTAGAGCAGTGGTTACAGCCCTGTTAGAGGCATGTTAGAAGTAGGTGGTGTTAAGCAGTGGGAAGCAGTGAAGCACGGTTAGCGCTGTGTTGCAGCAGGTTAGTGCAGGATAGAGCAGTGGTTAAGCAGTGTTAAGCATGTGAGAGCATTGTTAGAGCTATGTTAGCAGCAGTGTTAAAGCAAGTGTTTTAGAACAGTGTTAGAGCAGGGTTAGAGCATGTAGAGCATGTTAGAGCAGTGTTAGCAGCCGTGTTAAGCAGTGTTAGAGTGGCAGTGTTTAGAACAGTGTTTGAGAGCAGTGGTTAGAGCAGTGTTGGAGCATGTTTGAGCAGTGTTAGCACATGTTGAAGAGCAGTGTTTGAGCATGTTTTAGCACATGTTTAGAGCATGTTAGAGCCATGCCTAGCACAGTGTTAGAGCAGGTTAGAGCAGTGTAGAGCATGTTTATAGCAGTGTTTAGCAGCCGTGTAGAGCAGTGTTAGTGCAAGTGTTAGAGCATGTTTTTGCATGTGTTAGGCATGTTAGAGCAGTTAGAGCAGTGTTAGCAGCAGTGTAAGCTGTTAGAGCAGTTTTTAGCAGCAGTGTTAACAGTGTTAAACATGTAGAAAGCATGTTTAGAGCAGTTGTTAAGCAGTGTAGAGCAGTGGTAGAGCAGTGATTAGCAGCCGTTTAGAGCATGTTTGAGCAGTGTTAGAGCATTTAGAGCAGTGTTAGAGCATTTTGGGCATGTTAAGCAGTGTTTGCAGCATGTTTAAGCATGTTTGAGCAGTGTTAGCAGCAGTGTAGAGCAGTGTGTAGCATGCGAGCAGCAGGTTAGAGCAGTGGTAGAGCTGTTAGAGCATGTTTAGAGTAGTGTTACAGCCGTAGAGCCAGTGTTTAAGCCGTGTTTAAGAGCAGTGTTTTTAGCAGTGTTAGGCAGGTTAGAGCAGTGTTAGAGCAGTGTTAGCACATGTTAGAAGCAGTGATAGGAGCAGTTTTAGCACCAGTGTTATAGCAGTGTTAAGAACAGTGTTAGAGCAGTGTTAGAGCAAGTGGTTAGAGCAGGGTTTAGAGCATGTTAGAGCATGTTAGCAGCCGTTTAAGAAGCAGTGTTAGACATGTTAGAGCATCATTAAGAGCAGTGTTAGAGCTGTGTTTAGAGCAATTGTTAGCAGCAGTGTAGAGAGCATGTATGCAGTGTTAGCAGCAGGTTTAGACATGTTAGAGCATTGCTAGCAGCAGTGTTAGACAGTGTTAAGCAGTGTTAGAGCAGTGTTAGAGCTGTGTTAGCACCTGTTTAAGCATGTTTAGAGCAGTGTTAGAGCTTTGTTTTAGCAGGTTAGGCAGTGTTAGAGCAGTGTTAGAGCAGTGTTAGCACAGTTAGAGCAGTGTTAGTGCATTTAACAGCATGTTAGAGCAGTTTAAGCACTGTTAGAGCAGGTTAAGAGCAGTTAGACAAGTGTTAGCAGCAGTGTTAGAGCAGTGTTAGAGCATGCTAGCAGCAGTGTAGAGCTGTGTAAGCAGTGTTTTGAGCTTGTTAGACAGTGTTAGCAAGCCCGTTAGAGCTGTTAGAGCAGTGTTTAGACATGTTAAGCATGTTAGAGCATGTTAAGCAGTGTTAGAGCAGTGGTCCAGCACAGTGTTAGAGCAGTGTTAGAGCAGTGTTTAGCAGCAGTGTTTAGAGCAGTGTCAGAGCATGTTTAAGCATGTTAGAGCATGTTAGAGCATGTTAGCACAGGGTAGAGCATGTTTAAGAGCAGTAGAAGCAGTGTTAGACATGGTTAAGCATGTTTTTGCATGCAGTGTTTAGAGCAGTTTTTGAGCATGTTAGCAGCAGTGTAGAGCAGTTATAGAGCAGTTTTAGCACATGTGAAAGCAGGTTAGAACAGTGTTAGAGCAGTGTAGAGCAGGTTAAAGCAGTGTTAGAGCAGTGCAACAGCAGTGGTAGAGCAGTGTTAAAGCAGTGTTAGAGCAGTGTTAAGCAGTGTTAGAGCAGTGTTATGAGCAATTTAGAAGCCGGTTAGCAGCCGTGTTAGAGCCAGTGTTAGAGCAGTGTTTAGAGCTGTGTTAGAGCAGTGTTAGAGCAGTAGTTAGAGCATGTTAGCAGCAGTTTAGAGCAGTGTTAGTGCAGTGTTAGCACAGTTTTTAGAAGCATGTTAAGCTTGTTAGAGCAGTGTTATAAAAGTGTAAAGCATGTTAGAGCATGTTAGAGCCAAGTGGTTAGTCAGTGGTTACAGCAGTATTAGAGCAGTGTTAGGAAGTTTTAGCAGCAGCGTTAAACAGTGTTAGAACCATTTTTAGAGCAGTGCTAGAGCAGTGGTGAGCAGTGTTAGAGCATGTTAGAGCAGTGTTAGCAAGCCGTGTTAGAGCAGTGGTTTCGAGCAGTGTTAAGCATGTAGAGCAGTGTTTAGAGCATGGTAGAGCAGTGTTGGAGCATGTTGAAGCAGTGTTACAGCAGTGTTAGAAGCAGTGTTTGAGGCAGTGTTAGCAGCAGTGTTTAGAGCATGTTATGAGCAGTGGTAGAGCAGTTTAGAGCCATGTTAGAGCAGTGTCAGCAGCAGGTAGAGCAGGTTAGAGCATGGTACAGTCAGTGTTAGAGCAGTGTTAGAGCAGTTGTTAGAGCAGTGTTGAGCAGGTTAGAGCAGTTTAGAGCAGTGTTAGCACATGTTAGAGCAGTGTTAAGCAGTGTTAGAGCAGTGTTAGAGCAGTGTTAAAGCAGTGTTAGAGCATGTTAGCGCTGTTTTTAGAGCAGTGTTGAAGCAGTGTTAGAGCAGTGTTCGAGCAGGGTTAGAGCATTGGTCCAGCAGCATGTAGAGCTGTTAGAGCAGTGTGTAAGCATGTTTTAGAGCTGTTAGAGCAGTGTTAGCAGCAGTGTTAGAGCATTGTTTGACAGTGTTAGCAGCATGTTAGAGCAAGTGTTAGAGCATGCTAGCAGCAGTGATGAGAGCAGTGTAAACAGTGTTTAGAGCCATTTAGAGCAGTGTTAGAGCATTTTTGGCATGTTAGCCGCCGTTTAATCATGTTAGGCAGTGTTAGAGCCGTGTTAGAGCAGTTTAGAGCAGGTTAGCAGCATGTTAGAGCGTGTTAGAGCAGTGTGAGAGCAGTGTTAGAGCAGTGTTAGAGCAGTGTTAGAGTCAGTGTTTAAGCATGTCTAATTAGTGGAGCAGCAGTGTAGAGCATGTATAGAGGTCAGTGTTAGAGCAGTGTTAGAGCAGTGTTTAAGCAGTGTCAGCAGCTTTTAAGCTGTGTTAAGAGCAGTGTTAGCAGCAGTGTTAAGCATGTTAGAGCAGTGTTAGAGCATTTTAAGAGCAGTGTTAGGCATGATAGAGCATTGTTTAAGCATGTTAGCATCAGTTGGAGACAGTGTTTGCGCAGTTTAGCAGCAGTGTTAGAGCAGTGTTAGAGCAGTGTTTAGAGCATGTTAGCAGCCGTGTTAGAGCAGTGTTAGAGCATGTTAGAGCAGTGTTAGAAGCACAGTGTAGCGGCAGTGTTAGAGCAGTGTTAGAGCAGTGTTAGCAGCAGTGTTAGAGCAGTGTTAGAGCAGTGTTAGAGCAGTGTTAGAGCAGTGTTAGAGCAGTGTTAGAGCAGTGTTAGAGCAGTGTTAGCAGCAGTGTTAGAGCAGTGTTTGAGCAGTTGTAGAAGACGTGTTAGAGTGTTTAAGCAGTGTTTAGAGCATGTTACAGCATGTTACAGTGTAGACAGTTAGAGCAGTTAGAGCATGTTAGCAGCAGTGTTAGAGCAGTGTTAGAGCTCTTTTAGCAAGCAGTGTTAAAAAGCATGTTAAAACATGTTAGAGCAGTGTTAGAGCTGTGTTAGAGCAGTGTTTATAGCATGTTAGAGCATTGTTAGCAGCCGTGTTAGAGCAGTGTTAGAGCAGTGTTAAGCAGTGTTTAAGAGCAGGTTGGAACAGTGTTAGAGCAGGTTAGCAGCAGTGTTAGAGCATGTTTGAGCATTTAGCACAGTGTTAAGAGCATGTTAGAGCATGCTACAACAGTGTTAGAGCAGTGATTAGAGCATTGTTACAGCCGTTTTTAGAGCAGTGTTAGAGCAGTGTTAGAGGAGTGTTAAGCATGTTTAGGCAGTGTTAGAGCAGTGTTAGAGCAGTGTTAGCAGCAGTGTTAGAGCAGTGGTTAGTGCATTTTTAAGTAGCAGGGTTAAAGCAGTGTTAGAACATGGAAGGCCAGTGGTAGAGCAGTGTTCGAGCAGTGGTAGAGCAGTGTTAGACATGTTACAGCCGTGTTAGAGCAGTGTTGAGAGATGTTTAAGCATGTTGAGAGCAGTGTTGAGCAAGTGTTTGGGGAAGGCAGTGTTAGAGTCAGTGTTAGCACAGTGTTAGAGCAGTGTTTAGCAGTGTTAGCAGCAGTGTTCGAGCAGTTGTTAGAGCAGTGCGAGCGCAGTGTTTAGAGCAGTGTTAGAGCAGTGTTTTGAGCAGTGTTAGCCAGCCGTGTTAGAGGAGTGGTTAAGAGCATGTTAGAGCAGTGTTGTTAAGCAGTGTTAGGCATGTTAGAGCATGTTAGAGCAGTGTTAGCAGCAGTGTTAGAGCAGTGTTAGAGAAGTGTTTAGAGCAGCAGTGGTTAGAGCAGTGTCAGAGCAGTGTTTTAGAGCAGTGTTAGAGCAGGTTAGAGCAGTGTTAGCAGCAGTGTTAGACATGTAGAGCAGTGTTAGAGCAGTGTTAAGCAGTGTTAGAGCAGTGTTAGAGCATTTAGTAGCATGTTAGAGCAGTGTTTGAGCAGGGTTAGCAGCAGTGTAGAGCAGGTTAGAGCAGTTGTAGCAGCAGTGTTAAGAAGCAGTGTTAGAGCAGTGTTTGAGCAGTGTTAGCAGCAGTGTTAGAGCAGTGTTAGAGCAGTGCTAGCAGCAGTGTTAGAGCAGTGTTAGAGCAGTGTTAGAGCAGTGTTAGAGCAGTGTTAGAGCAGTGTTAGAGCAGTGTTAGAGCAGTGTTAGCAGCCGTGTTAGAGCAGTGTTAGAGCAGTGTTAGAGCAGTGTTAGAGCAGTGTTTAGAGCAGGTGTTAGAGCAGTTTAGCAGCAGTGTTAGAACAGTGGTTAAACTGTTAGAGCATGTTCGAGGCAGTGTTTGAGCAGTGTTAGAGCATGTTAGCAGCCGTGTAGAGCAGTGTTAGAGCATGTTAGACAGTGCGTAGAGCAGTGTTAGAGCAGTGATAAGCAGTGTTTGGAGGCAGTGTTGTGCATGTTAGCAGCTGTGTTAGAGCATGTTTGACATTGTTACAGCAGCACATGTTAGAGCAGTGTTAAGCAGCTAGCAGCATGTTAGAGCAGTGTTAGAGCATGTTAGAGCTGGTGTTAGGCAGTGTTAGAGCAGTGTTAGAGCATGGTTAGGTAGCCGTGTTAGGCAGTGTTAGAGCTGTTAGAGCAGTGTAAGATCAGTGTTAGAGCCCAAAGTGTTTAGAGCAGTGTTAAGCACCTGTTAGAGAAGTGTGAGAGCAGTGTTTAGAGGCAGTGTTAGAGCAGTGTTAGAGCCAGTGTTAGAGCATGTTGGAGCAGTGTTAGAGCAATGTTAGCATGCAGTGTTAGATTAACGTGTTTGAGCGGTGTACAGCCGGTTAGAGAAGTGTTAGAGCAGTGTTAGAGCAGTGTTAGCAGTGTTAGAGCAGTGTTAGAGCATGTTGGAGCAGTGTTAGAAGCAGTGGTTAGCAGCAGTGTTCGAGCAGTGTTTGAAGCATGTTAGCACAGTGTTAGAGCAGTGTTAGAGCAGTGCTAGCAGCAGTGTTTAGAGCAGTGTTTTATAGCAGGGTTAGAGCAGAGTTAGCAGCCGTGTTTAGAGCAGTGTTATAGCAGTGTTGGAGCAGTGTTTGCAGTGTATGTCAGTGTTAGAGGCTGTGTTAGAGCAGTGTTAGCAGCAAGTTTAGAGCAGTGTTAGTGCAGTGTTAGCAGCAGTGTTTAGAGCATTGGTTAGAGCATGTGTAGAGCATGATGAGCAGTGTTTGCAGAGTTGTTAGAGCATGTTAGAGCAGTGTTAAGCAGCAGTGTTAGAGCAGTGTTAGAGCAGTGTTAGAGCAGTGTTAGCAGCAGTGTTAGAGCAGTGTTAGAGCAGTGTTAGCAGCAGTGTTAGAGCAGTGTTAGCACAGTGTTAGAGCAGTGTTAGATTCAGTGCTAGCAGCAGTGTTAGAGCAGTGTTTGACAGTGTTAAGCACCAGGGCTAGAGCAGTGTTTTAGACATGTGAGAGCAGTGTTGAGCAGTGTTAGAGCAGTGTTAGAGCAGTGTTAGAGCAGCGTTAGAGCAGTGTTAGAGCAGTGTTAGCAGCAGTGTTAGAGCAGTGTTAGAGCAGTGTTAGAGCAGTGTTAGAGAATGTTAGAGCAGTGTTAGAGAAGTGTTAGAGCAGCGTAGAGCAGTGTTAGAGCTGTTTTAGCAGCAGTGTTAAGGCAGTGTTAGAGCAGTGTTAGAGCAGTGTTTAGAGGCAGTGTTAGAGCTGGTTAGCAGCAGTGTTAGAGCAGTGTTAGAGCAGTGTTAGCAAGCAGTGTTTAGAGCAGTGTTAGAGCATATTAGCACAGTGTTAGAGCAGATGGTAGAGCAGTGTTAGAGCAGTGTGAGCCGCATTGTTTAGAGCAGGTTAGGCGTGTTAGCAGCAGTGTAGCACAGCAGTGTTAGCAGGAGTCAATAGAGCAGTGTTAGCAGCAGTGTTAGAGCTTGCTAGCAGCAGGGTTAGAGCAGTGTTAGAGCAGTGTTTAGCAGCAGTGTTTAGAGCAGTGATAGAACAGTGTTAGCAGCAGTGTTAGCAGCCAGTATTAGCAGCAGGTTAGAGCAGTTTAAGCATGCAAGAGCAGTATTAGAGCAGTGTTAAGGCCGTGGTAGAGCAGTGTTAGCACATTGTTTAGAGCAGTGTAAAGCAGTGTTAGCAGCCAGTGTTAGCAGCAGGTGTTTAGCAGCATGTTAGCACAGTGGTAGAGCAGTGTTAGCACAGTGAATCAGTGTTAAAGCAGTGTTAGAGCAAGTGTTAGAGCAGTGGTTTTAGAGCAGTGTTTAGCAGCATTGTTAGAGCATGTTAAGCAGTTTTAATTAGCAGCAATTTAGCAGCAGTGTTAGCACAGTGTAGCAGAAGTGTTAGAGCAGTGTTAGCAGCCATGTTAGAGCAGTGTTAGTGCAGTGTTAGAGCAAGTGTTGAAGCAGTGTTAGCAGCAGTGTAGCAGCAGTGGTTAGCAGAAGTGTTAGCAGCAGTGGTAGAGCAGTGTTAGAGCAGTGTTTATAGCAGGCGTTAGGGCAGTGTTAGGAGCATGTTCGCACGGTGTTAAAGCAGTGTTAGACAGTGTATGAGCAGTGTTTTGGACAGTGTAGAGCATTATTAGATCAGTGTTTAGAGCAGTGTTAGAAGCAGTGGTTAGAGCAGTGTTAGAGCATGGTAGAGCAGTGTTAGAGCAGTGTTAGCAGCAGTGTTAGAGCAGTGTTAGAGCAGTGTTAGAGCAGTGTTAGCAGCAGTGTTAGAGCAGTGTTAGAGCAGTGTTAGCAGCAATGTTAGAGCAGTGTTAGAGCAGTATTAGCAGCAGTGTTAGAGCAGTGTTAGAGCAGTGTTAGAGCAGTAGTTTAGCAGCATGTTAGAGCAGTGTTAGACAGTGGTTAGCAGCAGTGTAGCAGCAGTGTTACAGCAGTGTTAGCAGGGTCTTAGAGCAGTGGTTAAGCAGCAGTGTTAGAGCAGTGGCTACAGCAGTGTTAGAGCAGTGTTAGAGCAGTGTTTAGCACATGTTAGGAGCAGTGTTAGAACAGTGTTAGCAAGCAGTGTTAGCAGCAGTATTAGCAGCAATTTTAGAGCAGTGTTCGAGCATGCTGCAGCATATTAGAGCAGTGTTAGAGCCGTGTTAGACAAGTGTTAGCAGCATTGTGAGAGCAGTGTAAAGCAGTGTTAGCATGCCGTGTTAAGCAGCCAGAGATAGCACAGTGTTAGCAGCAGTGTTAGAGCATGTTAGCAGCAGTGGTTAGAAAAAAGAGCAGTGTTAAAGAGAGTTTAAGAGCAGTGTTTTAGAGCAGTGTTAGAGGCAGTGTTAGCAGCCATTGTTAGAGCAGTGTTAGAGGCAGTTTTAAGCAGCATAGTTTAGCAGCGTGTGAGCAGCAGTGTTAGCATAAGTGTTAGAGCAGTGTTAGCACAGTGTTAGGGCATGTGGTTAGTGCATATTAAGCAGTGTTGAGAGCAGTGTTAGCAGCAGTGTTAGCAGCAGTTTTAGCAAAGTGTTAGCAGCATGTTTAGAGCAGTGGTAGAGCAGTGTTATGAGCAGCGTTAGAGCATGTTAGAGCATGTTAGCAGCCATGTTAAAGCAGTGTTAAGCAGTGTATTTAGAGCAGTGTTAGGGGCAGTGTTAGAGCAAGTATAGACATGTTAGAGCAGTGTAGAGCAGTGTTAGAGCAGTGTTAGAGCAGTGTTAGAGGCAATTTAGAGCAGTGTTACAGCAGTGTTAGAGCAGTGTAGAGCCATTTTTAGCAGCAGTGGTTTAGCAGCAGTGTAGCAAGAATGGTTAGAGGAGCAGTTAGCAGCAGTGCTAGAGCAGTGGGGTAGAGCAGTGTTAGAGGCAGGTGTTAGGCAGTAAGTTGCAGCAGTGTTAGCACAAGTGTTAGCAGAAGTGTTAGCACAGTGTTGAGCAGTGTTTGAGAGCAGTGTTAAGCTGTGTTAGAGCAGTGTTAGAGCATGTTAGCAGCAGTAATAGAGCAGTGTTAGAGTAGTTGTTTAGGAGCAGTTTTAGAGCAGGTGTTTGAGCAGGATTAGCACAGGGTTAGAGCAGTGATAGAGCAGTTTTAGAGCAGTGTTAGAGCAGTGTTTAGCAGCATTTTTTAGAGCAGTTTAGAGCAGTGTTACCAACATGTTTAGCACAGTGATTACCACAGTGTTAGCAGCAGTGGTTAGAGCAGTGTTAACAGCAGGGTTAGAGCAGTGCTAGCACAGTGTTTAGAGCAGTGGTAAGCATGTTAGCAGCAGTGGTAAAGCAGTGTTAGAGCATGTTAGGAGACATTGTTACAGCAGTGTTAACAGAGTGTTAAGCAGCTGTGTTACAGCAGTGGGTACACAGTTGTTAGCAGCATTGGTTTTAGCAGCAGTGGTTTGCAGCAGTGTTAGCAGCAGTTTTTGAGCAGTGTTAGAGCAGGTTAGCAGCCAGTGGTTAGCACAGTGTTAGTAGCAGTGTTTAGAGCAATATTAGCAGCATGTTACAGCATGTTACCAGCATGTTTACCAGCAGTGTTTCAGCAGTGTTACACAGTGGTAGAGCAGTGTTAGCAGCAGTGTAACAGCAGTGCTAACAGCAGTGTTAGCAGCAGTGTTAGAGCAGTGTTAGCAGCAGTGTTAGCAGCAGCGTTAGCAGCAGTGTTAGCAGCATTGTTACAGCAGTGTTAGCAGCTAGTGGTAGCAGCCGTGTTAGCAGCAGTGTTAGAGCAGTGTTAGCAGCATGTTAGCAGACAGTGGTACATCATTGTTAGAGCAGTGTTAGCAGCATGGTAGAGCATGTGATTTCAGGTTAGCAGCAGTGTTAGAGCATGTTAAGCATTGTAGCAACAGTGTTAGCGGCAGTGTTTAGAGCAGTGTTGCACAGTGTGAGAGCAAGCGTTAAAGCAGTGTTAGAGCGTTTATAGCAGGGTTAAAATCAGTGTTAGCACCGGTGTAGTAGAGTGTTAGAGCAGTGTTTGCACATTGTAGCACAGTTTGTTCTGCTAGTGTTAGCAGCAGTGTTAGCAGCTGTGATTAGAGCATGTTTAGAGCGGTGTTAGAGCAGTGTTAGATCAAGTGTTAGCTGCAGGTTTTAGCAGCAGTGTTTTAGAAGCAGTGGTTTAGCAGCATGTTAGCACAGTGTTAGTGTCAGGTGGGGGCGATAACGTGAATGGGGTAAAAATACGCAATTAGGCGGTAGTACATATAATGTATAATGGGAAAATGGGAAGCACCCTCTAGCCGACCTGCCTCTCTCTGTTCCCTCTCTTAGACTGACCCACCAGTGCCTACAGGATGAGCAGTGTTTGAAATCCTGCGATGGTCACAGCAAACTATGAATTAACATCATGATCACACAGACGAGGTAGTCATCTACTGGTACACTGGTTATTGGTACTGGTTACTAGAACTGGTACTACTACCTGGAAGCTCGGCGAACGCTAATTATGTATTCGTCCAGACAATACAACTAATACAAACGAGAGACGGCAGGTGTAAGGCTTGGCCTATTCTATACAATGTCCAAAGTACATCCACCATTGAACATTATAACAATACATAAGTAGATATTGGAATGGGAAGAGCTTACTAATTGAAACTGTAATGAAACTGTAATGCAATACAAGGTATAATATAGCACAACTCATCGAATGAAACTCAACGTTGGGATTACACAATAGAAGTGATAACAAAAAATTTGATCGATCGATCTGTATTCATGTGATCTACGGATTCTGAGGAAGAAATATATACAAAGAAAGAAGTGTTTAACAGAAAGGCAGATTCAGTGCACTCAAATCTAGACTGTTAACTCTCAGAATTTGGAGAGAACGTGAACACAAAAAAAAAAAATTCTTGAATACTGATAAGTTGATACTGTAATTATTCATCTATACAGGTTATTTACATTTAACCCCAGCTCTGCTAGGGTGAGATTAACATATGCAGAATGGGTGTCATCTCTGGGAGGATCAAACTCTGTTGCACTGGCTAACTCATGCCATATTTGAGGCAAATTTGAATTGGTAGTTACAAATGATACTTGAGGATTTCTCAATACCTGTCATGTACGTAGGGAATAACGACATTCCGGTTGATCGTCTGACTGAGTATCAGAGGTAGAGAGTACAGGGTCAGGAGGATTGTCAGAGTCTGTCACATCAGTCTGGGTTGGAACATCATTATCATCACATACTAACTTCATATGATCTAAATGCGATTCTTTATACTGACCAGTACTAATTTCTCTAACCTTATACTTATTACCAGTGATATGTTCAACTACTCAATAAGGACCAACAAACTTTTTATCAAGCTTAGGCATTGCAGATATTTTGTTAAAGTTAGCATAACTCTCGAACCTACTTTGATTTTGGACGGCTTTGCTCGAGTGTTAGCGACTCTTGTAAATTCTGCTGTTGATTTATGAAGTGTTTCACGGATTCTTCTAAAAACACTTCGAGCTAAGCTGGTACGAGTTGCTATGAAATCATCAGGGTTGTAATTTGGTTTCGGATTAGAATGTAGCAGCTCATAAGGCAAACGTTTATCTACACCATACAATGCATAATGTGGAGTGTCACCTATGGAAACATTGTAAGCAGAATTTATAGCACACTGCACATCAGGTATAACTTCATCCCAAGTTTCACTGTTGGGACTGATAGTGGCTCTCAAGACATCAAGTACTTTCTTATTGGTTCGTTCCGCTAACCCATTGCTGGCAGGATGATGAGGAACAATGGTGGATTTAGAGATCTTGTACAAGGTACACAAATTTTCAAGAATCTCATTACAGAATTCACCAACATTATCTGTTACTAGGGACTTAGGGGTGGTATGCCTGCAGATAATGCGTTCTTTAAACGCTTTAGCTACTGTCTCTGCAGTCTTATCTGCAATAGGGACTAACTCACAATATCTGGTGAAATGGTCTACCATAACACAGATGTTTGTTGCCCTGGAGGGAACATTGGAAATTAGTTGACAAATCTAGTGCAACTCTTTCCCACGGTTCACTAGTAGTTGGATACACTTGGATTGGATTAGGACCATTAGCATTACCTTTATGTTGCATGCAGACACTACATTTCTTAACATACTCAGAAATATCAGTTGTCATACGAGGCCAAAAGTATTTCAATCTGGCTTGTTTTACTGAACGATCCATACCAGAGTGTGCAACACCTGGTACATCGTGAACTAGCTGTAAGGCTACATTCACTAGTGAGTGTGGAATTACTAACTGGTATACTCTTCTGCTAGGAGTACCCAACTCGGCTGTTCGATACAGTAATTCTTGGTTCATGACAAAGTCACTGAAGGGTGCTGGTGGCTTCACAGTCAAAATAAGATCTTCCTGGAGCAGGAATCGAATCACACCAGACCACATGGGATCTGTTCGTTGAGCATTCTTTACATCTTCGGCAGTAAATGGAGGGTCTGCAGTTACTATACTAACATGTCGCGATAAGGCATCTGCGACTACATTTGACTTGCCAGGTAAGTGTTCAAAGGTGGGATTGAACTCTTGGATAGTCAAGGTCCATCTGGCTAACCTTCCAGTAGGTTGTTTGTTCTGGAATAAAGGTATCAGTGGAGCATGGTCTGTCAAGACATGAATAGAGTACTGATAAATAATGTCTCGGAAGTGCTTTAAAGACCATACTATTGCTAAAGCTTCTTGCTCAGTTACTGTATAATTACGTTCAGGCCTTCGTAAGGACTCGGCTAGCAAATGCAACTGCGTTGTACTTGCCATCAGTCTTCTGAGCTAGTACGGCACCTATGCCAATAGAACTAGCATCAGTTGTCAGATAGAAGGGCTTAGAAAAATCTGGAAATTTCAAAATTGGAGCAGATGTTAGCTTTTCTTTTAGAGTTTGGAATGCTCTTTCTTGACGGAAGGTCCAAACAAAAGGAGCATCTTTCTTAAGCAACTCAGTTAGAGGAGCAGCTATGGAAGAAAAATTGGCAATGAAAGATCTATAAAAACCTGCTAAGCCCACAAAGGATCTTACAGCATCAGCAGTTTTGGGAGTTGAAAAATTTAGTACTGCAGTTACTTTACTTTGGTCGGTCGTAACACCTCTAGGAGTGACTACGTGACCAAGAAACTTGATTTCTGATCTGAAAAATTGACATTTAGACAGTTTGATCTTTAAATTGGCTTCTTCAAGCTTACCAAATACTACATCAAGTCTTTTCAAGTGTGTATCCACGTCTTTAGACATGACTATTACGTCATCTAAGTACACCATAAGTGCATTACCTATGAGACCTCTAAAGATATTAGTCATGAACCTTGAGAACGTGATAGGGGAGGATCGTAATCCAAATGCCATATGGAGGAAGTGATAATGACCTGTAGGAGTGGAGAATGCAGTTAGCTCTTGGCTGTCCTCGTGAAGAGGGACTTGCCAAAACCCTTGTAACAAGTCCAGAGTTGAAAAGACTTTGTTATCTCCAATGTTTACACAGAACTGCTAAATGCCTCAAATGATGTAGTGGAAGTCTTAGCAGTAAAGGTCGAGAACCAAAACCTAGTCATTGTGGTAGTCTACAAGCCTCCGGATGCAACATCCCAGCAATTCCAGGAACAGCTGTTAAAAATTGACCACTGTCTGGAAAATCTTCCAGCTCCTGCACCCAACATCTTGCTCCTGGGGGATTTCAACTTAAGGCACCTAAAATGGAGGAATATAGCAAATAATATTGTTGCAGTAATAACACCAGGAGGCAGCTCTGATGAAAACTCACACTCACACGAGCTTTTAAATCTCTGCACAAAATTCAATTTAAACCAGCAAATAATAGAGCCTACTAGACTGGAGAATACACTAGACCTCATCTTCACTAACAATGATGATCTGATAAGAAATGTTACCATATCAAAAACAATATACTCAGATCACAACATAATTGAGGTTCAGACATGTATGCGTAGAGCCCCAGGCCGACATAATGAGACTAGTCACGAGGGAGCATTCACCAAATTCAACTTCAATAACAAAAACATAAAGTGGGACCAAGTAAACCAAGTCCTAACCGATATAAGCTGGGAAGATATACTAAGCAACACAGACCCCAACTTATGCCTAGAACAGATTAACTTGGTGGCACTCGATGTATGCACAAGGCTTATTCCTCTAAGAAAAAGGAGTAGATGTAAAATAGAAAGAGACAGGCGCTCCCTTTACAGGCGACGGAAAAGAATAACAGAGCGGCTAAAAGAGGTCAATATATCTGAAATGCGTAGGGAGACACTGGTCAGAGAAATAGCAAGCATCGAACTCAAGCTAAAGGAATCTTATAGGAGTCAGGAATCGCGGGAAGAACTAAAAGCTATAAATGAAATCGAAAGAAACCCAAAGTATTTCTTCTCCTATGCCAAATCAAAGTCGAGAACAACGTCCAGTATTGGGCCCCTACTTAAACAAGTTGGGTCCTACACAGATGACAGCAAGGAAATGAGTGAGCTACTCAAGTCCCAATATGACTCAGTTTTTAGCAAGCCGCTAACCAGACTGAGAGTCGAAGATCCAAATGAATTTTTTATGAGAGAGCCACAAACTTCCACTACATCATTTGAGTTATTAAGCAGTTCTGTGCAAACAAGTGACTCTGCAATGTACAGGCCAACCCTCCCCCTTTTGCCTGTTCACTCTGTTACATCTGTATAGGTTGTAACCTGGGATCCATATTTCGTTTCCAAGTGATCCTTTATGTGGGTCTCAGTGAAAGCCGCGAACATTGCCTTTGCCTCTGCAAGCAGTCCACGGATGAAAGGCATTTTGTTGTTTGTTGCTGGCTTTAGACTCTCTATATTTGCAAAGAAGAATGTCATCGGACTGGTGGTATTGTTGGTACTGGGGGGATTTTTTTTCCGGCATTAGTATCTGTATCTGTTGGTTTGGAGTGGAGGCCATCGACTGTGGTTCCACTCCAGGAATGACTGGATTTGGTGTACGATTTCTATTATTTCCTGCCAGTTTTTTTTTCCTTCCTGGCACTAAAAAACCTCTCCCTCTTAAGTGGCTGTGAATAGTTTTCGCCAAGTACCATCCTTCTTAGGCACTAGGATCAAGGGCGCATTCCAAGGTGAATTGCTAGGTGCTATAACTCCATCATCAAGCATTTGATTGATCAATTCTTCTGCGACAGCAACTTGTGAATAAGGCATTCTGTGTGCAGGTATATAGATAGGTCTAGTACCAGGTTCAAGTGAAATACGATGGGACAATAAGTTCGTTATACCCATTTTCTCACCTGGTAAGGCAATGGCTTTACGACATTTGTTCAACAGAGTCAACAAACGCTTGACCTCGTCTGGGAAGTCAGTGGGAGCTAAGTCTTTCTCCTCAACTGGTGGAACAGATTGATCCAGTGAAGTGGATGAGGAGGCAGGTTGGCTGATGGTGCTTCCCATACTTCCCGCTATATATTATATGTACTACCAGCCTACGTGAGTATTTTTACCCCATCCACGTTATCGAACCCACATGACAAATGAAGCAATTAGCACACGAACTAAGCCAGGAAGCTTGAAAAAACGGCTGCAACAGGCTTGCAGGCCGGAGCACACAGGGTGGAGGTGAGTGAGGGTAGCTGCTAGCTGGAGGTGGCAGACAGTTCACCTCTGACCTGCCGGCAACCCACAAACAGTCTTCTAACATCTGAAATATCCTTAAATCCACGCCCACAGCGGTGCCACCAATTGTCATGTGGGTTCGATAACGTGGATGGGGTAAAAATACTCACGTAGGCTGGTAGTACGTATAATATATAACGGGAAGAATGGGAAGCACCATCAGCCGACCTGCCTCTCTCTGTTCCCTATCTTAGACTGACCCACCAGTGCCTACAGGGTGAGCGGTGTTTGAAATCCTGCTATGGTCAGCAGCAATATGAATAACAGTCAGTGATTCACACAGACGGTTGGTAGTGAGTCATCTACTGGTACACTGGTTACTGGTAACTGGTTACTAGGAACTGGTACTACTACTGAGATTAGCAACAGTGTTAGCAGCAGTGTTAGAGCAGTGTTAGCAGCAGTGTTAGCAGCAGTGTTAGAGCAGTGTTAGAGCAGTGTTAGAGCAGTGTTAGCAGCAGTGTTAGCAGCAGTGTTAGAGCAGTGTTAGCAGCAGTGTTAGCAGAAGTGTTAGCAGCAGTGTTAGCAGCAGCAGCAGCAGCAGCAGCTGCACCCGCAGCCGCAGCCACAGCAGCAGCAGCAGCCGCAGCTGCAGCCGCAGCAGCAGCAGCAGCAGCAGCAGCAGCTGCAGCCGCACCTGCAGCCGCACCCACAGCAGCAGCAACAGCAGTAGCAGCAGCAGCAGCAGCAGCAGCAACAGCAGCAACAGCAGCTGCTGGTAAAAGTCTTGAAGTAAGATTACAACAACATTAGAAGTGGACAAGAATCCGGTGCTCTGTTCAGGTCACAGATTTTAGCCATCCAGTTGATTTTCATATGTCAGAGAGTTATATCAAGCTGGTCTTTGGTTGAGAGAAATATAATAGAATCAAGTTTCATAAAAATAGTTTTAAAATTAATATGAATATTGCTTTAGCATTATGCAAATTGGATTCGCTTATAATTAATAGAATTTGGGAAGAATTTAAAATATACTCGACAAGTTAAAATCTTAAAGCTTAGTTACAATATAAGTTGTGTTTGACAGGTTGTTGACCACCTACATCATCAAGATGGGTCAGGTGTTGTATATTGATCCCGAGGTGTAGTCTCGTCCTTATATGCCTTCTGCTGATCTTTTATTTTTACAGTTCCTTGATAATGTGAGAAATCACGAAAGCGGTTGTAAGTTCACTATTTTTTCACAGTGGTTTTTTTCTGCATATTGTGGTATCACCTGTTTACTCTGATCTTATTGTATATGTATATGTATGTATATATATATATATATATATATATATATATTATATATATTATATATATATATATATATATATATATATATATATATATATATATATATATTATATATATATATATATAATATATATATATATATTTGTGTGTGTGTAGTGTGTGCGTGTGTACTCACCTATTTGTACTCACCTATTTGTGGTTGCAGGGGTCGAGTCTCAGCTCCTGGCCCCGCCTGTTCACTGGTTGCTACTGAGTCCTCTCTCTCCCTGCTTCATGAGCTGTATCAAACCTCGTCTTAAAACTGTGTATGGTTCCTGCCTCCACTACATCACTTTCTAGGCTATTCCACTGCCTGCCAACTCTATGACTGAAGAAATACTTCCTAATATCTCTCTGACTCATCTGTGTCTTCAACTTCCAATTATGACCTCTTGTTTCTGTGTACCCTCCCTGGAACGTCCTGTCTTTGTCCACCTTGTCTATTCCGCGCAGTATTTTATGTCGTTATCATGTCTCCCCTGACCCTCCTGTCCTCTAGTGTCGTGAGGCCGATTTCCCTTAACCTTTCTTCATAGGACATTCCCCTTAGCTCTGGAACTAACCTTGTCGCAAACCTTTGCACTGTGTATGTGTGTACATGTGTGTGTGTGTGTGTGTGTGTGTGCGCGTGTGTGTGTGTGTGTGTGTATGTGTGTGTGTGTGTGTGTGTGTTGTGTGTGTGTGTGTGTGTGTGTGTGTGTGTGTGTACTCACCTATTTGTACTCACCTATTTGTGGTTGCAGGGGTCGAGTCGCAGCTCCTGGCCCCGCCTCTTCGCTGATTGCTACTAGGTCCTCTCTCTCCCTGCCCCATGAGCTCTATCATACCTCGCCTTAAAACTATGTATGGTTCCTGCCTCCACCACATCACTTTCTAGGCTATTCCATGGCCTGACTACTCTATGACTGAAGAAATACTTCCTAACATCCCTTTGATTCATCTGAGTCTTCAACTTCCAATTGTGTGTGTGTGTGTGTGTGTGTGTGTGTGTGTGTGTGTGTGCGTGCCAGATTTAGTTAGAGTAAACAGACAGATTGAAATATTTGACTTGGACACATCTAGAAGCAACACTTATGTAGAAGACACACTTATCAACATCTAGAAGCAACACTTATCTAGAAGAAACACTTATCAACGTCTAGAAGCAACACTTATCTAGAAGAAACACTTATCAACATCTAGAAGCAACACTTATCTAGAAGAAACACTTTTCAACATCTAGAAGCAACACTTATCTAGAAGCAACCTTATCAACATCTAGAAGCAACACTTATCTAGAACAACACTTATCTAGAAGCAACCTTATCAACATCTAGAAGCAACACTTATCTAGAAGCAACCTTATCAACATCTAGAAGCAACACTTATCTAGAAGCAACCTTATCAACATCTAGAAGCAACACTTATCTAGAAGCAACCTTATCAACATCTAGAAGCAACACTTATGAACATCTAGAAGCAACACTTATGAACATCTAGAAGCAACCTTATCAACATCTAGAAGCAACATTTATCAACATCTAGAAGCAACACTTATGAACATCTAGAAGCAAGACTTATGAACATTGCTTCTAGATAAGTGTTGCTTCTAGATGTTGAAAAGTGTTTCTTCTAGATAAGTGTTGCTTCTAGATGTTGATAAGTGCTTCTTCTAGAAAAGTGTTGCAACAGCAAAGAACTACAGACCAATAGCACTAACATCCCATATCATAAAAATCTTTGAAAGGGTCCTAAGAAGCAAGATCACCACCCATCTAGAAACCCATCAGTTACACAACCCAGGGCAACATGGGTTTAGAACAGGTCGCTCCTGTCTGTCTCAACTATTGGATCACTACGACAAGGTCCTGAATGCACTAGAAGATAAAAAGAATGCAGATGTAATATATACAGACTTTGCAAAAGCCTTCGACAAGTGTGACCATGGCGTAATAGCGCACAAAATGCGTGCTAAAGGAATAACAGGAAAAGTCGGTCGATGGATCTATAATTTCCTCACTAACAGAACACAGAGAGTAGTCGTCAACAGAGTAAAGTCCGAGGCAGCTACGGTGAAAAGCTCTGTTCCACAAGGCACAGTACTCGCTCCCATCTTGTTCTCATCCTCATATCCGACATAGACAAGGATGTCAGCCACAGCTCCGTGTCTTCCTTTGCAGATGACACCCGAATCTGCATGACAGTGTCTTCCATTGCAGACACTGCAAAGCTCCAGGCGGACATCAACCAAATCTTCAGTGGGCTGCAGAAAACAATATGAAGTTCAACGATGAGAAATTTCAATTACTCAGATATGGTAAACATGAGGAAATTAAATCTTCATCAGAGTACAAAACAAATTCTGGCCACAAAATAGAGCGAAAACACCAACGTCAAAGACCTGGGAGTGATCATGTCGAGGATCTCACTTCAAGGACCATAACATTGTATCAATCGCATCTGCTAGAAAAATGACAGATGGATAATGAGAACCTTCAAAACTAGGGAGGCCAAGCCCATGATGACACTCTTCAGGTCACTTGTTCTATCTAGGCTGGAATATTGCTGCACACTAACAGCACCTTTCAAGGCAGGTGAAATTGCTGACCTAGAAAATGGTACAGAGAACTTTCACGGCGCGCATACCGGAGATAAAACACCTCAATTACTGGAGCGCTGAGGTTCCTAAACCTGTATTCCCTGGAACGCAGGAGGAGAGATACATGATTATATACACCTGGAAAATCCTAGAGGGACTAGTACCGAACTTGCACACGAAAATCACTCACTACGAAAGCAAAAGACTTGGCAGACGATGCACCATCCCCCCAATGAAAAGCAGGGGTGTCACTAGCACGTTAAGAGACCATACAATAAGTGTCAGGGGCCCGAGACTGTTCAACTGCCTCCCAGCACACATAAGGGGGATTACCAACAGACCCCTGGCAGTCTTCAAGCTGGCACTGGACAAGCACCTAAAGTCAGTTCCTGATCAGCCGGGCTGTGGCTCGTACGTTGGTTTGCGTGCAGCCAGCAGCAACAGCCTGGTTGATCAGGCTCTGATCCACCAGGAGGCCTGGTCACAGACCGGGCCGCGGGGGCGTTGACCCCCGGAACTCTCTCCAGGTAAAACTCCAGGTAAACATCTAGAAGCAACACTTATCAACATCTAGAAGCAATACTTATGAACATCTAGAAGCAACGTTCATCAACATCTAGAAGCAACACTTATGAACATCTAGAAGCAACACTTATCAACATCTAGAAGCAACACTTATGAACATCTAGAAGCAACACTCATCAACATCTAGAAGCAACACTTATCAACATCTAGAAGCAACACTTATCAACATCTAGTGTGATGTAGTTCAGCTGGGCTTGTGAGGTCTCTAGAGAGACCTAATTTAACCAATTATATGGTCACCTTGCCTTGGCAAATGTCTGTCCGAGACACGCCTTTCCGGCTTAAGTCTCAGCATCTTTGTTCGTCACCGGCGTCAGTCCTAGGCGTCAGGTCGTACACGTGGTTGTGGGGGGTGCTCTCGGGACAATATAAGCCCAAGGAACAGCTGAGCAGAAGAGATTCGGGCAGAGCTCTGGCCTGGGAGCAGAGCTGAGCTGGAGAGTCTCGGAAGGAGAGACTGTTGGAGACATTGGGCAGAGTACTGGCTTGGAGCAGTAAAGTTGATTATGTTCCCTGTCTCACTGCTTATATGTACCACCCTATTTGTCTAAACCACAATAATGTTCTCCTGTTCCCAAATATATTATTGTACAAGGATTTAATAATAAACTGTGTTTGGGTGTCCCCGTTATTGTGTATCTATTTATTCTTTTATTTTTTATTTCAAGTAGTGAGAGGGTGGGAAGTGTGGAGTGGTGGGTAGAGTAATGAGAGGTGAACTTGTAGTCACCAGTGACCTCACATTACCTGCCTACCTCCACCTTTACATTACCTACCTCCGCATACATCCCTCCTACTGCCTCGCCTGTCCCCTACCTACTGACACCCTCCTCTTACCCCCATATTCCCCTAATCATTACCCCCCTACATGACACTAGAAGCAACACTTATCAACATCTAGAAGCAACACTTATCAACATCTAGAAACAACACTTATCAACATCTAGAAGCAACACTTATCAACATCTAGAAGCAACACTTATCAACATCTAGAAACAACACTTATCAACATCTAGAAACAACACTTATCAACATCTAGAAGCAACACTTATCAACATCTAGAAACAACACTTATCAACATCTAGAAACAACACTTATCAACATCTAGAAACAACACTTATCAACATCTAGAAACAACACTTATCAACGGGTTTAAATAAAAATACACATTTGTATTTGTGATTTATTCCATATTGAATCTTGTACATTTTTATTGAACACACACACACACAACACACACACACACCACACACACACACAACACACACACACACACACACACACACACACACACACACACACACACACACACACACACGCACACACACACACACACACACACACACACACACACACACACACACACACACACACACACACGCTACGTTACTAACCTAATATCACAGTATAAATATATAAAGCATTGTAGAACACTGAGATGTCCACACTGAGATGTCCACATTGAGATGTCCACACTGAGGCGTTCACACTGACGCGTCCACACTGAGATGTCCACACTGAGATGTCCACACTGAGATGTCCACACTGAGATGTCCACACTGAGATGTCCACACTGAGATGTCCACACTGAGATGTCCACACTGAGATGTCCACACTGAGGCGTTCACACTGACGCGTCCACACTGACGCGTCCACACTGAGGCGTCAACACTGAGGCGTCCACACTGAGACGTCCACACTGAGGCGTCCACACTGAGGCGTCAACACTGAGGCGTCCACACTGAGACGTCCACACTGAGGCGTCCACACTGAGGCGTCCACACTGAGGCGTCAACACTGAGGCGTCCACACTGAGATGTCCACACTGAGGCGTCCACACTGAGGCGTCAACACTGAGGCGTCCACACTGAGACGTCCACACTGAGGCGTCCACACTGGCAGGTTTTAGCAACATAGTTTGCTCGATCCATACGGGTTTATTCCCTTCATTATAATTTGGAAGATGGAGAGTCTGAGTGAATTTACTGTTTAGTCTGTAAATTAATTTAATTTACTCCATAAATGATTCACTTATTATTTCTGATAACTTTCTGCATTTGTTGTAAATTAATTTAAATTAAAACAGACCAATAATGCCATCATCCAGACTTTTATGGTAATAACTGTATAACCCATTTGGATTCAGCGCTTTCTTGTGAATAATAATAATAATAATAATAATAATAATAATAATAATAATAATAATGTTAATTATTATTAACTCCAATTTTGTTACACAAATTATAATTAACAATAAGTCATAATTGTAGCGAATCATTAACAACACTGTTGATAGCAGAGTTGAGACTGACTCTCGTAGTTCACCTTGTTATGGGTGATTGTGGAACCATACCCAGCACTAGGCACCCAGGAACCTACATCGTGTAGGGCTAGATGAACCATACCCAGCACTAGGTACCCAGGAACCTACATCGTGCAGAGCTAAAGGAACCATACCCAGCACTAGGTACCCAGGAACCTACATCTTGCAGGCTGGAAGTACCGAGATCTTCAACTCACACACATATAGGCAGAGGAGTCACGAGAAACATCTTTGAAAAGAGCTGTTGAAAGTACCAAGAGTTTCTTGTACACAGTTCGAAATACGCACACAGAGGTACCAGTGGTCTTTTACAGGCAGTGGGCGGTACCTGCCTAGGTCTCTAAACGCCACTACCGCCACGTACATAAGCCTCAACACGGCTAAAGTGTTGTCTCAACCTAGTAACTTGGTGGCGCGGCGACATGTTCCTCTGGAGTCCATGACGAAGCCACCACTACATCTGTTGTTAAAAGCAGACGAGGAGGTGGAACCAGGGATGATGAATTGCTGGCGGCACTCGTTTAGAAAATCACGGAGGGAGCCAGGAGGACATGCTCGCAGGGTGACCACATCCAAAATATTTCTTATATCAACGAATGGACACTCGGCTGTATTGTTCTCACGGTGAAAAATGATGTTATCTTCGCAGAAGCCGCGGTACGTCTTGCGGTAACAACGCTTAGTGACGCTATCTTTCACGAAACCGTCTAAACGACACGGGCTGGGGACACAGTCTAGTTCACCTGTCACCGACATCTCCACGTACTCGCCGAAGCCACAGGGTCCCTTATCATGGCGAGCATAGCATTTACCGCTGAGTGCGTCATAAATATACCCGGGCTCGCAGTCACACATGCTGAAACCGGAGAAATCAACGTACAGCATTTGTCCTTCTCTACACACGGAGACGTCTGTTACGTTGACACATCGTTTATTGTAGAAGAGCTGCCCGAAGGGACAAGGTCGAGGTACACACACTGGTCCTGCTTCACGCAGTAGCAACCACTCACCCTGTGCACATTGACCTTGTGTCAAGAAGCGCTCGCACACACCGTTCACCATCGTACTTGCATATTCCATTGAACAAGTACCTCTGTTTGACACAGTATTGATTGTGGTCTCTGTAGGAAACACGATGCCGGCATTGTTAGTGCCTCTCTTTTCTCCTGGGAAAAAGACTGAGGGTGTCTGAGTTGCGTTGTTGCTGGAGACAGACTTGACTATACTCTTGCCTCCTGCAGATACTAACTCTGACTCACTAAACACGATGGAGCCACCGATGGGATCACCTTGCTCAGGAAGTTTCTTAGCAGTGGCTGCTGCAGTGCTGTGAGATGCCTGCCTCTTAGGGGTTAACTGGTGCCTACCTGGCATAACAATACTGGAACTTGTGTCCAGGGTGCCAGTAGAGTCCGTGGATCGCCTTGAGATTGTAGAGGCAGCGACCTGCACTGCTAGACAAGCTGTCATTATAGTGAATATCACCTTCATGATCAACCCAGTACTTGGTTGAAAGTGAGAGGCAGCGAGTGTAGAACTAAGTAACTCTTCACTAGTGATGTAGAACTGAATGACACTCTTCACTAGTGATGTAGAACTGACACTCTTCACTAGTGACGTAGAACTGCGTGATACACCGTGCACTAGCCCTGCCAGCAGCTGTCTTGTTTCATGCACCACTGCCACTCTGCTTATATTGCCAACATCCTGCATTACTGGCACAGTTGCCACGCATCACTATATATTTTAATAAATTCAATATACCTGCACAAGGGTGTCATCATAACAAAGACAACAATGAAGGGTTACTGTACTGGAGTCGTACCCTATGATACTGTCTAGGTTATTAATCTGAGCCACACAAATAAAGACATTTATGTGAGACAGTTTTGGTTGTAGACGAGAGGCAACTGAGTGGGAGATCCCCGTAGGAAACCTGGCCTCAGCACCCACTCACGCAGCACCACCACAGTGCTGCAGCACCACCACAGTCTCTCCAGTACCATCACAGTGCTGCAGCACCACCACAGTGTTGCAGCACCACCACAGTGCTGCAGCACCACCACAGTACTGCAACACCACCACAGTGCTGCACCACCACCACAGTGTTGCAGCACCACCACAGTACTGCAACACCACCACAGTGCTGCAACACCACAACAGTGTTGCAGCACCACCACAGTACTGCAACACCACCACAGTACTGCAACACCACCACAGTGCTGCAGCACAACCACAGTGCTGCAGCACCACCACAGTGCTGCAGCACCACCACAGTGCTGTAGGATCACCACAGTGCTGCAGCACCACCACAGTGCTGCAGCACCACTACAGTGCTGCAGCATCACCAGTGTTGCAGCACCACCACAGTGCTGCAGCACCACCACCACAGTACTGCAACACCACCACAGTGCTGCAGCACCACCACAGTGTTGCAGCATTACCACAGTGCTGCAGCACCACCAGAGTGCTGCAGCACCACCAGAGTGCTGCAGCACCACCACAGTGTTGCAGCACTACCACAGTACTGCAACACCACCACAGTACTGCAACACTACCACAGTGCTGCAGCACCACCACAGTGTTGCAGCACCACCACAGTGCTGCAGCACCACCAGTGCTGCAGCACCACCACAGTGCTGCAGCACCACCACAGTGCTGCAGCACCACCACAGTGTTGCAGCACCATCACAGTACTGCAACACCACCACAGTACTGCAACACTACCACAGTGCTGCAGCACCACCACAGTGCTGCAGCACCACCACAGTGCTGCAGCACCACCACAGTGCTGCAGCACCACCACAGTGTTGCAGCACCATCACAGTACTGCAACACCACCACAGTACTGCAACACCATCACAGTACTGCAACACCACCACAGTACTGCAACACCATCACAGTACTGCAACACCATCACAGTACTGCAACACCACCACAGTGCTGCAGCACAACCACAATGCTGCAGCACCACCACAGTGCTGCAGCACAACCACAGTGCTGCAGCACCATCACAGTGCTGCAGCACCACCACAGTGCTGCGGCACCACCACAGTGCTGCAACACAACCACAGTGCTGCAACACCACCACAGTGCTGCAGCACCACCACAGTGCTGCAACACCACCACAGTGCTGCAGCACAACCACAGTGCTGCAACACCACCACAGTGCTGCAGCACCATCACAGTGCTGCAGCACCACCACAGTGCTGCAACACCACCACAGTGCTGCAGCACAACCACAGTGCTGCAACACCACCACAGTGCTGCAGCACAACCACAGTGCTGCAGCACCATCACAGTGCTGCAGCACCACCACAGTGCTGCAGCACAACCACAGTGCTGCAACACCACCACAGTGCTGCAGCACCATCACAGTGCTGCAGCACCATCACAGTGCTGCAGCACCACCACAGTGCTGCAGCACAACCACAGTGCTGCAACACCACCACAGTGCTGCAGCACCACCACAGTGCTGCAGCACAACCACAGTGCTGCAGCACCACCACAGTGCTGCAGCACAACCACAGTGCTGCGTGACCACCTTCTCAGATCACCAGGTCACAATATCCCCCCGACTACCTTCTCAGGTAACCAGGTCACAATAATATCTCTCCGTGCCCATCTTCTCGGGTCACCAGGTCACAATAATATCCCTCCGTGACCACCTTCTCAGGTCACCACGTCACAATAATGTCCCTCCGTGACCACCTTCTCAGATCGCCAGGTCACAATAACATCCCTCTGTGACCACCTCAGATCACCAGGTCATAATAACATCCCTCCGTGACCACCTTCTCAGATCACCAGGTCACAATAACATCCCTCTGTGACCACCTTCTCAGATCGCCAGGTCACAATAACATCCCTCTGTGACCACCTTCTCAGATCACCAGGTCACAATAACATCCTCCGTGACCACCTTCTCAGATCACCAGGTCACAATAACATCCCTCCGTGACCACCTCAGATCACCAGGTCACAATAACATCCCTTCGTGACCACCTTCTCAGGTCACCAGGTCACAATAACATCCCTCCGTGACCACCTTCTCAGATCGCCAGGTCACAATAACATCCCTCTGTGACCACCTTCTCAGATCACCAGGTCACAATAACATCCCTCCGTGACCACCTTCTCAGATCACCAGGTCACAATAACATCCCTCCGTGACCACCTCAGATCACCAGGTCACAATAACATCCCTTCGTGACCACCTTCTCAGGTAACCTCGTCACAATAACATCCCTCCGTGACCACCTTCTCAGGTCGCTAGGTCACAATAACATCCCTCTGTGACCACCTTCTCAGATCGCCAGGTCACAATAACATCCCTCTGTGACCACCTTCTCAGATCGCCAGGTCACAATAACATCCCTCTGTGACCACCTTCTCAGATCGCCAGGTCACAATAACATCCCTCCGTGACCACCTTCTCAGATCGCCAGGTCACAATAACATCCCTCTGTGACCACCTTCTCAGATCACCAGGTCACAATAACATCCCTCCGTGACCACCTTCTCAGATCACCAGGTCACAATAACATCCCTCTGTGACCACCTTCTCAGGTCACCAGGTCACAATAACATCCCTCCGTGACCACTTCTCAGGTCACAATATCTCACACGTCTAGACGTTATATCATTATTACAACATAGTTCTTAAAATTACGCAACCCAGGGCAACACGGGTTTAGTGCAGGTCGCTCCTGTCTGTCCCAACTACTGGACCACTATGACAAGGTCCTGGATGCTCTAGAAGACAAACAAAACGCAGATGTAGTATACACAGACTTTGCAAAAGCTTTCGACAAGTGTGACCATGGTGTAATAGCGCACATAATGCGTGATAAAGGAAAAGTTGGTAGATGGATCTATAATTTCTTAACAAACAGAATACAAAGAGTAGTAGTCAACAGAGTAAAGTCTGAGGCGGCTACGGTGAAAAGCTCTGTTCCACAAGGCACAGTACTCGCTCCCATCTTGTTCCTCATCCTCATATCTGACACAGACAGAGATGTCAGACACAGCACCGTGTCTTCCTTTGCAGACGACACCCTAATTTACATGACAGTGTCCTACCTTGAAGACACTGCAAGACTCCAGGAGGACATCAACCAAATCTTTAAATGGGCCGCAGAAAACTATGAAGTTCAATGATGAGAAATTTCAATTACTCCGATATGGAAAACGTGAGGAAATTAAAACTATATCGGATTAAAACAAATTCCAACCACACAATAGAGCGAAAAACTAATGTGAAGTACCTGGGAGTGATGATGTCAGAGGATCTCACCTTCAAGGACAATAACATTGTATCAATTGCAGCTGCTAGAAAAATGACAGGATGGATAATGAGAACCTTCAAAACTAGGGATGCCAAGCCCATGATGACACTCTTCAGGTCACTTGTTCTATCTAGGCTGGAATATTGCTGCACACTAACAGCACCTTTCAAGGCAGGTGAAATTGCTGACCTAGAAAATGTACAGAGAACCTTCACGGCACGTTTGAAGTTCCTGAACCTGTACTCCCTGGAACGCAGGCGGGAGAGATAAATGTTATATACACCTGGAAAATCCTAGAGGGACTAGTACCGAACTTGCACACGAAAATCACTCTCTATGAAAGCAAAAGACTCGGCAGACGATGCAACATCCCGCCAGTGAAAAGCAGGGGTGTCACTAGCACGTTAAGAGACAATACAATAAGTGTCAGGGGCCCGAGACTGTTCAGCTGCCTCCCAGCATACATAAGGGGGATTACCAATA